>CM068317.1:38534748-38569748 GCA_034766995.1 Acanthacorydalis orientalis
TTGGCGTGTCTTATGAATTGAATGTACGAATTGATTCAAGAGTTGTCAAGGTCATTTGTCATCAGAACAAGTTTTTTTTAATAAGTTTTTTTTTAAATATATGTTGAGAATATATCTATAGACTTGTTAGTATTTTCCTGTAAATAACAAAATAAATCAGTGGTGTTAAACTATTTTGATGAAAAGATTGATAATGCTTTATGCATTTGATAATTTTATATAAAATAAACTCCATTTTTTTCATATCTGTCTATCTATCTATGTATATGTACATATTATATATATATATATATATATATATATATTTATTACTTAAACTATATCGTTGCTGTTTCATCCGCATTACAATATAACGTCATATTTTTAAATACTTCAATTAAATGCAAAAAGAAACTATAATCGACTTGAATTTTAATGTAACAAGATACCAACAAGCACAACGCCTTTATTCTTGTAGATAAACAGATACATTCTCATACATACAAATGCTCACGCATTCAATATACCGTTCACTTAATGTAATTCAAAATAAAACTAATGGACCACTAATTCAGAAACTAAAACTTCCAGATTAACACATGTCTATCGCATTTCAAGCATTCTTTATTTTGACAGGCATGGTCGAATTAAATCACTTGAACTTCAGTATACTTTAAGAATTCGCATAATAGTAGTACGTGTGTAGATACGTGAAGTTTTGTATTATATTTCATTATCAGTTTGAACGTTTTATTTGTTAATTGAATGAGAACACACATGTTCTATTGATTTTTAGTCTATGTTAATTTTTTTGCTCTCATTCGTGCACTGGAAACATTTCCATGGAATTAAATTACTCATATGAATTTACGTTCGTTTACCTGTGAGTATGTTTAAAATTATTTGAATGACAAAATTCATTATCCATCCACACATTTCTCACCTACGATATGTTATGTTTTAATTTGTCATTTAAATTTTAAAATCATGTATATATGTTGTAATCAACTGTGAATTAAAATATCTGATTTTATAATACTTGTTTCGTATAAATGTGATATTGATTTATAAAAATAATATATTGGTTAAGAAATAACTGGACATAAAAATGAGTCGTAATATACAATTTTTAATATAAAATAATTATATTTTATTTTTTCAAAGAGAAAATATGAAATTTACCAGAAATATTAATGAAATAATCAAATGGAAACAAATTATTAAAATACTGTCTTTAGAATAAAGTTTTATCCAAACATTTTTTATTTATCTATTAATAGTACACGGTTTAAAGAATAAATAATTTGAAACTAAAAATGTTTTTAGACAAAAAAATAGATATTTTATTATTTTTACATTTAGATGAAAGGTTATATTTATGAAAAAAATCATTTTTAATTATATGTAATAGTTTATAATAAACTGTTTGTCTACCATTGTCTTTTTTCTGTTGATATATTACTGTAATTTGTCCTGCTGAATCATTTGAGTTTACTTTTGGCTTTCGATTCATCCTCAAATCTCTGATAGATAAAATATTATTAATATCTATTTGAGAATGAAACTGTCGTGGTAAATAAAAAAATCAAATAATTCGCCAGGATCAAAATATCAGGACTATATAAATAATAGACATTTAGAGTTTAAAATCTGTTTTTGATAGACATCGTACGATTCCAATAGAACTGTCATGACGAAAAAGAGTATATCTTTATAATCTTGATCTAAAAATAATAAATTCTAAAAATTTATTTTTAATTTTTTTAAATATTAAATGTGTATAAATTATTGATTAAATTATATTACTTTTTTTTAAAAAAAATATTAGAGTGTTGTTTACGGAATAACATTTTATTCTATATTTTTAGTCATTTATAAAAATAGAACAATTATGTTCGAATAGTGAGTTTGAAGAAATTGTTGTTACATGACAAGTTATAGAAATATTTGAATATATATATATATATATATATATATATATATTGAAGAGATACTGAAAGAAAGAAATATTTATTATAAAAATAATTAAAATATTTATAAAAAGTAAATGCACGCGAAAGTATTCTGACTGGTTACATTTGATTGATTTCATTGGATTTTAATTTGTAACGATGTATTTTAAGTCACTGCCTATATTTTTAATTTAAAATCAAAAACAAAGTCGAATAATGATTATTTGAAAAAGTTACACGAAAATCTATGGTATTTTTCTTATAACATGAATTATACATTACAATACATTACAATATTTACAACAAAACTTAAAATATTTTTCATTTGGCCTATTATCAATTTCAAGTATCATGAAACAAAACGATTTGTGTGGAAATATTATATAAAAAATGTTAATATCTATGAATCAGAAAATTCTATCTTAGCTAATTATCATTATCTGATTCATTATGGGTTACTGCATGTTAAAAGATACCTGAGACATACATAATAAATATTTCTATTCAATTTTAAAAAATACGACATGCATTTAAGATATTTCGTTAGTGATATTTTTGTTCAACCTTCAGTTTGTGTAATAGCCGAATCATGTTTTTAGATGAAAATTACGGATATTACATATGTAAAAGCAGTATATTTGTAAACGAATTTAACTTGATACAGTATACCAATTAACTTTTTTCCAAGTATCCGTACACATATTCTATAATGCAAGGACATTTTGTACAATTTCTCATTTATGTAATTCGTGACGCCAATTTATTAAAACCGACTTGCTTGAATCACACCTCCAGACAGTATTAAAAAAGATATTAAATTCAAGTTCGTTAGACTGTTTTTATTTGACATATAATCTGTGAATAAAGAAGTTTTAATAAAAATGAAAAAAATAATAAAATCATCTTAAAAAAATATTTTTTAAATCAAATCTGTAATTCTAATTTCTGAAAGTTTTAACCTATGCTTTTTTTAATTCATAAGAATCAAACTATATTAATGGAATGTTAAATTTTTAATGAGTCGTTAAATATTTTGAAAAACATTTTCATATTTCGTTAAAATTTTTGTATGAGAAACTTTGAATATTTAACATCTCAATCTGGGTCAGATTCATAAAAGTCTAGAAATACGTTTTAGAAAGAATTATGAGACGTCCACACATATTAATTTTATGAAATTATTATAATAAAATAGATGGTTAAAAAAGTTTATATATATATATATATATATATATATATATATATATAACGGTTCAGAAATCAATGAAGATAAATGATTTTTGATCAAATCTATCTTTATCTGTAAACATTTTAAAGTGTGAATAATTTAAACTTATTTTTTTAAAAACTATATTTTTATAATTTGTATTAATGACTTATGATGATTGATTTTTAATCACACATACACACACACACACATATATATATATATATATATATATACACACAAAGGCATAAAAAGGTTATAATCTTTTAATTTTGCAAACAATAATAATTTTTTCTCTTGGCAGAATGTATTTGTCAGAAGAATGCAATTTTGTACGTGGGTTTTAATAGATGAAATTTTATGATACATGTTCAACTTTACTAGAACAGACGTGTAGTAAAATATTTTTTCTTTTCATTTATTTTTTAAACCTTGTAAATTTTTTTTTATCTTTTATCGATCTGACTAACTCTGAAAAGAAAATTATGTATTTACTACTTCATATGTATAAATATTATTTGATATGAATAATAATAGAGTATATTTATATATATATATATATATATACACATATACATAATATTAAATTGCATAAGCAATAAATGGTTACGCCAAACGGAAATTGAATATTAATAACTGAATTGTGCCGTTTCGAAGTGAATTTGACCTTAATTGCTTTTTTTACTATGTTATATTCGCTTTTCGTCTTTTCGTTCTCTTCGTTCATTTCTTTTAAATTATACACATTTCTGATTGGATATTTTATATTATTCTTTATTTACTTTATTACATTATTGTAATTACTTGTATATAATTCTATTTTTTTATATGCCTGTTTGTATCGCACAGATCGAGTCCAAATAATCAAAAGTGAATTTTTGTATATATATATATATATAAATATATGTATGTAAATATTTGTGGTGTTTTTAAAATATTTTAAGTACAACGTTATCACAGATCTAACATTTTTATTATTTCATATTATTAAAAAATGAGGTTAAAGTTTAGTATTAAAATTGCATAATAACTAAAATTAAAGGAGTCATGTCAATTAGCTATTGAAAAATGTTGATAATAAAAATGAAGAATCAAAAACACGGTTTATAATTTATAATGTGATATGCAGTGTAAAATAATAAATAAATAGTGTTAAATTTTCAGTGTTTAGTCTATAATTAAAACGTCGTTTATATTTGTGTATTCAAGCAGAAATAAATTTCGATTGTGATAATCTTTCCAGAATCTCAGTTTCCTCGGTTTTATTTAAAGTGATTGTAATGTTGTTTTTTTTACAAAAGTTTATAAAATTATTTCTAAATTCTTAAATATATTTGTAAATATTATTCATAAAATAAAAAAAAAGTGGTTTAAAATATGTAGGGCCACTGAGTGACCCTATCGGATTGAATGAAACTTTTTTTGATGCCATGATGTGTGGATTAAATAAATATTCATATATGCTACATAAAGAAATATTCAGTTATGCTATATTCAGTTATTTGGTATTTTTTTTGCTAAAATGACATGCATTTATTGCAAATTTATAAAAACAAGTTTCTATTTCTGTAAAAATTGATTAAAATTTCAGTTCACTTTAGAGAAATCATATATTGAGAATGGAAAGTAAAATATCTTGATTTATGCAAAGTAGCATCTATATATGTTGATTTTGCATATAATGAAGACTTATTTTCGATATATATGTAAAATCTCGGTTATTAAACTTTACTTTAAATAAATTATTTATAATTAGGCTAATTTAAATAATACTTTTGTTATTTAGTAATGTTATATAATAATTTATTATAACAGATACTGAATGATATAACGAATTTCTTTATCTGCAATCCCATTGTAACTACATCTTGTTGGATTGTTTAGAGTTAATTTTCTTATAGTTGATTAAGATCAGTTACTGTTTATTAGCCACTCGTAGGTAGATATGTTTTTCAGTTATATTTAAATTACTAAAATTTCGGTCTAGTTTCGACTCATTAGTCAAACATGAGTAGATGGGTGTGGTTTTGAGTTTATTTCATGTTTGCACTTGAAAAGTATCTCTAGAAGCATAGGAACTTGGCCGTAGGATTTTCATAAAAGAATAATTTATAAACATTTGGAATTTATAGATCTTAGATTATCATAATAAATAGGTATCATCAGTGTCGTACTCAGAATTTAATCTTGAACGGGGGTCGAGTTGAACGGATATTTTTTTTAATGTGAATTTAATAAAATTCATTAGGTGATTGTAAAAATTCATTTAATGAATAAAATCCAGTTTATATATATATATATATATATATATATATATATATAGAGAGAGAGAGAGAGGATAGTGTTTTTTCCTCTTTTCCTTTGGGGAGTGCCCAGTATTTTTTTGAAATTTATGAGAATTAAATAAATACAACATATCATATAATTAAATAATTAAATGTTATTAGCACTCGTTACAAATCTAATCGATTGTGGCAGTCGCAATCGATATACAACTCACGAAGTTGCTCTATTAAACATAGAAATACACATACACAGGCATTAATCTATTGCATCATTGAATACGAATTGAAAAATTCAAGCGTTTAATACTATTTATACGTGGAACTTATTATGTCATCAATAAAAAAAATAAAATGCATTTTATGGACTTAAAGGACCGATTGTATTGATATAAGTATACTTTTTTATTTAGTTTTAGATTTATTAATATTTATCTTAATGTTAATTAACTGTTTATAACCTAAACGTTAATTAATTTTCACGATGGAACCAACGATATGACTTTAGTGAGTTATGTAGAGAGAGTCGTAGATAAAGCAAGCCTGTGTTGGACGAAACATTGAACTGGAATTTTGCATGCGTGTCCAGACTAATTGTCGATATATAGAACATATGTATATATATATATATATATATATATATATATGTATATGTGTATATATATATATATATATATATATATATATATATATATATATATATATACAATTTTCAACGAACTATATAATCAATGTTAATTGTACTGCGTTTACCTTGACCTACACTGTCCCCAATGGTCAGACTACGTGTCTGGTATAAATTAAGTATGAAAAATTTATATATATATATATATATATATATATATATATATATATATATATATATACACATGAATAATATATTGGTATATCGTAATACACGTATAAAAATTTTGAGAGTTGATTTTATATTCTCACATTTCATTTATATCCATATATATATATATATATATATATATATATATATATATATATATATATATAAACATGCATACACACACATGTTCCTTAGATTGGTGTGGGTTTCATTACGCCTAAACGCGGCAGGAAAAAGTTCGTTACGAAAATAGACTTATCCAACATTGATTACAAAACGAAAAGTCGTATAATATTAGAAAGATCGATCGATTATGTAGAAGAAACATTAAACAAGTTAAAGAAAACGGTCATTGAAACGAAATAAATTATTCATTTCGTGTCATCGATCTGAAAGTCAAACTGTGAACCACAACACGTCTTGCAATTTCTAAATTCCATCTAATTGAGTAATAAGTGTTTGCCTTTTTCTGCTCTTGAGTTAACATGTATTACCTCGGATTTCTGTACTGTGATAATCTCAGATTCGACCTCTCTCCAGTTACACACGCACGTATACGTCACTGTTGGCGACCTTTCGTTCAGAACACTATTTTTTTTTATTGTTCAGATACCGATATTAATATATTTTATGCAAAATATATAGAAAATATTAGTATTACAACATTTATATATATATATATATATATATATATATATATATATATGCCAAGTAAATTCCGAACGATTTTTTAAAAATTATACTGATTTTAAATGCTATTACACTATAACAAAATTATGTTTGAAAATATTGTAGGGTATTTTAATTCTTGTAATTTTTGGTATGTTATTTTCATTCATTTTTCAGGTTTATTTTTTCCTACATTGATAAATATCAATATAAATGGACTAAAACAATAGTAAAAATATTTCTTCTTATGTTTGTAAATGAAAATAAATTTCACTAATTCAATTTTTTTATTAACCTGGTTCGTCTCGACAGTTTATTTTGAATTTTCAACAAGTAATATTAATTCGCTGCCAATCAGTCAAATTTACAAGAAAGCGTGCACCTTCTGACTGGACAGTCTATAAAAATTCTAAATAATCAAAATTTAATACAAAAGAGTTACATCACTGTGGTTAAATTCATTTTAACAAATGAATCATCCTCAGATCGCCAAGAAATAGAACATTTTTCTGCATTTTAGTTTTCTGTGGATGCTAAATTATCATTTATTAAAAATGTTTGATCAGAAAAAAATGTGGTTTATGAGCGCTTATAATAAATTAACATTTTGAAATTCATATTTAATATATATATATATATCTCTAAGTTGAAATAAAAAATTATCAAACATCATTGATATAGCTGTACTGATATTATTTCTTAATCTGAAATTTTCAACAGTAGAAAAATATAGCAGTTTTAAAATATTAAAAAATATGTAATTTGTAAACATTAAAAATATCAGTTTGGTGCTTTACCAATAATTTTTAAAACCACTAATAATACTTTGGTTAACTAACTGTGAAGCCAAGAAAAAATCGAAGATGATATTTTCGTAAGACTATAGAGCAATTCATTCGAGGAAATTGGCTTTGCAAGAATATTTCTGACTATACGATATATTCTACTTTGACAGCAATTGTAAAACATACGAGAATTAGTGAATATGTAAAAAAAGATGAAAAAAACAGAACCACAAACCAATTATTAGATATTAGTTTGGTTAAAAGTCAACCACATACTTCTTTTGCATTTGAAATTATCAGATTTTTTTTCAATTTTATCTTAAAGTGTCAGTTGTTGATCCAAAACGAAGAGTTTGTTCGAAAAATTTATCAAAAGACAACTACAACTTTCTATAAAAGAAGTATAAAGGCATCTTTAATTCTGTCAAAAAGTAATTGTGATATATAAATTAAAATGCGTGTTTGTGCTCTTTGAAAATTATATGACCGTTCAATAAAATTAATACTTGATGAAGTATATAAATATTGGAAACTAAAATTATCTAGTTAAATACGCAATCTTACTTTAATGAAATGTGGTACTTGGTGGACATTCACCTTTTTACATCGATTTATTTGAAACTTGTTTGAAAATTGATTTATATTTGAATTATATTTGTTTTAACAAAAATAAATTCTCTTAAGACATGTGTTTTTCATAAGTTTATAATATTTGATTATGTAGATTCTACATTTAATGTGTTTTTAATATTAAATTATTTTTATTAATATAATTTCAATTTAATATAAACTTATCGATGGTTTTTATTGCTAGTACTTCATTGATATTTTTATTTTTTATCAGTTAAGAGACAATATCATTTTTTGAAAGAAATTAAAAATCGAAAAATAGAACATTTTATAACATTTAAACATGTTTTGCGTACACTTTTAAATTTTTAAACTAATATTAAAGTTCTTTTCAAGGGAATGTTTTTTTAAAATAAAAATAGTGATTAGGTATATTTACTGAATAATAAGTTCTTGAGCTTAAAATGAAAACTTTATACAAACAATTTTTGTTGAAAAAAAAACGCTCTCTCTCCTATGTTAAATTTTACGATCTAACTAAAAATGTAAGATTATATAAATCGAAAATAGATAGTGTGTTTTTATTAGCCATTAATTTCAAATAAAATGTATTATATTGTTGTGATAATTGTAAATACTGTACGTTTAACATGAATCAAATCTCTCTAGAATGTGAGTTATTTAATGTTGAAATATATGAAATAAATAAATACTTCTTTTATTGGTTGAAAGTGATATTTTCTTGAAAAATGATCACTTAAAACGATGACTTTTCTTACTTTAATTATAAAGAAAATGCAAATAGGAAATATCACAAAAGAAATTCATAAATGTTTGCATTTCGATTTATTTCAATCATTTTATTCTGAACGATGTTAAGGTTTTGACTTTTACGTTTGATAAAAGAAGATTGGTCACTGGTGCTGTATTTACATAGTGTGATTTTTATTCATGCATTCAGAATGAGACACCTTCGTGTGTTTCAGACGCTCGCTTGTGTGTGGGTACAGTTTACTGTTTAGTAATCATGTAGCGATTATATGCATGGAGAAAAAATTTTTGCTTGCACAGCGAACTTTGGAATCATGAGTGATCTGTAGTTAGATATATTCTACGAGAGACATCTATCCCGTGTGTTGCAAACCGATTGTTCGTATGTATATTAGGTTCCATAAATCTTGCCCTGTGCACATGTCATGTTCTAATGTACGTTAGTGTTTAATTAACTTTAATTCGCGTATTCGTTATAATCGTAATAAAATTTTGTCCGCCTTGAGAACATCCGCGCACACAATTCTTTGTTAATTTGCGTATTTTTTAAATAAACATTTTGCGAGGCTAGTTTTGGTAACGGCAGTATCTTTAAGATTGTAATTTATAATCTTATGCTTGCGCAGAAACGCTTCTTAAAATTATGTTTTATGAATTTCAGAAAGAAATAGTAACATAATTTAAGAACTTTGAACATAATCAGCATCTGTAATTCTGTAATAATAATATTAACATCCGATTTTAACTATTTAATACCAAAAATAATCGATACCGTCTTTTGTATATGTAAAAATTTAAATAATTGCCAATTTTAAAAAGACTAATAAATGCAGACAGTTGTTCGACAAATGAGAAGTAAGAAAAGTCTATATTCCTAAAATTTTCTTTTGTTAATTAATCCTTAGTTTCTTACGTTATTTATATTATGTATTTTATTTATTTATTTACATTTTCATATAGTACATTTATTTACGATGCTCGAACTAGAATCATTTTTTTTTGTAAATAAAACAGCAGATAATTACTTTGTTTGTTAACACATATATTAATATTATAATAAATAGAATTATGTTCGTTAATGACAATGTTATTATGTATTTTAGAAACTGAACCGCTGGAATTGTTTCCCTGCGGTGTATGTGGGCGAACGTTCCTCCCAGACCCATTGCGTAAACATGAAAGAATTTGCGAGAAGACATCAAAGAAACGCAAACCGTTCAACTCGCTCGCACAAAGGGTCTCGGGTACTGACCTCGCCGTCTTCCACATGAAACCTTATTTGAAGCCAGGTGGGAAACATCAACAATCACCGTACACATGTCCAGGTGGACGTGGAGGTTTGTCACCAGGCGGTGCTATTGATAGAACAACGAGGGAGAAAAGTCCAGTGAAAGCGAGACATCATCGAGATGTTGAACATAACTCGAGTGTTGCAAACAATGAAGATGTTAAGGGTATGTTACACAGTGTGTTTATTTAATATTTTAATATTATTAAAAATATCCTGTAAGACTATTGATTTACGTTTCTTTAATGTATTATAACGTGTGTAAAGAGTTTAAAACTCTTTTCGATCGACTTCAAAAGAAAGTCCAGCCACACACAAGGAAGTGAAAATGTTTTTTTCTTTTATACATACATCTGTATTTCTTAAATGTTACATTTTTCTTTTAAATGAGCAACTTTAATTGTTACTTATTAAAAGTTACACAGATTTTTTTAAAAATAAATGAGTATCTTTCGAAGTTGCTTAAAATCTCTTGAGAATTTCTTTACTTCTAAAAACGACGACTTTTTAGGCAAGTTACTTAATAGATAGAAAACATTAATAGAAAGTGAATAGAAGAATGAGTTTTAAGTAATATAATTAAAAAATATGTTCTTTTCATTAAAAAAAAAAAACATATAAGTGGTAACGAAATAATTTAAAATATAAACATTATTTTCGAACAGGCGGTTCATCGACAACACTCCTCGAACCTGTTGTCCAAAAGAAAAGTACAAGCTCGTTGCGCACTACAGCAACACCAATCGGCGAAAGATGTCCACATTGTGATCGAACATTCGGCCATAGAGCTTTCGAGAGACACGTTGAGTGGTGTAAAGAACACCAGTCTCGCGTTCAAACATCGCCGGCGAGCGTGAAGATAGCCAAAGAACGATTGGAAGCAAGAACCAAATATCGTGCGCCAGTTGTAAAATCACAACGCTCGATTGTCCGTGAAAAATATTCTTCTCATAAAATGGATCACCCGCGAAGATCGCCAAGCCAAAATCGTAGAGATAGTTCGGCCGACGAAGAAGAGTCTGTTTTAATTGGTAGAGGATTAACTAGAACGGGTAGTTTGAGACAGAATTCGATGCGACGAGATGCGGATGAGAAAACAGTACCTATTCGACGTAGTGCGAGTATGCGTCGAGAGCCTCGCAGAGTGTCTGAAGGAGTGAAAACCGGCGAAGGTGACAATTGTCGACAAACGATGAGTGTTAAACGTACTCCTAGCGTTCGAAGAACGTCGAAACCGTCTGGATACTTGAGTAGACAATCATCACAAGATGACGGAGTTTCCAGAAGGAATTCGAAGAAAGAAGAAACACTGGAAAGTCCTTTAACGCCAATGAGAACGTCTCATATCGAAAGTGTGTGTCCAAACATGAGTAGTCCAGTTATCAGGTATGTATTTTTATACGTACTTTCTTTTCGTTATAACTATAACTGAATTTTGATTAGAATTAAACATAAAGACAATCATATTTAATGCAACTATTAAATATGTTTATTTAATACTTTGAACAATTTGTTTTAAAAAGTTACATGTAGACAAACGCTTATAAGGAATGCATGGAGATTGTAAAAAATGTCAATATCTGTCTCGATTTTAAAATCGAGCCAATTATTTAATCGACAGATTATTTTATTTTTTTACTTAATCCTTTTCATATGTAATATTTTATTTAAATTATTCTTTCATCAAGGTGTTTTAATATTTATTTTCTATAATGAAAAATAATACATAAACTGTTTCGCATAGACTCTTATTATACTTTCTTATTTATCGTTTGCTGTTTCTTACACTTTTTTAATTTTTATTATTTATATTTCTTCAGTATACCTAAATAGGGAGAAAGGAAAGAGGAAGGGTTACAAAACAATCATTGAAAAATGATTGAGTGAAATCAATTTGTTTTTTTATATATATTTTATGTACAATACAAAATTTCCATTCTCCTTATTTTTCAAAAAAAAAATTTACATATCCTTTTTAACTTTTCTAAAACATTTCCTCTGTCCTTTTTCTCCTTAGTTCCCGATCTGAACGGTCACCTTCACTAGAATCCTCACCAAGAAATATTACTCCTAACAGAAATATTAAAATAAATAATGGCCATCAAGTTAAATTAAATGTAGTGTCGATGAATAATCAGTTCGAAAATAAAATGAAGTCTACCTTGATAACTTGGAAGGATACGATAAAAAATAACGATTCGAGTGGTGATTCAATTGAAATCGACGATAATTCAGTTCGAGATATTCCGTTGTCTGATTCTTTTACTAAACAATCTTTTAAGAACGTAACCGCGCCCAGTGTTCCTAAAATAAAATCTGTGAAAAATGAAAAGCAGCACGAAGTTAAAGGAACATTTAACGAAAACCGAAATAAGTTAAATAAACGGGGCCAGAGTAATTTGAAACGCGATGGAAAATACCCAACTGAATGTAATATAGAAAGTAATCATAAATATAGTAAAATTGCAGTAGAGACGAAAATGACAACACCGAAAACAAAAAATAGAAATTTTAGCTCAGATAACGTTAAAACTTCTATGAAGAATAAATCAGCTTTGTTGAAAAAGAATTTGAAAGAAGATTTAAGCAAGCCGAAGAACAAATGTAAATCTAAAAGTCTGAGTTCAAACAAAGCACCTATTCATTTATGTTCGGATAATGAAACATGTGATGATAATAAGAAAAATGTTTATAATAAAAATTGTAAAGAAAGAGGAAGGAAAACAGAATCATCCCGAAGTAAATGTAAAAATAAAGAAATATTCGTCAATTCAGACGAAGAACGGAAACCAAACGATAGTATGTGTGAAGCAAGTTTAAATTCGAAGAACAATTTTCATCGTAATTATTCACATAATGACTATGATGAACAACTTGATACTCCTGTTAAGTCGCCAAATAAAAAATCACCAGAGTATAATAGTTATTTGGATGAAAACAATAAATGTACTTCAAAAGATAATGAAGAAAAGGAAAAAAAACGTTATATTATCCAACAAGATGCAACGATAAAAAATGTATCATACAATCGTGAAAATATTCCTAAATATAGACAAAAGGTTGATAATGATAACGAAGAAGGTGACATTGAAGTTGTTTATTTGAATAAAAAACATTACAAAAGTACTGATGAGATTGAATCTGATAAATTTTGTACAAAAAATAAAGACAAAGATACGAATAACCGAATAAACACTGAAAATAGTATAACTCTTGTTCAGAATGATTCAGAAGACAGTAATAACAGCGATGATGAGTTATTATGGTATAACGTTGAAAAACCAAAATTCAAGTCTGAAAAAAATTGTACCAATATAAAACGAAACAAAATAACGCACGATTCGACTATTGCGAAAACCGACGAGGAACAATCGCCTGAAAAATCAAATAAACTTAAATCAGAAATTAACGAACTATCAAACTCAATTAGTAATAAAACTTTTACAATAGAGAAAGATTACCAAAATGTAGAACTGAACGATGACGAGACTACGAGTTGTAAGGATTTGGTTTTAAATGAGAATATGGAAAACAATTCGCTTGTGGAATATGGTAATAATAATAAAATGTTCGAAAATAAAAACATTCCTTATTATGATTCGAAAAAAGAAAACAAGAAATTGAAATCGGAAACGAATGTGGAATTTTTAGATACGAGATATTCGGAAAATGAAGATCTGAATGAAGGTTTTGATCATATGAATTTATCTTCATTTTCTTCTACGAATAAAGATACTTTTCTGGAACAGAAATCAAATAATAAAATGGAAGGTTTCGAAAATAACCGAGAAACGGACGAAACTAATGTAGAAAGATATTTTAAAAAAATAGCTAGAGATGATAAGAATAATACTTCTAAAAAAACAAATACATTTTTTCAGTTTGGAACAGGAACGATTTCTGATCGACACGTCAATACGAAAAATACTTTAAAAGAAATTTATAGAAATGAAAATCTTCAATATGTTTTCAAATCGGATAATAATCTAGATTTAAACAAAACTAGTGAAAATAATGAAAAATGTGAAAATTTTATAAGTGCTCATTTCAGAAATCCTCTATTCGTTTCAGAGGATACCTTAAATAAATTTGATATCAAAACAAAAAACAGTGATCAATTTAATCTAAGTACATCCGTAAAAAACATTTTATCCTTTTCTCATACCAGAAAGAATCAAAGTAAATCTACATTTAGTTTACTGAATAAATATAAAAAGAATAAATGCCCATCGTTTTGTAAAAAAATGCCAGTTTCGAATATTTCAAAGTCAGAATATAAATTTGAAACGAGTATTTTAGATACACCAAATACTTTTGATACGGCCGGCATTTTAAATACATCGACTCCTTATAAAAATTGTCAGCTCTCTAAAAGGAACTCTAATGAATCAATAGTCAATGCTGAAATAATTATTCCAAGCAAAAAAATCAAAATCGAAGATAACTGTACGAATAATGATCTGACTGCAACGTGCGATTTATCTAAAGAAAATATTTCTGCACAAAGATCGATTTTAAATACATCTAAATCAAAAACAAAATCAGTTACTATATCAGATACGTTAGAAATAAACGAAACTCGAGTAGACGAAGAAATTAATTCAGAAAATGGATCCGCTAACTCTTCAAGTTTGCACATAACTCCGAGAAAGAGTACAGCTGATGTTCATTTAAATGACACTTATAGACTGCAATGTCTAACTGATTCTGAATATGACACATCATCGAAATTCGATTGCTCCAGTGAATCAGAAGGGATTAATAAAAATAAATGGAAATGTGTGAGAAATCAAGAAATGTCTATAGATGAAGACAATGACGATTTCGAAGAGTTCGTACCTGATGACGCGCGGAAAAAACTAGATCTAGAGTTGAAGAATGAACACGAAGATAAATGGAAACAACAAACTTCAATAAAATACGACGAAAAGAAAAGATCGTTTCATAAATGTAAGAAAAAAACGAACGTACCCTCGGATTTCCACGAGAGAAATATCGTTACACTTTTTTATCGTCCTTACTGGTTGCAGAAATCGCCCAGAAATAGTGATTATTCTTCTTCGGACCATTGTAACTGTTGCCTAGATTCACCTGAATTTGATTACGAAAAATCTATTGCGGAGATAATCAATGAAGATAAAACACAAGAAGATGGAAACGAATCAAAGTATTGTAATTTTGAAGTTGATGTTAGTGCAAAAAATGAAGAAATTGTTTCCGAAATATATGACACAAGGAATAAAACAGATTTGAATGTGACGTATAGTATGTTAGAAGATTGCTGTCTTGAAGATGGGAAATGTATAAATATTTCTGAGTATTTAAAGGCTTCTAAAAATAATGATGAAATTGGTATTAAGGACGATAATAAAGATGATAAAGAAGTAGTACATTCAGATGTAAGAAAAAAGAAAGAAATGCACAAACGTCGTTGTTACGAAAACACATCCGATAAAAATGAATGTGGCGTTGTTAAATGTCCATCTAAAGAGGTTTCAAATAATGTACGAGAAAGTAATAAATCAGAAAGTGAACATCAACCTATTAATAGTTCAAGAAATAGTAAATCATTTAAAATATCTGTTCAGAATGCAGCAAAAGATACAATTATTGGTCAAGATAGTGATAAAAGAATATCGAAAAATAATGAGATAAAGGGTGATAAAATTACTAAAAAGCAACGAATGAACAACCATTCGAATTTAAAAAGCATTAAAAATAATTCAGAAAATAAGAACAAATCTGCTGTAGAAAAATCTCATTGTTCTAAAGTTAACAATACTGCTAAAAAGCATGAAGATGATAAATTACGAAATGAAAATAGTAGAGAAGAAAATTACAAAAATATTAAAGATCAGAATAATAAATTATCTGTAAAAGAAACTCTGAATTCTGGTAAACAATCCATCAATAAACGTAGCAACGATAAAAGTATTGATACGATAAAGCACTCGGAAGCTAAAACTGAACTATATTCTAATAAGATAGAAGAAAAATCTCAAAATTGTCTCCCACTTGTTAGAAATATGAGAGAAAGAGGAATCAGTGATGTATCTCAAAATATCGCTTCTTTAGAAACGAAAAATAATGTTTTAAAATCATCCTCAGACACAAACTTGTTTATTACAAATAAAATGGAAACAGACGCGTTTCATGTTCAGAAGAACCAACCGAACGTTGAAAATAATCTGTCAGAACATTTCCAATTTAATCAGGTCCCCAAAAAGCATGGAAACACTTCATCGATGACTTCACGCGAAAGTACATTCATTATAGAACCTAGGAAAGATTCAAAATGCCAGCCAGTTTCTGTTAAGACGAGAAAAATGAAAAAGACGAAGAGTGCGCGTAAAAATCGAACCGATTTACAAATGTGTACGAAATTGAAGAAAAATACTGTTAAATTGATTCCGTTAAATAATACTGTTAACTTAAACATGAAGACATTCAAAAAACCACTTTCTGCTTCAGTAAAATTCGATAGAAATGTTGTTAAGTTACCGTCATTGCTTTCACCGAGTAGAATACCAGTGTTGCGACCAGGGGGGATTTTACAAGAGGACGATGCTGCGAGCAGAACACAGAAACAGAAATTGATACCGATCATGAATCCAGATTTGGTAGAACCTAGGTATTGGGCACGAGAATTTTACATCAACATTATTTTATATTGTTTTAGAAAACTAATCATTCTTACATTTTTTTAAAAAAAATATTAGCTAGATTCTTCAAAAGTGCATTTAAATACTGGGAGGGAAATTATTAACAATAATGTATACAGTTAAAATGATGATTTAAGTACATGTTAGTTTATAGTATTCTAAAATAATTTAAATTCAAATCATTGACTATTTATACTTATTAACAATGGATGAGTATTTTTTTTCTTATAGAAAATATTTTTTTCATTACGTCAAATCTTTTGATAAATTTTATAATCCTTGACTGCTTCCTTATCGGCGATAATATATTAACACAGTTATCTTTGTCGTTCGTAGTCGCAAGTTTAATGTTATATTGAAAATATGATTTAATGTTTATTTTTCAGTGATCAAACGTACGATCCATTTGTATTAGCTGAACGTCAACTACAAGAACTATTATCAGACAATCAGATACCATTCGTAGTTACTAAAACACCTTCACAGTACACTCCTAGACCTAATACAGCACCGTGTCAACCTTCTGTACATGAGAATTCATTTTCTAAACGTACATCTGGATCAAATCTTACATTACCAAATATTTATGAACCTAAATCCGCATTCGTACCAATAATCAAACAGCATTCGCCCAGCGAGCAGAGACTTGACAAGACTAACAATAAAATACGTAAAGATAGTTCGGAACGTAACTTAAAACGAAAGGTTTCATCTAATTCTATAAAATCTAACAAACGAGACATTCAAAACGCCGAAACACAAATAGATTCCAATAAGATAGGCAAACACCTCGAAAAAAATCAAAACGAAAACTACAGAAATATAGAGTGTGGTAAAGATAGTTCAACTAGTATAGATTCATTTCAAATTAGTAGTTCAGATAACAAGACTAGTGAATCCGATGAAAACACGTTTAGTTCGGAGAAAAATAATAGACTAGAAAGTGAAAATAATAATAATGATAAAAAAGTATCGAGAGGGTCGATCATAGATCCTCCTAACGACTTCCAAGACGAAATGAAATTGTTTCAGGATAATTTCGAATATATCGAGAATCTTGTTAATGAAAATTATAACGCTGAACTATCTGAAAGCGGCACCGACAGTAATGTAGACATTTTCAGTACAGATAATCGTAAGTTTAATAACAACGCGGAGACGGAGGAAATTATCGACAGTTCTAAGAGTAATTTAGATTCGTTCGAGAAAGAGAACGCCGAAAAAGAGGACGTCTTTATAGAGAAGCGACCCGAACGAAAAACTAGTAATAAAGCGAAATATAATTTAGATTCGAAAAGTATGTTAAGTTTAAATTCGATTTTAAATGATAATCGGAACGACGATGTGTACAGTTCACAAATAGATCCTTCTTTAATCAATTCTGTCGACAACTTGTCGATTCCGGAGGATTTGAGACGGGGGGATACTGATCATTATAGCGTACAGTATGACAAGCAGATAGCTACGTTAGAACCGTTAGTGCTAACTAAAACAGAAATGAATACGAAACGTTTGAATTACGACAGCGATTCAATAAATGAAGATTTCGATATTGACGGTTTCATTGCTGTACTGGACGACGACGAGACTTTTCCGACCGTTAAGACGTTTCTTAAAAATCAATCTCATCCTTCCATTATTTCCGATAACAATTCCTTACGCCAGTCTTCCATTTCCTTAAATTCCAGCATAATTGGTCGACAAAAGAGTCCGGAATCGTTGAAAGGATCGTCGTCTATGACGTATCTGAAGAAGTCTGTTTCATCGCTCCTCGATCCCGTGTCGAAACCGCGCAGTTTGAGAAATAAAGGTGATGTCGAGAGGTACTTCGGTGATAAGGTCGATAAGAAGAAAACCGAAGAGAAGAAATCGATGCCCGAAGAGCTGTTCTCAGTCGACGACGAAATGTACGAAGAGTATAAGAAATATGAGCAGATGTATTTACAGGTAAATCTTTTTTTATATTTTTGTTAATTCATCTCATATATTTGATTTGGTTTGTTTTGTTTTTCTTTATGGAATAGGAGAAAATGCTCGCGGAAGCGAATAAGAAATCGAACCGAGATTCAATGAAATCGAAACGCAACGTAGTCGTTTACGGCGACGAAAGTTCGCCAGAGGATCTGTCATCGCCGGAAAGGCAACGTAACGAGTCTCGAGTGGATAATTTCGGAAAACCGAGTGGAGATTCAGCTTATAGCAGGTATTTGGTTAAGTACATTCAATGTACGGAATTATCATAACATTTAAATCTTATTTTTTTTTAAAAAAAAAAAATAGTTATCTGGTAACTCACGGACTTTTTATTATTTTTCAATTTGTATTCATTTGTCTACTTTTTTTCATTCAAGTCCTTAACCCATCAAACGCCGCTACTCAAAATTGTACGAATTTTCGAAAACGCTTTACATGGTTTGGTTCTAGGTCCTTTCTAATTAATTTGGCGATAGAAAGAAAAAAATGAAAAATTTTGGTTTTCCACAGTGGGATGTTTTGTATACGCAACAGCGGCTACTAATGTTAGCATTATAAAAAAAAATATCTCAGAAGGATAAAAACTAGTCTGTTTTAAATTTCAAATTCGTTTATTTTATTAAAATCTGAATCAAATGCCGTGATAGTCGCTAAAACACTTTGGGTGAAGAAAAACGTTGCACTTTTTACTTATATATATATATATATATATATATATATATATATATATATATATATATATATATATATATATATGTATATAAATGGTTTGGCTTTTGCAAAGTTTACATCTATTCCGCCTTTTTCCCACTTGCAAAAATCGGAAAAAATAATAATGTAGTTCTATTGCTATTGAATCAATGTGTACTGTTTGATAAAAAAGTTAAAAAATATTTTTAGAAGAGAAAAAAATTTCCAAAATTAATGTTATGTATATGCAACAACTGCGCTTAATGGATGAATTTAGTAGAAAAAAATGATGTGATGTCATCGTTTAAAATAATTTATAGAAGTATGTTTTTCTATTTCACTATTATGGACAAAAATCCTATTGTGCTATGTTTAATTTATGTGTCTAAATAAAGAACTATTGTTTGCGCATATTAAGAAACCTTAAATGTGATCAATAGGCAGGCTATTTCATTATTTAATTTACACTGTTGTCTTTTGAAAACGTTACTTTCTATCTAAACATTATTTTCGAAATATGGTGTCGTTATTATAAGCTTGATTCAGTATTTCGAACAGGTCGATGACGACCTTTTTTAATTTCATGCGAAAACTTCACTGTGCATCGTTTTCAGTATTAAACATTCAATAAATATATTTTGTCGGAACAGTGAAATACACTTATATTTTAACGTATATTCATTTTAAAATAAATTTATTAAGTTGAAACTCGCACTGAATGTGGAATAAGAGATTCATTTACAAGTCGGCGTGCAGCACGTTATAAACATGTTTCTATTTTACAAGTTATAGGATTAATTTCTTTTTATATATCTTTATATATATATCTTTATATATCTATCTTTATATATATATATATATATATATATATATATATATATATATATCTTTATATATATATATATATATATATATATATGTATGTATTTGTTTCCGGAAGACTGTGTGTTAGCTATTGTATCGAAATTCAGATACTAGTCCAGTGGATCTGGCTGTGGAATATTGCATCAGAATGGACCGTCTAATCCTGGTTGTGGGATGGTGGGGTGAAGAGATGCTAGAGTATAATTACACCATTGCGAACTGTCAGATCTTGTGCTGTCGCGGCCAGCGCGAAAAAGAGTTAAATTCCACAATTCAATTTAAGAGTTAAGTTTTTTTAAATATCTCGCTTCCTGTTGTAGCCAGAAAAAAATTAAACCCTATTTTGTAGGGAATTTAATTATCTGCAACTTTGGTTCTCATATTTTTTTATGCGATGAATCTTTTTTATTTACTGCAAAAAAAAACGGTTAAAACAGTTTTGTTTGCATTTTTCTCGTTTTTCTTTAGTTTGACGTTAAATATACCCACTAACAAAGTTAAAAAGCATGAAAAAATCTACAACTTTCATATATATCTTTTTTTTACGATAAATATTTATCGTTTTATAGCTGCAAAACTGTAATCTCTTCCCGTGGTGTTGTGTGGCTCATACAAATACAGTAATGTCAACTTGTACAGGTCTGCGCATACGGTACACGCGGCGTTTTGCAGTGGTGTAAAACAATAAATATTTGTCGTACAAAAAAGAGTTTATTATAGAAGTTGTAGATTTTTTCATGCTCTACTACTTTGTTAGTGGGTAATTTTAACGTTAAATGAAAGAAAAACAAGAAAAATGCAAAAACACTTACAAAAAACTTTTTTTACCGGTTTATTTTTTGCAATAAATAAGAAGATATTTATCACACGAGAAAAAGTATGGGAACCAAAGTTGTAGAGAATTAAATTCCCTACAAAATGAGTTTTTAATTTCTTTTGTGGCTACAACAGGAAGCGAGATATTTTTTAAAAACATGGAATTTAATCCTTTTTTCGCGCTGGCCGCAACAATGTAAGGTCTGACAGTTCACAAAAATGTAATTATACTCTAGCCAATATCGCCCAGCATCCCACAACCAGGATCAGACGGTCTATTCTGATATAAGGATAGGCCAGAATTTTAGCCAGATCCACTAACTATACAGAACAAATCGAACTTTCTATTTATAATTAATCCTTTGCGGATGGAACGGCTCGAAGCTGAGTGCTCTATAGAGCCAAGTCGCTGTAGCGAGAGTCGTTTGAAATTGCAGTTTACGTTTAACTCACTGCACATTATATGTAGCACTCAGGGGGGCTAAATTTTGGACATGCGTACACGCACACAATAAAAGGATTCTAAAGTTTATTTGCTAATACATTTTTATTAGATATTTAAATTATACACCACACCCTCCATATCCCACCAAATAGAGAGCATAACTTTGTGACCGTGGATGTTTCGCTTTAGTGTTGATGTTGATGATTGGCCAGGATCAACCCATGATTTCTTGCGTTTCGAGTTGTCAAAATAGATGTATTTTTCAACGCCGGACACGATACGCCACAAGAAACTATTTTTTTTGCCTTGCAAGCAAAGAAATCGAGATGTTTAAACGATTAGCAATGGCATTTTCGGTCAATTCATGTGGCAGCTATCTTCTTTCTTTCTGGATCTTTCCCATGGCGCTTGTAAACATCATGAAATGGTTGATTTATCGACTTCGAGTTGTTGAACCAAGAGAATGGTTTTCTTCCAATAGAGCTTGCACTTGTTCATCTTCGAACTTTTTCGATTGATCTGTTTCATTGTTTGTCGCAAAAGTCACAATCAGAACTTTTGAATCGTCGTAACCAATCTCTACATACTGTTTCCGATGGAGCAGACTCACCATAAGTTTTCGCAAGAAATCGATGAGCTTCAACGGCACTTTTTTTCAAATCAAAGTAGTATAGAAGTACACGTCGAAAAGAACAACTTATCGCTTTTCATTTCAATTCGGTTATATATGTGTGTTTCGGCTCTGTCGGTTGTTTACGGTGAACGCACATATGCGTCGATCATCCGCAAAGGGTTAAAAATAGAAAGATAAAATGTTTTGTTTCTAGTAAAGTATAAATATTTGCGTGTAAATTGATACACAACGTTATTAAGTAATTGAATATTTCATATATCGTATTTATTACGAAAAATCAGTTTAAACAGGTCCTCTCCGAAACCGTACTCGAGAACTCATCACCGCGTACGAAACGACCGCCTGCACGTGGAACGAGATCGATGTCCAAGCTCGAGCGGTTCGGATATTTCATTGCCACCGGTATCATCGGTATTCCACAAAAGCAGCGCTATTCACAAATCGATGGTCAACTCGGTGACCCCACGTCACTTCGACTTTGAACCAGTTACGCACGATGACGTTGGTATGGACAAATTCCGGAGCATTGAGTCGACAGAAACGTTACACGAGGACGAAAAAAATGCAGGGGGCTCTAGAAAAAGTTCGCTCGACAGTAACGCGTCGGGTCGTATGTCGAAGTTCTGCTACGAATGTGGATCCGCGTTTCCTGTCAGCACGGCGAAATTCTGCGTTAACTGCGGCGTCGCACGTCTAGTCTTGTGACACGAAAGTTTCACAGTGCTCAGCGCGACGCGTCCGATATCCATCGGTTCGACGTGATCGCGGTTTCGAGGGAACGCCGGTCGATTTCAGATGATTGGGAATGCCGCAACTGTGAAAATTGTAAATGCCTATTTATTCGATCGAATCGCACGCCGTTGAAGGAACTCGAAAAAATAATTAAGTAAATCGCGTACTACTATTAAATTTTACCAAAAAAAAAGTAAATAAATAAATAAATACAAGTTTTTTTTTAATTGAGAATATTTATGAAACGAAACCGATACCGATAAATAATATACGACCATGACAATCTGTTGTAGATGTTTGCGAATGTAGCCAGTTGTTAGGATTAATATAAGATGACGATTTTAAGTCTCTTTTTTATTTGTAGAATACGACGATACTTTCCTTAAACGTATTCTTTTTCGAAAACCCTATTTCAAATACATACACTAACAAATGGACGATTAATAAGAAGATATGCATGAAAATTTTCAGAATCAAATTTTATATTAATATGAAAAATGACGAAAGGTTGTTTTCACTTTATAAGAGGTAATTTTCGCTTTTAGGAAATTTACAGTTAGTATATGAACTTGATCCCAAACAAACGTTAAATAAATCATATGCTCGTTGAATAAAATGTACAATTTGATAAGAGAATAAAATTTCAGTTAATTTTAATAATCTTCGTTATTGATATATGACATATTTTTTATTGGTACATTTACACGATGTTCGTCGCTCAGAACGGTATGATTTCAAGATGTGTATTTTTTTTTTAATTAATTGGAATATAACAGACTCTGAATAATGATTCGTTAAAAATATTTATTGATACATGTATAAATTCGTTTAGTAAAAAAATATTTTCTTAATAAAAACATCTCATTAGGTATTTATTCACTGATTGCGTTTTTTATATACTTAATCGTATATTTTGCAAAAAAAATCTGTAACTAGTAATGATATTTCATTTAACATTTATTTATAAAAATATCGCGATCTCTTATTTGTAAATGTATACATTTATATATGACTTAAAAATATTATATATATATATATATATATATATATATATATATATATATATATATATATATATATATATATATATATATATATATGAAAAAATATTAAATTTCATTTCATAAAAATAGAAAGCAGCGATTTGTACTGTAAATCAAAAGATCATTTAATTAATTAAATGAATAAAGGAGAAATATCTTTCTGATTTTTAAATATATGTTAAATTGTCGTAGTACAAATAAATATAGAACAATTAAATAGAAAGATCTGCATGCATTTAGATTATTCTAGAAAAAATGTGCAATGTACTCAGGAATGAAGACAAAATGTAATTGAAAAATAATATTTTAGATCTCACTGTATTTTCGAATTTAAGTGAGTCTTTTTATCGAACTCTTCAAATTCTTCTACACTATAAAATGATTTTTATTGCAATGAAAACTAGTTTGGGATTTTAAAAATATTTAACATTACATTCCTTGGTAAGAGTAATTTCAGTTATTTTTTTCAAAACTTATTAACTTATTTACTGTCTGTATTATGAAAAGACAAATTTTAGATTTTTATTTGACTAATCATAAATTTTGATGTTATATAAGTATGCTTTCATTTGAATATTTGTTACATTTTTGATATTTATAAAAATACTAGTGGTACAAACTGTTAAGAAGAATATTTAAGAACTTGGAATTCATCTCAATTGTAGTTTTTTTTTATTTCAGTAGTCTAATGAGTTACAATTCATTACAATTATAAAAACAATACAATAAGCTAATGATACTCATTTTTTTCAGGCTCCAATTGGAAGTCGCTCACACGAATATAGATTTATTATAATCGATTATGGAAATTTGAAATAACTTATTATTTGTACAGAAACTGACTCATAAAATTTTTCAAAAGATTTGCATATTTCATATTTTGTGTATGACCGTAAATTGGTGTCTCTACCCTATTTTAAATAATTTCTTTACAATTACAAAAATATATATTTCATATTATTACTAGAATGATTCTTTTATCTTTTATTTAAAAATATAATTATTTTAATATATTATTTGTTACTAAAAATACAATCTTTTTGTTGCCTTATTCAAAATCTCTTAAAATTTTTAAAATTTATATTTTCATATTCTTTTTTTATTCGACACGAGCATGAAAAGGAGTTGGATGCGTATTTTATAAATAATTGGTGCTTTATAATCAGTAAAACTTAATTAACTATAGGAAATCTGTGCCTAAAATTATATTAAATATATTTAACATGTGTTTTTGACGCGTTAAAGTTACTGTTGTCTAAAAATCCACTGAAACTAAAAAAATAATTTCAATTTAAAATTAATAAACTAATATTTATCTCTGTGCTAGAGAAACAATTGTAACTAGGAAACTTTCTTCATGAAAAATAATTAAACGAATTAAAAATGAATTTTCAAAAACAGTGGAAAAAATATTGAAGGAAACGTGAATTGTACTTTTTATATCTAGCAGTTTCTAAAATTATACGACTTAAAACTATTTATAAACGGGTAAAGTGCCTTTGAACGTATGGAAATTTAATATAAGAAAATGTGCCTAATTATATCCATGATCGTCTTTAATCTTTGACAATCGTTTGTTGGTTAAAGGTTTCCAATTTGATCGATCCATTGCTTCAATTTTCCATATATTGTCTGATATTCCACTTGTTAATTAGTCTCTTTGTGTACCATTTTATATTTCTTGCTTCTCAGGCAATGACTTCTTTCCTTATATTAAAATAATCGATTTTAAGGTGGTGTAAAATTAAATTTTCGCTGAAAAATAAAACGAAATATGTTGTAAATATAAACGGAAAACTGAACAAATTGTGATTTCAGTACAGGCACCGGTTTTGCAGGAATATAGATTCCATTAATTCGATTTTATTTGAAACATCAATTCAAAAATTGTAATTTATAAGGTGTATCCCACTATTTCAGTTAGTGAACGTTCTCTCCACCTCTCTCTCTCTCTCTATATATATATATATATATACATACTGACTTATTAAATTTGTCTACAAATCTGAGTACATTTGCAGTAAATGCAATCTTTTTGGTTGGACTGTAACTTGCAAATAAACTAAACGTGTGCATTTATTTTTCAATATATCGCATAATACAAGGATATATTCGATCGATTGCAATATTTTTGCTACTTTTAGATAGTCAAATAAATGATAAAAGATTAATAAGTTCGATTTGTTGTTTTGTACGTATGTTTGGTTTCGTCGTGTTCGCTGGTAAATTTTTTAGCGTGCTGTATATGAGCTGTATAGTGCTAATACATGATATATATTTATAGTTTTAATACATTTTTATATTTATCTTATATTTTTATCACATTTATATACAAATATATATATATATATATATATATATATGTATGTATGTATGTGAATGCTGTTGTTTTGAAATTGATTCAGCAATATTTCAAATTGTTTTTACCGGTTATAAAATAAAGAAAAAACATATTACTTATTTTATATATTTTACAGACACGCATATTATATATATACAATACATAATTTATAGTAGATTTCAAATCAATTCTGTGATTAGAATGTATATAAAATAATAGCCGTTTAGTTCTAAGGAATGTATTTCTGTTGGAAATGTATTCATGTTTAATAATAAAATAGGGCAGTCGAACACTTTTCATACAAAATATTAAAGTTTTAATTTATGTCATAAATTATATGCCTTTATTGTATGAATTTTTCTTTTTACAATAATTTGGATTTAAAAAAATATTCATTTTCTATAAACTGTGCAATTTTTATAACAAAAAATGTTCAACAGTTAAATATTGATCGTTTTTGTTATTGTTTATTCCGTTAATGATAGAATGACAAGGAACAGATTCAAAAAGCTCTAAGAATAGCGGTGGTTCGCTCGAAATAAGTAGAATCAGAATAATCAATAACAAAAATTGAATATTTTTATGGGAAAGCAGTCGTGTGTTTTGTAGTAAATAAAAATTAATCGATGAAAATAAATGTAGTGAATCATTAAAAAATATAATTGGCATTATTATGAGTGGAAATCTAAAAGGATTTAGTTATGTCTAACATGCGTATTTGTTTATTTTCTCTTTATATACGTACTTACTTCTGAGATTACGTATGATACATTTGTATTCTTAAATATGAAATAAGTAAACTATAAAGTTGTGCATGTTGTGATATGTTACATGTCTTCTGTATAGTTTGCTATACGATTATAGTGTGACACTTTTAATTAATTAACACCGTACATAAGAATTTTTTTTATCCAAATTTCATGATTTGATTCTTGTCAATTATGATTAGTATTATTTTTTATATTGTTCTAAAAGCAAATTTATTTTCACAAATGAATTATATTTATACCCTGCGGGGATCATCAAAAAATCGAACCAAAAATGTTAAAATAAATGATTATTGATCCTTTTTTGATGCTTACTCGCGTGCATTTCGACGGAAATGGCATTATCCTGAGAGCATCGAGGTACAGAAAATTCAGATTGGAGTCAAATTAAAAATCAGATAAAGATTTTTCTGTACCTTGGTGCTTTGAGAACGATGAAATTGTTATTGAAATTCTGCAGCAAACAATAATCATTTGTTGAACATTTTTGATCAGAACACTTTTTTCGGAGACTATGGAATAAAAAATAATTAATATGTGAAAGTCAATTTAGTTAGTGTAAAAACCATATTATATTTATGTAACATATTTATTCTTGAGCGGTTGTTAAATTTTGGACAAAAATACATATGTCGATATACTGATTTTAAAACATATGTGAATAAATATAAACAATCTTTATTCTTTGTAAAATTGTAAAAAAATAGCAGAAATTCAAAGATGATACAAGAATATCAATTTCTCAGTAGAGATATTACTTGCAACTAATCGTACAATTCATTACATTACCATATTGTAAAGAATTATTAAACATTTAGATTTAGTTATATAACGATAAAGACACTTTTACTCAGGTATGAAATATACATATGTGAATTTTTAAAAGCGCAGAATAAATTTGAAATCAACTATACGCACCATTCCATGCAATTTTTAATGAGGAAAAAATGGCCATTTTATTAACAAGACTGATATTATTGTTTATCCACGCATTTTATGTACCACATGTTTAATTTTATATATACTTAATCGATAATATTCATTTGTGATTTGTAACTAAATAAATAATTTAATACTAAGAGTATTGTTTTATTTTTTATGAACCTCAACGTTGCGATCTTCGATTTCGATTGTAAAATTTTATAAATATAGTTGTAGTACCGGATCTAAATTTTAAGGTACATAAGTACCCGTCGCTGGCAAGAAAACACAATTTTTTTGAGCTAATTTTTTTTTATTTTGCAAGGTAATCACCTTTTAGCTCGTTGCACTTAGTCCAATGGATTTCCAATTTTTTGTCCCTTCCGAATAGTAAAGTTTGTTCAACTCCTCAAAATAGGCATTTGCAGCAGCGATGACTTCCGAATTTGATACAAATCTTTTACCTCCGAGCCATTTTTTCAAGTTTGGAAACAGAAAGAAGTCACACGGTACCAAATCTGGAGAATATGATGGATGTGGAAGCAATTTGTAGTGCAATCATACAATTGTTCATTTGTGTCGTGATAGAAGAGAACTTTTTTCTTTGTCAAAGGAGGACGTTTTTTTCTCGATTCCATCATTCATCTGGTCAAATAATGATGCATAATAGACTCCTATTATTGTTTTCCTTTTTTCAAGATAGTCGATTAGCTGTATTCCATGAGCATCCCAGAAAGAAGTCACCATAACCTTTCAGTGAGTTCTGCCTTCTTTGGTGCACATTTGCCAAGAGAAGTCCATTGTTTTGAATTCTCTTTCGTTTCAGGTGTATGGTGATGGATCCATGTCTCATCGACGGTTACCATTAAATATCATTAAGTAATTAATAATACCATTTAATACCATTAAATACTCCTTTCATTCGAATACGTTTTTGGTCGATTGTGAGCAAACATGGCACCTATCTGGCGGATAGCTTTTTTATATGCAAATGTTCATGTAAGATTTTCATTACACGTTTATCTGAGATGCCTACTATCTCAACTACCTCATGCACTTTGATTCTACGATCATTTAAAATAATGTCATGGATTTTTCCAATCATCTCTTCAGTAGCAACGTCAATTGGACGCCCTGTACGTTCTCCGTCACAAATACTTGCACGACCACGTTTAAATTCATTGAACTAAAATCTAACGGTTGTCATCGAAGATGCAGAGTCCTCGCAGACAGCATGTAACTTTTCTTTAATTCCTCCGCACGTTTTCCCATCCAAAAACAGAAATCTAATCACTGACCGATACTGAATTTTTTCCACAGTTTAAAAAACAGCAACAGGCAGTAGTTCGAAACACAATGCCGTTAAAACATATTGCAGTTTGATATTAGTGGTGCGTTCTCTTGTCAGACACGGATAATTATCACTCCACCCTCGTAGTTTATCTATTAAAATTTATTTCACCCTTCTTGTACACAATGTGCAATTATTAAACAGTACAAGTTTCACTGCAGCATCGCACTTGCATAAAACATTTACACAACTAATTAAATGCTCTATCATCTGCATGCGTCGTTATCGTTAAAAGTAAAAGTGCTTGTATCTGGCCTGTTTATACATTTCGCGCGGATACATTAAACTTTTAGACTTGCGCGTCGACTGCTCATCAACAAAATTATTTCATATCAAACGGTAACGCGTCTAATTAAAAATAATTCAGTTTATCGCGAACGGTGTACGTTCGTACCGGCCAAGGAGACGGCTAAACGCGCCGTTTTCTTTTTTTATTGCCCATAAAACACAACTCTGCCTTTATATGTTACTTTACACGGTGTTGTTTTTCAGATAAAATAGCGTCTCTATGTTCGCAATGGGATTCGAACCGACGCTATCGCGGAATTTACTTCCGAAACCGTTTATTTTATACTCTCAAAGACTTTTATAACTGGACTGTTTTAATAAATAAGTTATTTCGTGTTTTTCCCACCGCATAATAAAAATTTATATCATCGATGAATAAACAATTAGATTTCTCAGAATACTCAAATTTTATCTATCAATATTCACACACAAATATCAGTCTATTAGTTCGAAATATGCGAAAAAAAATATCGTCTGGAATAGAATGTTCGTACGAAAGTTCAAAGTCGAGATAAACTTTGAAATAAGCTATCGACGTGAGTATCTCGTCGAAAATTTTATAACTCGAATTGATTTAATTTTGTTCAGACTTTAATACTTGAACGGCTGACCTTTTATAACGATGTCGAATTAATCCATGTCTTGAACTAATTATTTCATAATTTGTCTTCATCATTCGTTCTATATAATGGGATTTAATTTTCGTATCAAACGAATGTCGACAAAGTTACTTTTTCGAAGTTACTAATTAGAATTTAATCAGTTTTCATGTTTTTTTTATCTAAAATGTTCATCGTTTAATTTTTTCTTCCAGTTTAAATTAATTAATGGAAAGATATACATTAATATTAAATTTTACTGTTACATAATATAATTTTAATAAATGTTCGGTTTATCTAGAATGTGAATAATAACACACACACACATACACACACACATATATATATATATATATATATATATTACAAAATTTTCTGGAATTATAGTCTCGTATTGACTGGGAGAAGAATATTAACCAAAGTTTTATCCATTCATATTTACAATACTTGATTTAATATTTTATTACAAGATTTATATTACTTGATTTTTATTGTCGATAATTATGACAGTGGATTAAACCAAAAAATTGAAAAAAAATGATTTGATGATTTATTTTTTATCACAATTATTTATATTTTACCAATCTAGAAGAACTTAGAAAAAAAAATAAAAAATGTAATATTTAATGACTGTAAAGTTGATCGGTAAACATAATTCTGTTTTTGTTTATTTTGATAGTGGATTAAGTCATTTATTTTTCGTTATACTTTGTTTTTCTGGAAAAATGCATACAGCTATCTGATTTTTATATAAAACTATATTTATCTTCGAGATAAAAAATCCTTAAGTTAACTCAACTTCTTTGCTTAAAATTTTCAAACGAACAATATTATACTGCTATTAGAAAACAAAATCTATAGAGAAATCGATTACAGAGTGAACGAAAAATATTAACGGAGAATCTGTTAATTGGTTGAAAATACAATGGATCAGATTTCTAAAAAATGTCCCTTATCAGATGTTTCATAAAACATTTTTAGATGATAGTCCAGAATTTCAGAATTTTGATTTTTCACTAAAAAAGGAAGGCGGAAAATATACGAAAAAATTCAATTATTTCCACTTTATTTGATTATCCGACCACTTAAAAAAGAAGAACATTAGGATATAATGGGTCTGTTACCGTACATTCCGCCAATTTTCCATGAATATTTCCGTACTCTCAAACATCACAAAAAGAAAATACCGTTATTGAAGAACAAGAAGAAATCTCTAATATTATTCAAAATTAAGTTAACGTGATTATGATTACTAAATGTAAGCGAATACTGTTGTTTATAACTTCCTTTTTTGAATAAAACTGAAATATTTTTTATTATAAGTTATTTTTAAAATGTTTGAATATTTTTTTAAAATATTCTAAGTCATATGTAGTATCAAAAAATGCATATTTTTTATGATACTCGTAAGAATTCAACATTACATAAAAGATTTACCTTACAACAGTAAGTACTTTGGAAAATATTTTGTTACATAATGGAACATTTTTTTATAAGACACAAACGCAAGTCTAAATATATCAATACGAAAAATATGACTTAGTCCATTATTATATTTACAATACTTGGATGTGCCGGTAATTATATCGGCACATTTAGTCTCTGTTAATGTATTTTTGTTAATGAATTAGTATTTGAAATCATATAATGTTTAAAATCACATTCTACCATAACAAATATATTAAGATTGATTTTAATGGTGTGTATGTACTTTTTAATTGATAACTGTCTCATGTACGAATATGACTGGGAATAATTATATATATATATATATATATATACATATATATGTATAAATATATATATATATATATATATATGTATATATGTATATATATATATATATATATATATATATATATATGTACATATATAGTCAGGTTTAACCATGCAGAGAAAACTTGGAAACTATTCCCGTCCAAAATGAAAACGTACTTGACAATATGCAAGTGGGATCAATGCGGGGAGTCACGATCCCAAATCTTTCATGTTTAGTAGGAAAATTCAGCCTTTATCCAGCAGTGGATTAACAGAGACTTATAATAATGATAGTTATTATATATATCATCATCATCATCTTCAGCCCCTGTCAATCCACTGCTGGATAAAGGCCTCTTCCATGATTTTCCATTTTGTTCGATTCAGTGCCTCTCTTTTCCACAGTTTTCCAAGAAAGTTTTTAATATCCTTATCCCATCTGTTCATTGGTCTCTTTCTCGGTCTTTTCATATTCCTTGGTTCCCAATCAATAATTTCTCTTATCCATCGGTTGTCTATTATATATATATATGTATGTATGTATATATGTATATATATATATATATATATATATATATATTTATATGTGTGTATATATATAAATATATATATATATATATATATATATATATATATATATATATACTGAGAAATTTTGCAAACTTCAGAGCAGAGATAACAATTCCATTATAAATTACCTCAGCTTATAAGTGGTTCGTCAAAGTAGTAATACAAATCCCTTTGTCGAGGCCGTGTGTACATTAACGTGCCTTAATTGTACATCCGTATTAATATTATTAAATTGTTAATAATCAACACTCAGACAATATTAAGGACCAAACCGTCGTAATATATAACTTAACGTTAAGTACCGGCAATATCCATTCTGTCGTTTCCTGAAAACTTTTAATGGCAAAAACAACAACAGCAGTAGCAGAAGCAGTAGCACAAATGGCGTTCATGAAGAATAAGAATACGTGTTACGTCTTAAGGACACTTGTGGAACTCTAAGCGCGCGTCACTCGATGCCATGAAGAGATACGAACATGTATACAAACATACACGTACAATGCTCGAACGGCAATATACGTAATTCAGTTGAACCCTTTCGATATCGCTGTCGTAAACATGTCGTTCGTAATGATGAACCCTTTCACGCATGACAAGTTCTTTTAGGGCACGACAAATATCATAAAAACATTTTAATGTCATCGAAACGTGCTGTCGAATTAACGTGTGCATCTGAGCCTTGTAATGAGGTTTGAGATATGTTTTTTTCATTTGTTCAACTGAGAATTTATTTAAGAATATTTCAAGGAGCTTAAATAAATTTTCAATTCATTATTTATACATAATTTATAATCGAACACAAAAGGCTGATCTTTTGAAACATTTCACAATCGTTACTATTTTTTAAATGTATTCTTGTACATTTATTCTAGTTTTGAATGTCTTATTTCAGTGGTAAATGATTCTCAATCTGATAGCATATCTCATATTTTTATATTTTGTAATTAATTGAAAATTGATTGCTCAGACAATACTTTATCAATCTAAACAAATAAATTGCAATAACTATGTTGCAATACATCTGCTAGAACGATTATATAGGCATGCTAAATATATATATATATATATATATATATATATATATGTGTGTGTGTGTGTGTGTGTGTGTGTGTGTATTACGATATTAAGCGAATACATGCGATACCAGCGAAGCGAGCGCGGGCTGAGCCCCACGAGGGTCGGTAAGAGTAGCGAGTAGAAAGCAGAGCCCCGTGGTGTTTTAAAAATATTTTCTATTTTTTAAATTTAATTCTTTTTTTATTTACAATTTAACATGACTACAGACAATTCTAAAAAAATTCACAAATTATAATTAGAACAAGCCGCGCGCATTCTTCAAACATATTTAATTATATCGACGAATTTTCGATTTTCTGTGAAAAGAACAAGAAACGTTGAAAGGGTAAACAGACTTACACGTGACAAACCATAAAACGGCAGGGAAGCATTTCGTATTCAAACCGCATCTGGCATGCGAGGTCGCTCTTAATTTTGCATTGCACCGTGTTGCCACTTATTTTGCTCTTTATTGGCCCCCTGTGAGTACGCCCCCACCATAAACGTTGTTATTGTACACTGAGTAAATTAGCGAACGTGTTGATGTCCGAACATTGAAACGTCGAACGATAATATTCGAACATCCAATCTTATTTTATGTAAATCAAAAAATTGATTTTTTTTTAATAAGTGTTACATTTTGAGAGTACAAATATGAAGAGGTCATTCTATCTACCTTTCTAAGCAGAAACTATGCATTATGTTTTAATATCCGTAACTGTTATTAAAAATATTACTTTTTGTACATACAAACAGTTTTAGGGACACTAGGACCGAGCAACTTCACATCATGCTTCAATTTAAGACCATTCACACCAATTAGGAGCCAATAAATATTTCAAAAAATTTAATGAGTTGACATTTGTGTGAATTATAAAAATACATCTGTTATCTTAACATTTCTAATTTTGATAATTTACTAGAATAGATTATATACCATATTTTGTACGCGAAGGAGTAAATTCGGCCTGACCGGAAATTGTGTTTCTAATTTATATATTTTTGAAAATAAAAAAATGATCTATTTGAAATAACAGTAAAAAAATAAATTATTAGACATATCATTATTGAATTATTTAATAGATCTGTTTTATTTTTTGTTATTTTCGAAAATGTTCACTTAATCATATCAAATTTTAATAGTGTAGTTT
>CM068317.1:38574748-38722248 GCA_034766995.1 Acanthacorydalis orientalis
AATTAGTTCTATAATTTTGCTACTTTTTCAATCTAATGGGCCTATACTCTAGATTATATCTAAATAGATGAGAAATTATGATTACTTTCAATTTTATTAAAAAATAAGGACAGAATTTAAAAGCAATATAAAATCTTAATATTAATTTATAATGCGATTCCCAAAACTAAATAACAGCGTTATATAAAAATTATAAACTATTTTATAAATCATACATTTAGTTATTTTTTTAGATATGCATCCCATTTTGCATGTATAAGATTAAAATAAATGATAACTAATTAAAAACGATGCATAATAAGTTAAAGTACACACGAATAAAAACGTTATAAACTAGTAAACTGGAATCATAAATGAAAATAATTTTTTTTTCGAAACCGTGCCGGAGCGGAATATTTTTAAGCATTTAAAACTTTTATCAACAAGTGTAACAAATTTTCTCTGCGCCAGAATTGTTACCAGTTACTACAGTACAAAACTTTTCACACTTTAATGTCAGATTCAAACTTACGATATGCTGGCTAACAATCTACTCTACTAGATATTGCTGCTCAACTTTAAGCATTATACATACATTTACATATATATATATATATATAGAGAGAGAGAGAGAGAAAGAGAGAGAGAGAGAGAAAACACTCTACAAATAATACATTATGAATTTTTACTTAAATCCTGTAAATAAAATATATGCATGTGGCCGATTTTTTTATGTTTGTATAGGATATAGTTTTTCTTGTACCTTTTCAGCATTTCCCATTAATAATTTCATCTTGGCATTCAACAACTTTGCATAATTAAAACATTGTTGAAAACATGCATTTTTCGAAACTGTTTAATCTGTTATAAAATATGGATCTAGGCATGTCTAGACATGCCCTTTTTTCTCGTACAAGCACCTACATTCCCTTCATTTATTCTTATTAATTGAACGTTACGTCAACTATTAATGAATGGCACATCCGTCTAAGAGACACTCAAACGGGAGTGAATGCTCTCTCGATGGCGTAATACGTATACAGTATACGGCATCTCCAGGCAGATTGCGATTCCGTCATGCACGATGAACACGGACGCCTTGAGTGTCCCTACGGCACGGCGTCGTGATGCGGCTTGCATGCCCAGTTGCCGTTACAAATATACTGTGAGTGAGTGGATAGTCCCGGAGGCCATCGTTTCTATCGCATATCTGACACGATACTGTCTCTATACACGTACATCCCATTCCCTGTTCAGTCGTCCGTCGAAAAATATATACTTACCACCTACTGTTCCATTTAAACTTCTCCATTAATATTTTATGCTGATTTTTTTTTCTTTTTTTCGCATTCTTTTTGATGCCTGTGAACACACAGTCTTTTGTACGGCATCCGAAAAAGAATTGCTGAGAAAATATTGACTCGATTACAACTATTCGCCTTCTTTATTTCTAAACGAATAATGTTTATTTTTTATAAACATTTCGAGCGATGTAGGGAATCATAAACACATCAACCATACGTATAAATAAAAATATTCGATTCCAACAACAAGATCTTAAAGGAGAACGAACGTTTCTTCAGATACATAATTGTATTAGAAAAGAATATCGAAGACGTTCTATTAAATGAAATAAAATCCACAAATAATATTTTTTGATTGACGTTCGACTTTTAGATGTGTTTAAAATAAAGAAAATTGAGAGGAAAAGACCGTTATCTGACAGATGTATATAATATTTTGACATGCGGCAAAATATTACAAATCAGAATTTCCAAGAAAAGCCAATTCTATTTTCCAAGATATTTTCATATACATTTTAACCTGATTGTTATTTAAATTAAATATAAAATAAATATTCTATTAATACTAGCATAAATCAATAACTTAAGAATAATATAAAATATATATTCAATATATATATATATACATATGGTGACTATATTGTTTCCATGGCAACGATTTATCATTTGTTTAATAAGAAATGAGAGACAATGTGGATAAAAATAGAAAACGAATTTTGTGTTATATTCTATTACTTATAATTTTAGTAATCAAAATTATTTACGAAACAAAATTATATTATTTATACATGTAAATAAGATTACAAAAATTATTTTCTATAACATTTTCCTGATGTAAAAAGAAAAATGAAACTCGGTGTCAAGGCATTCGATAGAATGAACACCCAAACCACAAACAAAACACCTTGTATATATATATATATATATATGTGAGTGTGTGTATGTATGTATATATTATTCTTATATACTTGAACTGTTCGATTTAATTTCAAATAACATCTCAAGAGTTCAAGGAGTACACCTGAGAAAAAAGGAAATAAAAAATGAAAAAAAATTAATGAAATCTAATTATAGTTGCGTATCGCATTTTCAACTTTATTGTTGATATTTATACCCTGGTTTGAAATAAATACATAGTTTTTAATTATAAATAATGAAAATTTATGTCAATTAGTTTATTTATTACTATTTGGATGAACACTCATACTGTACCGACTGTAATAGACGTTGATATATATATATATATATATATATATATATATATATATATATATATATATATATATATATATATATATATATTTAAAAAATATCCGTAATATAACGTCTTTATTTTTTGTATGGAATATATTAAAAAACTATCATTTACTAGCTTGAAATGTGTGATGCTAAGCTGAAAATTTTAAAATGTAAATCGAACACGTTTTAAATTACACCCAAAAACATTTATTTGAGCCGTTTATAGTTATAAGCAAGGATTTTGACAATATTCTCATCAAAACGAATTAACCTTAAACAGGCACAAACATGTGTTATGATTGGTTTGAAGCTGAAATAATATTTTAAAATATTTTGGTTCATGTTATAATGAACGGTGACATACGCATTCAATATTTTAATTCAGAAAAAGAAAGACTATCTGCCATAATATTTGTCCTCGAAAAAAATATTCGTTATTTATTTACCTGAAGAGAAAATAACGTTTGTGTTTCGAAATTTTATAAAGACGATTTTGCTTGATCTATTTTCGAATTTTGTGTATGTGTAGTGACATATTTAAAAGTTATTATTTCAAACACGTTTGATTGTATGAAAATTATATAAAATCTTATTACAACATGAAAACAGTCGATCATTTTGAAATTAAAAAAAAACATTTTGAAAGATCAATTTTGTAATTATTTTAAAAATCTTTGATTAAATTAAAGCAATATTTGAATCGAATATTCTGACCCATTAGATCTTTAAAAAATACATGTAATCCTTTGATGACTGATTTCCCAGTGGCGCGTTATAGTGTCATGGGGGACCAGGCAAAATTGATTTGGTGGGCTCCATGTACAGTGTTGAATTCAGACATTTTTTCAGTAATGGGTTTATAAAAGATTGATTTGTGCCCGACTGTTGGTGAGCGGTCCGGATAATTTCCCTTTTTGCCCATAGGAAAACGCGCCACTCTGATTTCCTGAAGTCTAAAGATAAAATGTTAAGTAGAAAGTGTGAGAATAATGATAAAGTATGTACGGTTAAGAAAACGCGCAATTAGAAAAACAAATTGGAGTTGAAAAAAATAACCGTTTTTGTTGGTGTATGAGAATAAAAGTATAAAATGTTGTACTGAAAATCATCGTACAATTTTTAAAAACTGTTAGCAACAATATCTACTGAAAAAACTCAGTAAATATTAACCGAATACAAATGTGTAGTCAATTTCTTGAAACACTCCGCACATTTGTTAACTGTATAAGTAACCATACTAATTAAATTCTAAATACGCATTAAAAAATCCGGTTAGATTGGAAATTCTATATTAATAAAATATTAAACAACTTCATATTTACCTTTGAAGCAAAACAGAAATGTCAAATGATGGAAAAAAAATTCTGACCTGAAAATAAAAAAAAGTTATACAGTATGGCAAATAAAACACTGGATTATAAATTATAACTAAAGTAATTTCATTCTAGATACGATTATTTTCAATTTATAAGTCATGTTTAAGATTACTTTTTACAATATAATATTTTTTTATCTTTTCATATGCGACTTTTCATATTTTCTATCTTTTCATATGCGTTTTTACATTTGTAAAACAAACACAAACTTGTCTACAACAATATTTTAAAAATAAAAACATGAAAGTCGGTGTGTATTTTTGTATATATATATATATGTGTGTGTGTGTGTATCGGTTTTTATAAGGTTTGCTGTATCGGTTTTTGCCGCCAAACCACCACAGTGCTCCGCTATGGTTATTTCTTCGATAAAACGAAACACAGGGCAATTCTAGATTTTGGAACGTGTGCACTGTACACGAAAAAGCTATCTCTATCGACGATGATTTCTGTTTGGAGTTATTTTATTGGAACTCGTTTCGACGAAACACCCGTTTCAAGCAAAGATGCCTCTCACAATGCCAAATATAAATTATTATGACTGCAGATTACGGTCAGTGGCGTAACGACATTGAAGGATTCTTATATATAGTTTTTTGTACGTTTCATGTATATTGTATTTGTGTGGATGTGTATATATACATATATATATATATATATACATACATACGCACATTTATATAAAGGATATAACAGGAAATTCAGAGAAAATACATGAAAGATAATTGTCGTTATCAGAAATGGATTCTGGCTTATTTAAAATGTTCTCATCTAATATTAGATAAATATTGATCCGTAATTTTACTTCATAATAGTATTACACGTTTAATTATTTAGTTAAGAGTGAAAAATTATATTTAATAAACACTTAAAAAACAGTTTAATTGATTGTCTCTCTCTCTCTCTCTCTATATATATATATATATGTGTGTGTATATATATATATATGTATATAAAAATATTAATTGTGATACTAATACGATTTCTAAATTAAAATGTTTACTTCTTCAAACACTAAAACAGTGATACATGCATACGAGGGTCGTTTGATAAATATGATAAAAAGCAAGTTGAACACCGTTTTAGAAAAAAAATCGATTTTATTTCTCCACATAGTCTCCGTTTAGGGTTGTACACTTGGTCCGGCGAGTCTGCAAAATATGATTCATTGATGATTCTCCTCATTCGACGGAAATTTCTTCCTACTGAACCACATTTTCAAGTTTGGGAAGAGGAAGAAGTCACACGGGGCCAAGTCCGGAGAATAGGGTGGATGAGTAATCAATTCGAAGCCTAATTCATGCAGTTTTGCCATTGCGACGGTCGATTTGTGAGACGGCACATTGTCCTGGTGAAAGAGCAATTTTTTATGCGCCAATCTTAGCGGTTTTTATTTCAGCTCTTCTTTCAAACGGTCCAACTATGTTGCATAATAGGCTCTTGTTATTGTTTTTCCATTCGTTAAGTAGTCGATCATGATGATTTCTTGTGAATCTCAAAAAACAGTAGCCATCACCTTCCAGCCGGTAAAACGGTCGTCGGCTTCTTCGGCGCACTTTCACCAGTCGTCATCCACTCCTTTGACCGCTGCTTCGACTCAGGTGTGTAGTGATAGATCCATATTTCATCCACGGTAACGAATCGAAGCAAGAAGACCTGTTCGTTTTTTCCATTTTTGCGGCAAGTACTACAATGCTTGCTTCAAACATACGTAGAACGTGAACAACGCATCGATTCTGGCTGAAATTTCACCTCTGCTAGTTTGAAAAGTGTCACTTGATAGACGTGACACCAAATTAATGGTAGAGCCACTTCATAGAAATTTACCAAACTTATCAAACGACCCTCGTATATACAATCATATATATATATATATATATATATATATATATATATATATATATATATATAAAGAAAGAAAATAATCGAATCTATAAAACCCTATTGCAAATTTAATTAATCTCTATTGAATGAAAATCAGAAATATTCGATACGCAATTTTGAAGAACCGCCAATGTTCAAAGATAATAACTTTATGACGGGTTAATGTAAAACTGTAAAGATTTCTCAATAAATAAAGATACTCCGTTGAGTTGTTATTACGGTCCAAACGGCACACGGATACGAAAGACAGACATCAATTCAAACGTTAACGGCGAATGTATGGGCAATAGTGTAGTCAAGAGAAAACACACACATATTGACTTCTTTGACTACATATTCTTTACATCATATATATGAGTGTGTGCATATATATATATATATATATATATATATATATACATATATATATATACATATATATATATGAAAGAACGTGCATGTATATATTTTTATTTAAATATAAAAGATTTAACATCGTACGAAATGCATTCAAAACGAGAAGCAAATAAATGGTTCTAGTATATTGCTTTAGTGTTTACAGACCTTAGAATAAATATAAGAGTATTTAGTATAAGTATTCTTCAACATTTATATGCTACTTGATCTCTCTCATAAGACAATCATTCCGTAAAGGCAATTTTCTCCGGTAATTTTATTTTTATACCAGATTTAGAAAACATTTAATAGGATCAAGGGCAAAGAGTTAGAACAGCACCGGTACATTGTGAGAAATTTTCTCATATTTCATGTCGTCGGATTTATTCAAATTTGAATATTTGTTTTTTAATATATTTCTTTAATATATACATATATATATATATACATATATATATATATATATATATATATATATATATATATATATATATATACATACAACTAATTTCGAAACAGTGACAGAAATTAAGATATTTCTATTTTTAAACTTCTGAACACTAGAATGAAATAGTACTATGATAATAGACATTTTATGTTATTTATAATGTTATTTCAAGATAAGGGCGAAAAAAACAAATTGAAAAAAATGTAAAAAATCAGAAAACAAATAAATGTCGTTCCTGAAAAATTTACAACTTTAGTTTTGTCACTTTTTTCGAAATGAAAGAATTGTTCACACTGGCAGTTAATCTACTGGTAGATTCTGCAATTGGATTGAATACATTCAACAGATATTGTATTCTTCATTCATAGTACGAATATAATTAATTATTAAATCATTTTCATTATAATAAAAACATTCCTCATTGTCAGTCATTTCTTATGTGAGTTTTACCGTAGTTTGTTGATAGTTATTTTGAATAGATCAGAATATAGCGGTTTAGTTTAAATATACACATTCTTGGAGTAGTGAAATTATTAATATATATATATATATATATATATATATATAAATATATATATAAATATATATATATATATATATATAAATATATATATATATATATATATAAATATATATATATATATATATATATATATATATATATATATATATATATATATCACCTATATCTATATATTATACAAGTGTTAATAAAGAATAGATTAAATGTATATTAAAAAGTAGTTTATACGTGACAAATATGAATATTTACATTTTTAAAACAAACCTTTCCACATATGTATGTGTAAAGAGAGATAATTTAAAAATATGCATGCTTTTGCACAAATATGATTCTTATTACGAAAAGTATAATCCTCCACGATTAATAAATGTTGAATATAAAATATTTATTCAAACTATTGTATGGGAAAAAAACTGTATAAACGAACACTATTTATAAAAACAACTCGTCTATAGTACCCTTCGCTAACTAAAAAAAAAAAAAAAACACACAATCACGATACCCGAATGTATACAGCAAAATGTAACGAGCATAACGAGGCATATAAAAATATCAAATCTGAATTTATACGGACAAGTGGGAATATGAAAATCGACGGACAGGAGTCCCACTCTCGTCTAGCAATATGCATCAGACAACAAATTCGATTAAATTGCACGAAAAGCGCTAGAAAATCGACCACGAGGCGATTCGAAGATTAAAATATGCATAACGTTTGCTTTGGCACCGACATGTTATAAAATAGGAATAGTATGTGGTGTGTGTGTGTGTGTTTGTGTGTGTTTGTGTGTGTGTACGCTCCGTTTCGAAAACGATCTCGTCTCCAATGTATTCCATTCGCGAGAAGCATAGATCGTGCCTCGTTCGCCGCACTCAATATCCACCCCTTATTTTTATTAGTCTGAATAATCCGATTTACAGAGATTACCTTTTTAATCGAATCGGAATGAATATAATAAGGTCAGAGATTTCACTATTATATCAGCTTTGTACACACATAATGTATTTATATATACATACATGTTTTTCTCTCTTTCTCTCTCTCTCTTTATATACATATATATATATATATATATATATATATATATATATATATATATTATATATAATATATGTATATTATATATATATATATATATATATATACTTATTAGTCAAAAAATGTCAAATAAATTAAATACCAATTATTAATTATGAATTATATACAAGAATTATATTTCTTCTTGTTACTCTTTTTGTTTCTTTTTAAAATTATGGCTATTTTTGTTAAAATTGTTATAAATAAATGTTCTTCAAACATATGCTATTTTCTATTTCAATATTAATGTTTTTTATTTGCATATTAAAAATATTTTCATCACACATTATCACCTGTTTTCATTAACCGAACATTTATTTACCAAACACGTCCACAAACTAAAAACACATATAAATCAAGCATCCACATTTCAATTCTATGCCGTGTAGTCGAATAGTCTATTCAAAATCGATAGTAATTGAACTTTGGAAGCTTTCTGTCCTATTATGGTGGATCATCCTGTCAAAAAAGGAGAGACCTTTAAAAAATTCAATCATTTTCACAACATGACACACTATGCCAGACGTTTATAAAGAAAATAATAAAGAAAAAGTATGAATGTCGAAATATATTCCTCTATATTACACAGAGTTTTTCAATATATTCCGTTATTCGATTGACCTTACTTCAACAGAATTGTATGTACGAAAATTGTTTTTGTCGTTGCAATGTCTCGCACCTTACGACGCTCTACAGCGATTTCTTATTATAGTATTTCGTTTTCTTTACGAAAATGAAGCCGTAGAATATGTAAGACAAATCACGTAACATGACAACGAAGTAAATAGAAATATTTGAAAAATTGATGAATATGAATTCTTAAAAAAATATACTGAATGGATAGAAGTGAATTTTATAACTGAATAAAATATACATCTTTATCTTGAATATTAATATACATTTTCTTTATGGAAATACTGTAGTTTTCTATACAAGAATTCCATATTATAAATTATATAAAGAAAATAAACATATAGACTTTAATTAAATGTATAACATTAGAATGATATTTTGTATATGCTGTGGTTATTAAATTAAAAAAAAATACTGTTTAAAATCATTGTCAGGTTGTTAATGAGGTTCTCGAATTAAAAAAAAATAACGTTAATTAATTAACAATTTTATGTATAAACATTAACTTTAGATTTATTTTTTATAAATAGATTGTATTTTGTGAATTTCTTCAGTTTACAATTGAATACTTCTATTAAACTTGATATATAAATCTGTTTTATTTTATTTATGACTATATATATATATATATATATATATAAGTTATTTTTTTACCTGACTGAATATTATTAATAGATATTTAGAAATATAATTTTAAACAACGACATAAAATTCCAAAATCTTGAATACTTTTGTAAAAAAAATATTTAGACTTTTAACGCCATAGCGTAGGAATTAATTGAAATTCGATATGATCAAAAAATACTATTTATTTTTCAGCTTAACATTTGTGTAATCTTAACAAAGAAAAGAAAATTTATACATTGGTAAATATTATAATTCAATACTAATAACCAAAATTAATAAAATTATTAATTAAATAACAAATTGAACAATAATTCAATAGTCCTGTAGAGTATGAAACGTTTCGAAACATTCTGATAAATGTAGAGCTATTTGACATTTTTTACACCGCCAGTCGTTTCACTTATTATTATCTTGAGCACACGCGAGATCTCTTTGCAGGATGTTGATTTTTTGCCAGTGGAAGGTATATGTTCAGGAAAATGCGCCCTCGCTCGAAAAATCTATTTAGCATTTACTGTCAGTTTTGTACAAATTCAAACCAGACATGCTATGGACTTCGTTTCTATAATTCACACTTTAATACTGATTCTATATAATTATTTCTTTCTAATATTTGCTTTGTAGCTGCACTAAAGCGAATTTAGTCTGACTGCATCTCAGAGATATGAATGTTTACAATGGTATAAGAAACACATGACGTATCAGAGAAGTCTTTGAATGTCAAGGAGTTAAGAAGCTTCCAATTTACATCATAAAAAATATTAGATAAATATTATTCTACTAGGCTATGGTGTAAGTATTACTATTTATAATTGAGATACCATTTGCCACTACTATATACACATCCATATATATATATATATATATATATGTGTGTGTGTGTGTGTGTGTGTTTACAATGGTATAAGAAACACATGACGTATCAGAGAAGTCTTTGTATGTCAAGGGGTTAATAAGCTTCAAATTTACATCACAAAAAATATTAGATAAATATTATCCTTCGAGGTTATGGTGTAAATATTAGTATTTATAATTGAGATACTATTTGGCGCTACTATATAAACACACACACACACACATATATATATATATATGTGTGTGTGTGTGTATATATATATATATCCACATATATATATATATATATATATATATATATAATATGTATATATATATATATATAAGCACGCATGTAGTTTCTACAAACGTTCTCCATAACTCGTCCATTTGGTTTCACCAGATTAACGTAAATGGGAAAACTAAAGTCATTTCCGAGCATTTATATGTAGTTGACTCGTTCTTACCGCTGTAGTTTGTTAAACGGAACACACACATTCTTCATACGTTCATAATATATATATTGTTTAGGTATATATATATATATATATATATATATATATATATATATATGTGTGTGTGTATATATATATATATATATATATAATTACCTACAATTTGTTAACTAAAACTTAATAAAAAAAATGCTCGTTAATCATGTTCTTGTCTCACGAACAAAAATGTTTATCCTTTTTTATAGAAACTATTAAAAATATAAAATACTACTGACCATACGAGGGTCGTTCGATAAGTTTGGTAAATTTCTATGATGTGGTACCACCATTCATTTGGTAACGTCACGGCTATTAAGTGTCACTTTTCAAAATAACACAGGCGAAATTTTAGCCAGAAGTGTCCCGTTGTTCACGTTATACAGATATTTGAAGCGAGCATTGTAGGATTTGCCGCAAGAATTGGAAAGCGAGCAGCAGTCTTTTTGCGTCGATTCGTCACCGTGGATGAAACATGGATCCAACATTATAAACATGAGTCGAAACAATAGTCAAACCAGTGAACAACGACTGGTAAAAGTGCATCGAAGAAGGCGAAGTCCGTTTTGTAGGGTGGACACTTGATGGTCACTTTTTTTGTCAATCTCAAGGAATCATCCTGATCGACTAGTTAATGAAGAGAAAAACGATAACAGGAGCCCATTATGCAACATTATTGGACCATTTGAAAGAAGAGCTGAAACAAAAACGGCTAAGATTGGCGCATAAAAAGTGCTTTTTCACCAGGACAACACGCCGTCTCACAAATCGACCGTCGCCATGGTAAAAATACACGAATTAGGCTTCGATTTGATTCCCCATCCGCCCTATTCTCCGTACTTGACCCCGTTCGACTTCTTTCTCTACCCAAACTTGAAAATTTAGCTCGGTGGGAAGGAATTTTCGTCGAATAAGGATATCATCGCCGCCGTCAGTGCGTATTTAGCAGAGTTTGAGAAAAGCACTTTTCCGACGGGTTGAAAAAATTGTTAACTCGCTGGATCAAGTGTACGTATATTGTTCAATGGAGACTGTGTTGAGAAATAAAATCGATTTTTTCAAAACAGAAAAAACGGTTTAACTTGTTTTCTTGCCATGCTTACAAACGATTCTCGTACATCAATAAATGAAAAGTAAGGATCAGATTAACTTTATTTTTTGTTTTTAAAATTTGGTTTTTGTTGGGAGATAAATTACATTTTGAGATCTTTGATTTATAGTTCTGTTTTCACTTCTGTCATTTAATCATTTTACATATGGAATTACGAATACGATTTTATATCTTTTATTGAATTGAAATAAAAATAAAAACATGAAAAATAATATTTACTGAAAAATTATTTCACATACATAAATCGCCATATCAGAAAAATAATGGTATTACTCAAAATTTATAGCAAAACGATAATTGTCTTCAAATATTTGATTTTTATTGAGAAATACTAAAATAAATATTAAAAAATAAACATCGGTCCATTCAAAATAAGCTACAGAATTTAACTAAATTAAATTTAAAATAATTATCCGATCCTTTTTTTATTTTTGTATGTGTTATTGTTTAACTTGCATCGTTCGACTGATTGAGTATATAAAATAATACTTTTACAGATGAATTCTCTTTCATCTCACAAGCCACATCAAATATCTCGATCAAGAAGATGCAATAAATTATTATTGATTGTTTCCGGTTGTCACTTATTCGCATTTCGATGGCAACAACAATCCTCAGAGTGCCAAGTTACCGAAAGAATTCGTTTGTAAAAGTGAATTTAGCTCAGTTCAAAACAGTTTTTGGGACAAAGAACACTATCAACTTTTTGAGTTGGGTTAAAGTTGTGAGAGTATAATGAAATAGTTCGACTTAAATCTTAATCTCAATTATAAAACTTATTTATGAGACTCTGCAGCTTTTTTTAAGTTATTTATCTGAAGTTTTCCGAATTATATATCTTATCGAACTCTGCTTTAATTAAAAGTGTATATCACTCGATATCTTTAAATAATATTGTATGAAATATAGGATTTATAACCGATTTTTAATTAAACTTTCATATTATATACCAGAATGAAATCCGTAATCAAATTCTAAGATTAATAATAATTATTTGATTTTTTTTAAAAAAGAATAACACATTGTTAGTGTCATATATATATATATATATATATATAAATTATATTTTTTATTATGTTCTAATTTTCCTAAAATATAAAACATTTTCTTGGATATTCATTCTTTTCAAAAACAAATCGACTATTTTTATAATCATTTCCTCCATGAGAAAATACAAGCACTAACGTCTAATTCGAACTCATAGTGCATTGAACAGCATGTAATCGTGCTATCCAATTACTTGCAACAATCTCTCTACGAGTATATACAGTATCTTAATTGAATCTTTCAAATTTAATGCATACGAACAGATAAAGTTGGTTTTAGATTTCATTTTTATCTTTCCAGAAATATAAAATGATTATACTTCAAAATGAAATACCGTTCACAGTGGAAACATCAATATAATGATTAAAATACAATTTATGAATTTAAAAAAAAAACATTCAAACTATTTTGAAATAAATGAAAAAATAATAAAAATAGATGAACAGAGATATTTTAAATACATAAATAAGGTAAATTCGACACAAAGATACGGTGCAGGTTCAAATATTTCAGTTAAATTGCAACGTAGTAGTTTTATAAGGTCTCACATTTCATTGTAGTTGTTAGACTAACATCCTTAGCCTCAGAGGGTAAGAATAAGATCTCAAAGATGGTAATGGACAAGCCAAGTCTCACCCAACGGAAAGACTACACGACGAGGCAGACATTAAGACGGTTGCAGAATTTATACACGACGAGTTGGAAATTCTATAACAAGACACTGGACAACAAAATAGCAGACTAGTTTGAATCGGCGAGAGTGATCCCATTGCATGAAACGATCGGCAGGAGCCGCCGAAAAAATAAATTCGTGCAGCCATAATATTTTCATGAACCGTGCACATTGTTGTAAACGGATTCTCGGGGATGACGGGCTAGGACATTGAAGGGGAAATGGGATGAAAGGAGATTTTCCAGAGGAGACGAAACTGATAACCATTGCTATGTAGAATTTTTGAAAGTTTTCCCTCATATTCCACGAATCAGGCAAGGAATTTATGCACAATAAAAAGACAAAGATTGGTTTCGGGTAAAATCCAACCTCGAGGAACGACCTAACATACAAAGACACACGATAACAAGATTCACACTTTCTCAAAATTCAAGAAAAAAATATGTAGTTATTATGACAGCAATATCATAATTTTTCGTGAAAATTCGTGTTCCTTCGGGTGTCATCGTTAATAATAATTTAATACAAAATGTCTACACGTTTTTTTAAAAATTTATTTGTAGAAATTTTGAAATTTCACTGTATGATTTATATATATATATATATATAGAGAGAGAGAGAGAGAGACAGATAGTGTCATCCATTAAGTTTATTCTCTACATTTTTCAAATTTTGAATTACTCTTTTAGGTATTCAACCGTTTTTTCCTTTCTTGACAGTGAAAAAAAGATCAAACTAAACTTTAATCATACAAGTTAAGAAATTGTATAATCGTTATGATTTATCTTTATTTGCTATTAAAGATTTGATGTTCTTGTAAACTTTAATTTATTTACTGAGAAATAAGATTATTCATAGTATTCTCTTTTAAAATATCCGAAACAGTTTCTGTTTATTAAAAACGTTTACATTGTTTATCCTTTCTGTTTTTTTTTTTCAAAAAAAATAAATCCTGATTCTTGCAGATATTTTTTCTATTCAGAGATAAAAATATTAGTCTCGTTTGTGTATAGCAAATATACGAACAGTGCAAGATTCTCTATGAAATTTCTGTCTAGTTTCCTCAGTGACCATATTTTATGTCATATCATGAAAGTGTTGAATCATGTTTTCACTATATATATATATATATATGTATATATATATGTTGAAGACCAAGACGTACATTTGACAAGCTTTTTGGCCACGTTCCATAACAACCCTATTGTATAAAACATTAAATGTTGAGAAGCGCTGTCCGATAAGAGAATGTACCGTATGTCGCGAGCTGCGGTTTCAGCCACGTCGACCGCAGCGTACAATAAATCAAGTGATCCTCGTTCGACTCCTCGTAGAAGCAAGCAAAGTTACAGTGAGCTCACCAATGTGCTCTGGGTTGTTTTCATGTTCACTATACAATAAGTCTTATCTTGTGACACGGGTTCGAGACTTTGTAAAAAATCTGTACTATGCACATATGTAAATACTTATATACAGATATATATATATATATATAGAGAGAGAGAGAGTTGGGAAGATTTTGAAAATTTTTTAAAAATTAAACTTTTAGTGGAATATTTTTTTCACACAGTTTTACATACCAGATATTTTTCCACTATCTTGATTTATTAACGTTCATAAATAATAACATGATATTGATTTACGGTTTTATATGATAAACCCTTTGACATTACTTACTTTACTTTTAACATATTAGCTTTTAAATACCTTCCAGTATATTAAACTGACACCGACAAAAAGAGAGAAATATTAAATACTATTTATAAACGGATAACGAAATACATCTGACAATTCTTATCAATAGGCATGTCGAAAAATATATAAATATATAACGATTTTTTATCGAAAGCGTATAGAATGTCCCGGAAACACTATTGTGAAAATAACGCTCGAAATGTAATTAAAATATGTACGGATAAAAGAAAATTAAAAGAAAATCATTTTCGCTTTCAAGCATTGCATTAAAATCGTTTACGAGACAATCCGAATTGGAGAGGAAAGCTCTGACAAAATAATTACAACACGAGATATATAAAAGCAGTTTTAAATGGATCTACATTCCAAACAGAGATGTGAACCATTAACCTTAAAGTAATAAAAACTGATTATCTACAACTAAACGAAAACTTGGCCATTATTACAACGGTCTAAATTAAATTATCGATCGTCTATTATGCAAGAGAGATAGAGAAACGAGCGCGAGTAATAGACTGAGATGGAAGATTTTATTTTAACGATCGATTTTTGAATTAAATATGAATGGAACAAATATTAATATTATAAAACCATAAATTTATTTTTAATAAATTTTATTTTTAATAAATATATATATATATATATATATATATATATATATATATATATATGTGACCAATTATATAAGAAAATAAAATGCCGACAATGAAAAGTGTAGTATTTATTTTATCTTGTAATAAGGCTTTTTAATCTTCGCAACGAAAATTTCTTTTGAAGACATTCGTAACCAAACTCTAAAAGCTTTTATGCAAATGGTGGTTTCTTGTCGTGTTTTATAATAGGGTATTAGATTATACATGTTATAGATAATGACAGTATGGTTTTTTATGACACTGACATGTAATGACAGGACATGAATCAAGAAAGACGTTTTTCAACACTTGGATAAAAAAACGATGTCGTACATAATAAGTGAGAGACTTTTTGTTTTAACACATTATATATATATATATATATATGTATTGAGAAAAAATCAAAACAAGATCATCGAATAAGGACATGTTTATATTTTACAAAACACATACATGAAAAGGTGTAATCAATACAAAATTCAAAAACGACAAAGCAGGATTAAGGGGACCCGGTGGTCTAGAATTTTCGAAAAATCGATTTTTTTTTCGAAAGTATAGTATCTTAAAAATATACTGTTAAAATTTGATGACGAAATTCAGAGTATTTCAGGATCTACAGCCCATTAGAAGGTCAGGTAGGTAGAAGAATAAGTGGTAAGCTTGAAACTTTAAACGCGTTTATCTCGAAACTACTTTTTTTCGTCTTGCGGGGGCCAGAAAAAAAAACTACTTGACCGATTTGTCTGAAATTTTAATATGTTATTCTGAATAGTTCTAGCTCTCGCTGGAAGTAAAACTAATAGTTTCTGTAAAATATTTATATTTTTTTTATTAACAAAACATTCAAAAATACTGGTCGTTTTCAAACTTGTACTTTGACTACGCGCCATTTTGTCAAATTTTTTTTTCTTCTTATTCTATTTCCTGCGATAGCTATACTTATACTAATTAAAAATTCGTCAATTGTTTTATTTCAGATCAGAGGGAGAGATAAATCATCATTCACCACGCAATTCCATTTTTTTAGAGAGGGAGACTTCAGCATCATTTTTCTAATTTAAAAAAAAATTTTTTTGTCTTTATTTTCATTTTTGTGTAGTTTATTAGTAATAAAATAAGTGTAAAAAAATTTGAAAGCATTATTCATTACCCTCATATAGAAAAATTTTTTTTAAAATAGCTTAAATTTTAGGCCGCTAGACCACCGGGTCCCCTTAAAAGTTAATAATGTTAAGTTTTTCTCCAGGTGGTCTTAGTCTTTTTTGATCATCTAAGTATCTGTTATCCACTACTAATTTCGAAACGTGTATCATCTTCATGTACATGTTAGAGAGTCTCTATCATCTATCTGAAGATGTACTAAAAAATAAACCAAACCCGGATGATCCAAATGAACGAAGATCACTAGGATAACGTGTCAATGGAATCGCAGGTATGAAAACATACAGTTGTAATCTGTTAACTTGAAAAAAATATTTAAACTTGAATCGATCATCCAATGCCATAATTTTTTAAAAAATTTGAATCAATATATGTTTAACGTATCGACGGAATCGCAGGTATAAAATATTAAACATGGTTCCTGAGAATAAATGATTATGAATGCGAAATGTGTTTAAAAAATAATACGATTCATTTCTCAATCCAAATGTACTTGAAAATATTTATTTTATAGATTACCAATAATGTCCTTTCTTTTCGAATGAGTATCAAACATGCTTCTATTTTTATCATTTATTGCGGAATAAATATATGTTTATTTGAATCAATATATGTCTAACGTATCAACGGAATCCCAGGTATAAAAATATACAATTATTATCTGTTAATTTGAAAAAAATATTTAAACTTGAATCGATCGTACAGTCTCGAATTTTAAAAATGCCATTTTGTTGTAAAACATTAATCTTATATCCTCATAAATCAAAGCATGTAATACAATGTTATAGAAATGAGTTTGCAAACATTGTCAACATATTTCTTGCAGTCAGGATTTATTGATGTACGATTCCTATTTATTTGGATCTAAAGAAGCCTTACGAAAAGCCATTTTATACGGCGATAAATTAAAAAGTATTGTGTTTGTGGAGACTTGACTGTATCTTCAAATCAATATTTTATAAGTAAATAAGCAGCGAAGCATAAGATAGAATATGAGATTACATTAAAAATGTATGTTAATAAACGATACAGTTTTTATATTTTTTATTACTTTTTTTTAAAGAAAGTAATAAAAATATAAAAAACAAATAAATAATTTGAAGTTCTATATCATGACAGAACTTAAGTCAAAATATTAAGTAAAAAATTTAAACTACTATATTTATGAACAATGAAGTTTTGTATCCTTTCAATTAATTATTTTTTGAATACAAAATTCTAAAATATATTACGTTGGTGCAAAAATAATTGCGGTTTTTATCATTTTAAGTTTGGCGACGATTTTTCTAGTTACCGTTATCTTTTGTTATAATCATGTGATACATCATTGTAAACAATGAAATTAGTACTACTGATTTCAGTTTATGTCTATTGTTTTCATTCTTTAGTATTGTTGGATATAACCTCTTAAATAAGGCACGGGAAAAAATAAATTCGCGCGATTTTGTTGTGTGAGTTTAAATTAGGATGTTAAGCAACAGAAACTGCTTGAAATATCAAATTTGTTTTTGGCGAAAAGTTAATTAATGAACGTACAGGTCAACACTGGTTCCAAAAATTTTGTGATGGAATCGAAAACCTTGATGATGAGGAAGATCGTGGACGTCCTTCAGCTATAGACAATAATGATTTATGGAACATTATTGAAGCGAACCCACGTAAAACAATTCGAGAGCTGGCAAAAGATACCAATGTTGTTAATTTAACAGTTGTTCGACATTTGAGTCTAATTGGAAAAACAAAGAAGTTGGATAAATGTGTGCCGTGTGAACATCAAGCAACTCGGCGACACGAAGTCTGCTCTGCACTTCTTTTGTATAAAAAAATGATCCATTTCTTGATCGCATTGTCATATGTGATGAAAAGTGGATTCTCTACAACAATAGGAAACGTTCATTACAGTGGTTAGACCGAGGATAACCACCAAAACAGATTCCTAAACCGAAGCTTGATATAAAAAAGATTATGGTCACTGTTTAGTAGTCGGAAAGTGGCATCATTCACTATAACTTCTTAAATCCTGGTGAAATAATAACAGCAGAAAAATATTGTCAGGAAAATGAAAAAATGCATGAGAAATTGCATCGTTTAATGGCCAGGATTAGTCAATTGAAGAGGATCAACTCTTCTTCATGTCAACGTCCGACCACACTTCTCACAAATGACTTTACAAAAATTAAATGAACTGGGTTATGAAACCTTTTACCTCACCCACCCACTTTATTCTCCGGACCTGTCTCCGACAGATTATCACTTTTTTAAATATTTGAGTAATTTCCTACGAGAGAAGGTTTTCAAAGATTTAGCTCAAACCGCTTTCGATTAATTCGTTAATTCCAGGACTCCACAATTCTCTCTTATACGAATAAACAAACTTGTTTCCCGTTAGGAAAAGTGTGCGCATGCCACTGGTATTTATTTTGATTAATAAATATGATTTTTAACTGATATATGACTCTTTATACTCGATACTTAATAACCGCAATTATATTCGCACCGCCCTAATATAATACTTTCAGTTTTATTTTTAACATCGAGATAAAGAACGTTCTATCACTGAAATAATATTTATATCAAAAAAAAATAAACGACGAGAATATGAAAGGAAATATAAATAAACGATGAATGTTTTATACTTTCTTGTTAAATTATTATTCTTAGAATACAAAATCCAAACAAATACTGTATTATTTATTTTCGGAGAAGGTAAAATTCTAGAATATATACTACTCTCAGTTTTATTTTTAACATCAAGGCAAAGAACATTCTATCAATTAAACAAGAAATATTTCAAACAAAAAAAAAACATTAAGGTATTGATAAGAATTTCAAGAGAATCATAATAAGATCAAAACAAAAACAACAACCTATGCTCTTTAATCGGTTATTTTTTGAAATGAAAATATAATTTAACGTTTATGTGCACATCTCTACATACATGTGTATTTATTATACTAATTAAATAATGTTAATCGATTGCATTCGAGGATCTGTTTTGCATACTTGTTGAGAGTTCCGTTGTACAATTACCACCGATTTACGTTCTGCAAACATCGTATCGCTTTATCTTTGACGTACACAAACTTACTGATGACAACAAACTGACGGTTGCACAAGTGCTGTAACAACAACATTACATCGTACTGAAATTAGGTAAAGCAAACAACAGAAATTTCGTTACAATAATGATCGTTATGAACAAATACTGGCTGCTAATTAATTGCGAATTGAAAATCTATCGGCGAAAATGTAACTATGAAACTTATTTCATTACCGATGCAAATCTATTCATTCCGATTAGATTGTTTTAGTACGTTTTCTGATATCGACGTGCACTGATCGTACGGGAGTATACTAGTCATATAGAAAAAAAAATTCTTTTGCTATTTATTGTAAAATTTAGGTAAAAAAATGTATATATTTGTAATTTTAGCACATTTTAGAATATTTCTAAGCAGTTTTCTCTTTGCTTCATGAATCTTAAATTTCCTATCTGGAGAAGGTATTTTAGGGTGTAATAGAAAAACTTGTGAAGTGAATAATATTTTTATTTATTCTCCCAGATGAATTTTACTAATAGTGATGAAAATATATCTTTACATCCAAGAAAATGGAAAGGGAGCGATAATACCTGTAACGTCTTCTGATGAAAGTAGTGATGAGGTTGAAGAAGATAATGAAGATGCGGTTTTACATACAAGCACACAGACAAGAATATCAGTAATTTCAATATCTTCTGATGAAAGTAGTGATGAGGATGATGAAGGTAATGAAATCGATAAAGAAAATAAAAATTCAAATGTACAATGGAATATTAGAGGTGGAGAGTGAGCGCCATTTAAATTTACTCTGGCCCAAATTTCGCTATTCCCCATTCGTCAAAAACCAAATGTGTGTTCTATATGGAAAAAATTTTAGATTGTGACGTACTAAACATAATAGTGGAGCAAACTAATTTATATGCTGAGCAATATTTGGAAAGTCGCCTGAATTTGAAACAACATTCCAGATTTAAAAAAATGTATGCCAATAAACAGTAATGAAATAGGATTTGTGAATTACTCACCAATAAAATTAAGTATTTTTCAAAGAAACGACCAAAAAAATTTTTCATTTTATTACAATTTAACTCAATCTTACAGCAAGTGCATTCACTGTCTTCGTCGAGTATATTCGTCATCGCCTAGAAATAATCAAGCACACCGGTGCACATTCTCAAAATAGGACAAAACGCTTAAGCGGTCAACTCAACAAAAACGCTTGTTAAAATAAAACCAACTAGCCGGAATATATGAGAGCACACAAGAATGAATACCGTGGTTGAAAAATAAATTCTTTTCCGATCGTTACATTGAATATTTACCGTTCCCCATTATATTAATTTTGTATGAAATGTTATAAGAATAATAAATGTTCATTGAAATATCATACAGAATTCGCTCGAGGGCCGAATTTAATTAATTTATTTAATTAAACTGTCACGCGTTCTAAACATACAATTAAACTTTTTATGTATAATAAATATTTATATGCACATATCTGTACGCCTAATAATTTATATACGATTCAGTAATTGCAGAGCCTGCGAACGTAACTCACAACTTTATAGACGAGATTATCGTAAAGAGAACAATTCTCTCATGTATAAACTTAGAATAAAGTGAGAGTTTCGACATAGCGGATCTAATACAATAAACAACTATAGAGAGCGATGTACTTAGCAGGCTGTAATCAATTTAATACTGGAAATAAAATAAAATATATCTCTAACAATAGGATTTATGGCAATATCTTTGAATTAAGTGCGGAATATTGATTGAGTATTTATACACGGAGTCACATATCTGTGGTTCTATTACTTAACTCCATAGAGAGAAGTTTATTGTAGAAATTCTAACAATTACTAATCATTTTATTAATAGCTTTTTCAAATTATTTTAATTAAAATATATAACTGATTATACTTCACAGTTATCATGAAAATATTTCTCACTAAAAAAATATGTATACTAATATCTGCACAAAAATTTGTACGGTTTCCTAAAAGTACTGTTTGCTAGCAAACAACTTATACACAAACTTAAAATATATAACTATTTGCAGTTAAATAAAGTTCGAGAACTCCGTTTTTACTCTTCCAGCGTTATTGCTTGTATTTATTGGTTTACAGTAAGTTATTTTTATTTCGATAAAAAGAAATATGAGAATACAGAAAGAAAATCTAACTTTGCTTTTGTACAAACTACCAACGGAATGTGATTATTTTTTTTTTAAACATCATATCACTTGTGGAGTTCTTATTCGAGTCTATTAATATCAAAATTATATGCATTCCAGTCGTTTGATTCAAATGTCTTCATAATTATATTCGATTTTATGATTTCTATCGAGATTTTTCTACTATTGGGCTGGAAGAAAAGTTCGTAGCGTTTTTAAGATGAAATTCAGAGTCAATGTTCACAAATATTTATTCTAATGCATATGTCATATTTTGATCCACCAGCTTTCGCCATCTTTCATGTGATTTTATAATTCCGTCCTCGCAGATCTTGGCATCTTTCTGGGCGATGAACTGATCAGGGTGGTTTCTGCAGGTTTCCAGACAAGTGAATTTTTTTCTATTGAGGGAGTTCTGTACGGACTGGAAGAAATTGTAATTTAAAAGTGCAAGATCAGGTGATTATAGCGGGTGAGGTAGGACATCCCAGTCAAACTGCACCGATTTTTACCGGATCTGTAAAGAGATGTAAGGTCTAGCGTTGTTTTGGTGAAAAACAATACCCTTCCGGTTAGTCAATTCTGGTCGATTTCGATTGCCGCTCTTAATTGGTCCAATTGAACACAATACTTCTCCGAATTTATCGTCTGATTATTTGGGAAGAATCTCCTAATACACAACACCGTTCCAATCCGATCAGATACACATCACCTTCTTCGGATGAAGACCCGCTTTTGGCCTGCTTAATGGAGGCCCATTTCGTTTTCTTCAAGACCTTTTTCGATCTACATTATTGTAGACGATCCATTGTTAATCGCCCGTGATTAATCGTTTCAAAAACGGGTCGTTTTGGTTTATTTTAAGGAGCCAATTACTGATGGAAATGCGTTCCATTAAATTTCTTTCAGTTAAATTATAAGGCACCCAAATATCATAACGATTCACATATCCAAGTATCTCCAAATGTCTCACAACACTCATATGAGACACCTACAGTATCTTTGCAATGTCTTGTGTCGTGTAACGTTGATTATTTTCAATAAGCGTTGCAATTTTGTCGTTATTAACAACCGCAGGCCTACCGGAATGCTCTTTCCATCTCTGAATCGAATGAAACTACTTTCGAACAGTACTGTCAGCTACGGCACCTTCTCCACAAACGGGTGATATCTTTCTTGTTATCTATCCAGCGCTTTTTCTCTCTCCGGAAATAAAACAGCATCAAATGACGAAAATTTACCTTATATCCATCGATTTTCAATTTTAAATTTAACAGACATAAAATTCACAAAATTGCACAGATAGCAGAGAAAGAAATGTTGAAATCTCACTTTATGTCATGTCATTTTATCGAAACTGCAATGAATTACATCCACTGAAAAACGTTACAAACTTTTGCTCCGACCCAATACATCTATTTATGTTTTTGTATTCTTTTATATTATTATTTATGTCGTTGTTTACATTTTGAGACTGTGTCAAGTGTTGAGAAGATGAAGAAAACAAAATAGTTGAAGTTTATTTAAAAATCGCAAAAAGTTGTAGTAAATAACAACGAAGAGTATCACCGAGAACTACGAAAACATAGACAAGGTTTATTATTAATCATGTGATTTGTAAAAGATCATTAATTTCATCCTTAGACTGTTCGTTATTATGGTGAGTATCTTGGTAGCAAGTGCATTTTTTAGTTTAACATTTTTATGCTCTCTATAAATAATAAGAGATTTGTTATTGTTCTATCTTTTTATGTCAACAGTTTGTCACAAATTGATTCTACATAACTACAAAAATCATAATTACATAAATCATAGTTACAAAGAAAATATATTACAGTCAAGCTTCCTATAACGCGATCAATTCGCACCGCGTTATGTCGAAACCGCGTTAAGTGAAACTCAGAAGTAAGTACATATAAATCAGGTTGATTCGTTCTGCATTATATGAAAACTGTATTCTCAGAGCACCATATTATGAGGAATACGGTTATGAAATTGACTTTTATCGATGCAAAAGGGAATAAATACGTGTTTACATATTTTAAATTATTTTTTTATTGAAAAATTGGTGATGTACGTGCATGAAAAAAACAGCGGAATTCCACATTAATTTCAACCGTAAAAGTGTAATAGAATAATTCATGTTATAGGGAGACTGCTTAAGCTAATTAAGTTGTATTATATATAAACCGTATTATAAGAGTACTGCATTATAGAAGAGCTGTCGCAATTTTTGCTCCGTGTTATATGGAAACCGTATTATGAGAGTACCGAGTTATAGGAGGATTTATTGTAATTATATCAAACTATTAGGGTGTAACATATTAAATTGCGGAAGTTGTAGGTGAGAATTAAAACCCAATATTTTTTTTTAAAAAAAAAAAACAAAATAAGCTCAATCACCTTCAGCTTGCTCTCTTTCCAACGAGAAATCAGATTTTTTATCCCATTTTTATAAAAATCGACATTTTCAGAGCTTATAAAGTCTTCGAATCCTTGAATCACTTCTGTTTGTTTCGGATTTTTTTATGTTTTAAATAATATTCCAAGTGGCGAAAAAGATGATGAGTCTGTCGGCGAAAGAGCTGTTGAATTAGGGGGATGCGGTAAAATTTCATAATTTAATGAATTGAATTTGGAAATTGTGATTCTAGATGTGTGTGGTCGAGCATTGTCTTGCAATAGTATTGGCCCACATCTATTGATTAGCATTGGCCGTTCTGTTTTTAAATTTTCATTCATATTGTCGATTTCGCAACAATATGAATCGGCTGTAATTGCTTCGCCTGGTTTTAAAAAAGAATAATGGATTATTCCCTTATTTGTCTACCACACAGTAACCATAAGTTTTTTTTGGTATAATGACGGCTTAGGTGCGTGTCCTGAAGCTTCATTTGCATTTAATCATTGTCCATATCTTTTTCTGTTATCATATACAATCCACTTTTCATCACAAGTAACGATTCGATTTAAAAATGGCGTTTATCATTACGAATCATCAATGGAGAGCACACCTCTAAGCGACTCAGTTTCTGATCATCTGTCAATTCGTGCGGCACCCACTTATTCAGCTTTTGCAGCGAGGTGACGAGAAACAGTCATAACACTAACACTCAAATCACATACGAGAGCTCGAACTGTTGTATGTGGATTAGTTTCCACCATGACTCTCAAATGTTCTTCGTTCGCAATGGTTCTGGACATTCCTCGAGGCTCATTGTCGAGATTCATATTACAGGAACGCATTTTTCTGAACCATAATCGAATTGTTCTCTGGCTAGCCGACCCTTGTCCGAGAGTTTCATTGATATTTATACCTGCTACCATTGCTTTGTGTTCCAACTTGAATTCATATAAAAAAGTAGCAAGTAAAAAATCATTTGTGAACACCATCCTGTTAAGGGGTATAAAAAAAATAAAAATAACAACAATAACTCCGTATTTAAAAACAATCGAGGGTACAGTACACTAATTAGTTCCAAATAGCTGAACTTGTAAAATATTGCACAGAACCTTTCTCAATCGCGGTCGACCTCTGACTGACTGAAATTCGGAAACTTGATATGTTACAACCTAATATATTGAATAGTTATATAAACTGATTGATAATAAATATATGGATATTTATGAAGTCAATTATTTAAAATAAATTTTATATATATATATATATATATATATAAATATGAATGGGAGAGATTATTACTAGGAGAGAATGATATTAATTCTATCGAGCCATAACCTTAAATATAAAACGCATTAAGCGTTGAATTATCAGTGTCGAGGAGACAACCCTATCAGAAATAAATTGGAAGAGCTCCGTCGTGTAAGCCATTTACCGCTACATAAAGTTCTCAACGCTCCGTGTTGAGTTTTCATCGGCGGGCCGTCACCTCGTCTCGCTCCCTCGCACATCCAACAGTATATCGTTCGTACTCTATCGATATTTAAACTCCGACCACCGCCGGTTCGATTCCCGACGGACCGTCCGCACACATCGACGCCACCGTACATATGTGCGCGAGTCCCGTAAACAAATTTATTAATAAATAATAACTCTGTCGAGCGTAAAGTTACTCGGGTTGGATACGTGCGTTCCGAACTGCATTCGAACAATAAATCATCAACAAATGAGCGTATGATCCCCGATATACAGCGAACTGTCGACCCGTTCTAAACTGTACATTGCGCCGTTCGATGGATTCTAGTGTGAATTATCGATATTTTTTAATTCTGGATAATATTTGTTGCGGCACGATTAGTGTAACTATTCAGCCGTTTGGAGCCGGACGTCGGTCTAGGAATCCAGTGATGTTTTCCAGAGAAACTATGGTCTCAGAGCGCTATCTTTTGGTTGATATATTTAAAGATCACTAATCTCTCTCTAATGAGACTGAATTTGGACTAAATCTTTTATTAGAAAAAAAATTACGGTCGTCCGAAAATCAGAAAAATCGCGGTTTTTTTCATTTGAAAATCTATAAAAATTGTGAACTTGAAAATTAGATTCAATGACATTTTTTTTCTAAAAGTTCATTATTGGATGAAAGAGTATAAAAAATTTCGAGACTCTACGTTCTCCACGTGCATCCCAAGAAAAATTTAAACTCTGTGTGCAGCCATACTTTTTGATTTTTTTCCTGTCAAAAAATATTCTTGTCAAAAATTATTCTTGTCAAAAAAATGACTAGAAAAACCAACAAATGGTACAAAAAACTTTTCTTCCATATTTTCGATCTTACAATCTACAACGTATACGTTATTTATTGCCGTGTGAATCGTAAAGGAATGAGTCTTGCTGACTATAAAATCATATTGGCTTCACATAATGTTCAAACAGTTGATCCAAATGCATCTTCAACGAGAAGTCCAAATCCACACCGATCGACGCTTGATTTTCCGCATAGAATACCGTCAGATCATGGTCAACGAGCACAGTGTGTAGTTTGTAAAGCAGGTGGAAGATACCGACGTCCAAATACAAGATGTGATCGATGCGAAACCGTTTCGTGCGCACTTGCTTGTTTCAAAATTTTTCACACTCAACAGTAAAGTTATTTCTGCAAATTTTCACCTGTAATCAATTTTTCCGTTTCCAATTATATATTTCAAATCAAGATATTTACGTTTTCTCGAATATTATCACCGATTTTCCACGATATATTAGATATGAAATTTCTAATCACTAATCTGAATTAACATATTGTTTCTTGTAACAGACAAATTTGCAATTTTTATTTTGTTCACAATAAAAGAATGTCCAATTAATCGAAAAATATTTGTTAAAAAATTTAGATCCCTTTCCCTCTGCCCGGCTTCAAAGGGTTAATAATGTTGTTGGAATCAAGTTTGAAATTTTAAATATATATATATATATATATATATATATATATATATATATATATATATTACATTTCACTTTGACCAAAACAAAGAAAATCCGAATAAAAAAGTTCTAATTTATACAATTATTTTTAAGAGTATATACAAAAAATGTTCGATATTGAAAAATCTGTTAAAAAATTTTGAAAATAATCTGTAAAAAAATGTGTAAAATATCGTTATTTTTATACGTTCTGCATTTCTCTTGATGTTTAGAAGTCACGATAATACCTAATCTATTTTTCTTTGTGTTACTGAAATTTTAATAATATCCATGTTTATAATCGATAAAGACATTGTGCATCTCTGACTACCATTTCATATCATAAAATATCAAATAAACACTTGTGTATGTAAAGACTACGTATTACGGCTATCAACAGATTTGCCTTTATCACGATTACCTATTTACCCAATCATTACAAGACACATCGAGTTAAAACGTATATAGGACATGTATCTATTGTATGTATATATTTGTAGAGCAGGGTCTAAGTATTGTCCGTTAAATGAAGTAATAGACTATCAGAGCTCCATTCGACTTAGTTTATAAGAAGAGAACACGGCATCGTCGACTCTCCAGCACCATGAAGATCACTGATAAATGAACGGACCGCGGAACAGGAACAGTGGGAGTCGGTAGTGTGTGTGTGTGAGTAGCGTCATGTTACATTTCACATGGTCGACCGCGTTGTCATCCCGTGCGCATGAAATGGCCTGAAACCGCCGAGCCACCTCAGGCGCGCACACATCCTCCACCGAATACGAATCCAAAACACTATTCTATAGTAGAATGTACGGTTAAGAGCCTCCGTCGCTTCTTGTAAGACGGGCGACGTGTAATTTTAATACTGATGAGATTCTACGTACTGTTTAATATTTTCATCCTAAGTTATTAAACGTTTATTTCGTGTCTCGGTTATTACAATATGAACCACCTGATTGAGATATAAGACTGTATAAGACATGCACACACACACAGATTTCAGAATGATACACACATACATGATCTGTACGGCTTTGAATGTAATAATTATTAACGGTAGTGAATATTAAAGGAAATTAAAGACATAAGAAACTAGTTGATTATAATTGTGAAATTGCTAACAAAAGGTATCAATGTTGAATAATTTTTTTTTCTTTCTCTGTTCTCCCCATCTGCCTCCCAGTGTAGGAGCGGTCTCGATCCATACATCCATCTCTGCTACTGGTCAATGTCTTCATCTCCTTGCATGATGCTTCCTCACCGTCTTCCAAGCTGCTCTATGTATCCCTCGTACATAGTTCTTGGTTTCTTTCTTCCACTTCTTCATTAGGGCCTTGCTTCTAAATATTTCCTCAATTTACTTCCCTCATCTGGTTTGCATGCATGTCCATACTACTTCAACTGTCTCTCTTCCGAAATATCTTTCATGGTCCATACATCTAAGCTTTCCCTAATCCTCTCATTTCTTATGCAGTCTCTCCTTGTTTTCCGTGCTACTCACAATACCTTTCGACGGTCCGTTCTCGTTAGAGAGCGCGTCTCCTAGGTGGCGGATAGGGGAGCTCTCTTCGGAGGGGTGGTCTAACCTTAAAGAGGACTCGTAAACAGGAACCCAATGCCGGGGGGTATATCCTGGCCACCCCTGTCTCCCGAGGGGATAAATTTCGTGGGACCAGTTGTCCCGCGGTAACGGGGCCTCTAACCCTGGGCTAATTACCCGCCTGGAGTATAGCCGATTCAGAGTAGAATAAAGAGCTTCGAAAATGGACAAATTGGACGAAGTAAACACGGTGCGAACAAGGATCTGAGATTTAGAACATGGAACATACGCTGATCACCAACTACAGTGTTTCCTGTCATACCACAACACCTTTGAAGCCCTGTTGTGGCACGAAAGGGAACGATTTGTAGAACAGACACGCCCATTTAATGCGGATCGGCGATTCTGTGCCCCTTAATTACAGTCGGTTATGTAAAGTAAAAACGCAAGAAGATAAAAATACATCGACACTACCGCTATATTATAATAGAAATTAATTAACTTTTACCTTTCACAGACGAGCACGATAAGATCTCGATCGAAAAATCCCTGTAAATAGAAAAAATGTTGTAAAATATATAAGTACAGATATAATTTTTACATCATGTCAAAAAATAAGAAAAAAGAAATATTTTTATTTTAATTTTATAAAGTTTCATCTATTATATTTCGTTCGTCGTTCGTATCATGTTATGAATCAATTTCCGCATTTAAAAATAAACATTTTAATAAAATTCATATAAATTAATAAAAAGGGTACGATTCGAGATTAAAAATTGATTGTGTTAAATAATACTTTTGGTATACAATTTTAAATCAAGTATGTATGTTTGGTTATCTATAATATAGTAGTTTTAAATTAAACAAATTAATTTCTTTCATCTCAGAAATCACAAATACGATTCGAGTGCCGAACTACAGAAAAGTTAAATTTTTCTATACCGTGGCGGTTTGAGAATGATAGAATCGTCATCGAAATGGTCATAATCAACAATGAAAAATGATGTTCAATCATTATTGAACATTTTAAATAGAAATGTATTCGTGAGGTGAAAAAACAATCATTTTAATAAGTGAATTTAGACACAGTATCAAAATTGTAAGGTTTGAGAAACGCTGGCCTAACTTACATTTTAATGAAACGTACAAGTTTATAAGATTAATATGAATCGGCGATATAAAAACTAAAATTTCGTACACACAATTTCATATATATATATATATATATTTTAAACGTATGAATCAGTCAAATCTCACATTTATTATGATTCATTTCCTTGCGGATATTTTCATATTCCGTGATATAAAGCGACAGAATTACATAATTCCCAGAAATATAAAAAAATGTACTAAAAGTGTGTTATTCGATAAATTTATGAAGGCCATTCAAAAATGACCAGTAATCAGTTTTTATTCTTTTCGTTTCGTTTGTCTGATGCGATGAAAACGAAAAAATCGATTTAAGTTAAAATATTAAAGGCTGCATTAAAAGCCACTGTTTTTGTGTTTTTTTTTGAGCATTTATTTCAATAACAAGATGTGTGAATACATTAATTAAAATATTTGTTCTCGGAAGCTATGACTTTTTCCCACTTTTTTGGCAGAAGTTGAATTCCGCGACAAAAGAACGGTCTGTCTTTTAAGTCAATCCATTCAGCAAATTAATTTTCGACTTCTCCGTAATTATGGAAATGTGTATCTTCCAAAGCGCGTTACATCGATCGAAACAGATAGTAATCGCTTGGGGCCAGGTCCGGAGAATAACGTCGAGTGCGGGAGAACCTCCCAATCGAGCTCCATCGGTGTTTGTTTCACAGCTATAACAACATGGGACCGAACTTGGTCATGGAGAAAAATCAGTCTTCGGCGATTTAATGCAATTGATGATCGTTTTTGCATCAAATTATCATTCAAACGGTTCAACTGTTGTCGATAACGTTCGACTGTGATTTTTTCCTTCGGTTCCAATGGCTCGTAATACACGGCACCCTCCATATCCCATCAAATAGAGAGCATTGCTTTGAGACCGTGGATGTTTCGCTTTGGTGTCGATGTTGATGGCTGGACAGAATCAACCCATGATTTCTAGCGTTTTGGTTTGTCGAAATAGATCTATTTTTCATTACAAGAAACTCTTCTTTTTATGCCTTGCATGCAAAGAAATCGAGACTTGTAAACGATTAGCAACGGGACTTTCGGTCAATTCATGTGGCAGACATCTCCCTTCTTTCTGGATCTTTCCCATGGCTTGTAAACGTCGTGAAATGGTTGACTTATCGATATCGAGCTGTTGAGCCAATTCTTTGAGTGCTTGAGCAGGATTTTCTTTTAATAGAGATTGCAGTTGTTCATCTTCGAACTTTTTCGATTGACCTGACCATTATTTGTCGTAAACGTCACAATCAGCACTTTTGAGTCGTCGAAACCAAACTCTACATAATGTTTCCGATGGAGCAGATTCGCTATAAATTTTTGCAAGAAATCGATAAGCTTCAACTGCACTTTTTTTCAACCCAAAATAGTATAGAAGTACACACCGGAAAAATAACTTATCGTGTTCCATTTCAATTCGGTTCTAGAAAAGCACTTGTGTAAACAAAGTATGGCGTCTGATGATTGAATTTTAGTGGGAAATGCTCATACTTCAAAACGACATAAGAGACACATATCACTGCCTACAGTATAAAACCCATCTACACGTGAACAGCGACATTCAATGCAACCTTCTATCATTTATAACCCTTTTCGGCAAGTCTTTTCATTTGACATTTGTCCCTGAGAATCCGAAACTCTTTTTAAAAAAAACATCACACTTGTAAAGTACAGAAAAGACAATCGCACACGTCCTGTTTTGTCGATCATCAGGAACGCATTTCAAGCCGAATTACTGGTAATTAGTCGACCGGTCGCGGACAGGTACATTGGAACAATACAATGCGGAAGCTGGACACATAACCGCGGTCGAAACGAAAAAAAAACACACGCAACTAGACACAAAACATAACGAACAGCTAATGAGAACGACATTGGCTTTTGTTGACCAATGATGATAGGTCAGTGTGTAATAGCCATTGAATGGAATGCTGCATGTGATTAAATGATATTGTTGAAAAAATGATCACCGCATGCATATACGTTCATCCTTTCAATTCGTGTCATCATTCTCATTGTCGATGTGTCGTTTGAACCTGTTACTCTCTTTGTACGAATTGACATAACATTTTCACCCTTTTAACATTTTTCACGAACCATTCATTCGTGTGTATAATCAACATTTCGGTCGTGTTCATTTTCATACTGCCGTTTGTAATGTCAGGACGGTTAATACAAAAAATAAAATTATACACGATACATCAAAAATAAATAGGTTTATGTAAGCAAATTATATTAAACGTGTACGGAATATGAATTAGCTACAATGAGAAGAATTAAAGATCTACAGCGACTGTGTAAAAAAGACACAAAAGGAAATACACACTTGTAAATGTTAATCAAGTATATTTGTATGCAATTCTTTATTTTCTTATACAGCGTTTAAAGACACATCGTTGTGTTTCGTTTTAGAAACTAGTCTTGTATGTTAGAATATGAATTTCTCTTCTTATGAATATATATATATATATATATATATATATATATATATATATATATATATATATATAGTGGGTTTTAATTAGTTTGTGTTCTTCTGTGAAAAATTAACTTTCATGTTTTCACTTTTCAATAATACTCATTATTGTTCTTTATTGCATCCGTTTAAATTCTATTTAAAGTACGATTTCAGATAATACATGTTCACGCATGTAGAAGATGTTTCGAAAACAATATAATTAACTTTTCAGTTGTAATATATATTGAAATAACTACTTTATAAACTAAGAATGTCTTATCTCTGTTCGAGCGAAAAATCAAACGTTCTTCTATTTCGTTTATGGCGGATTAAATATATATTTTTATTTATAAGTAAGCGGTTTTATTATTTGTATATTGAAAAAAGAAATAAATATATGAAAACAATAAAACGAACACAAATTCGATATAATGTAAATCGCACAGTGAAGTTCTAGAACTGTGTCTAAATTTACTTTCACAAATGGATCTTCCACTCGCCTCACAAACTGCATACGAGTTGATGATACAAAGCTTGTTAGAAGTTTATCGGATTGGTAGGAAAATAATTACGGTTGTTTTCTGGATTCTAAACTTAATTTTTTTCAATGGAAGTGTCATTTCATACGTTTATGTTAATATCACTTTAAAGTCCATTTTTCAGTCTGCATTTGAGTACATCAACTTCGATTTTATTAGGTTGGTGCGAAAATAATTGCGGTTTTTATCATTTTTAAGTTTGGCGACGATTTTTCTAGTTACCGTTATCTTTTGTTATAGTCATGTGGTATATCATTATTAAAAATTAGCATTACTGATTTCAGCTTGTGTGTACTGTTTTCAATCTTTAGTAATGTTGGATACAACCTCTTAAATTAGTCATGGAAAAAGCAAATTCGCGCGATTTTGTTGTACAAGTTAAATTGGGAACAAGTTTAAAGCAACAGAAAATGCTCGAAATACCAAATTTGTTTTTGGTGAAGAGTCAGTTAGTGAATGTACAGCTCAACACTGAGCCTAATTGGAAAAATAAGCCCTGAGCCCTCAACTTGAGCCTAATTGGAAAAATAACAAAGCTGGATACATAAGTACCGCATGAATAAAACAAACAAACAGCAATTCGACGACACGAAGTCTGATCTGCGCTTCTTTTGCATAAAAAAATGATTCATTTCTTGATCGCATTGTCACATGTGATGAAGAGTCGATTCTTTACAACAATCGGAAACGTTCATCACAGTGGTTAGACCTAGGAGAAACACCAAAACAGTTTCCTAAACCGAACCTTCATGAAAAAAAGATTATGGTCGCTGTTTGATGATCTGCAGGTGATATTATTCATTACAACTTTTTAAATCCTGGTGAAACAATAACGACAGAAAAATATTGTAAAGAAATTAAAAAAAAAGCATGAGAAGTTTCATCGTTTACGGCCAACATTATTCAATCGAAGAGGACCAATTCTTCTTCATGACAACGGCCGACCACATATGTCACAAGTGACTTTAAAAAAAAATTAAATGAACTGGGTTATGAAACCTTATCTCACCCACCGTATTGTCCGTACCTGTCTCCGACAGATTATCATTTTTTTTTTAAACATTCGAGTAATTTCCTAGAAGAGAAAGATCCAGCATCAGCTCACAATGCTTTCGATTAATTCGTTAATTCCAGAACTCAAGAATTCTCTCTTATAGGAATAAATAAACTTGTTTCCCGTTGGGAGAAATGTGTCCAGGCCAATGGTCTTAATTTTGATTAATAAATATAGTTTTCAACTGATTTATGCATCTTTATACTCGATACGTAAAAACCGCAATTATTTTTGAATGAAAATATTTTAAAACACAATCTTATAAATGTGTATACTTCTGAATCAATCGGATAAATCGCACCGACGTGCGAGTAAATAAACGAACGATGAACAAGAATGTTAAACGAATCGATTCGTTCATCGTACGCGAACAATGATCAAATATATCTCAATGTAATACAATACACACTGTACAGATCATGGCGGCAGTATGTAAGTTTTAATACCTTATATATGGTACTCGTTTAGTTAATCCAATAACAGTGAAGATTACGTGAATAGTGGCGGTTCTAGGTCAGGAAATTTGAACGCGGCCGTGGCAACAGGGGAGAGCGCCCACATGCGCTTCGAGTTCGAACTCGGCACAGTCTAAACGACGTACGTACAACGTAAGTATACTACGTACACGTTGGGGAGAAAATTATAAGGGATCCACACACGTGGAATATTATTATTGTTATTACAAAGACTAAAAGCAATTCGGGAAGAACGCGTCGACGTAGATTTCATTCGGATAGCCAGCATATTACATTTTGCTCACTGATATTACACTTCTTGGTGAAGTCGTTGGAGATTTAACAATTGCTGTTGTACGTTCGCCACGATATAGTTTCATTTATATACCTGTGTGTATATATATATATATGTATATATATATATATATATATATATATATATATATATATATATATATAAAGGGGGGAAAGAATCCAAAAGAGGAAAATAAGTAAAATCAAGATCGTAAGTAGTAAATATATTGCTATAAGTCTACATAACAAATTGTTCTGATTAAATTTCCCACAGCACACATATTTCACTTTTGCAATATTTCTGAAGACAATATTGTTTAAAAATAAGCTCGGTTTATTAATAAGAGCGTGAAGATCGTTCTAGTACATTTCTGTAACAATTTTTGTGCATGTTTAATTGAAAAATTGATAGCAAAAAAAGTGTACAAAAACAGGTTAAAAAAAACAGTGAACATTCTGAAATGACAGTCAATGATTTTTTTTTAAAATGATTCTGTACCTAACAACTGTATTTAATTAAAACACACGCTTGTAGTTATCATTCGTGTGTTCTTTACATATTTTCTTATTTTAAAACAATTACTTTTTGAGATACAAACTAATTAGACGTCCAAAAAATCGTTTTTTTTCCTCTTCAATCGAAAGACTGAATTGATAGGAACTTCAGAATGAAATTCAATATTATTAGTCAGTAATCCAATTATATGACCAATAATGTAATCATTTCCAATAGAGTTGACAATTCAGTTTATTTTTGTAAAAGACAAGACGCTAACGATCAAAGAACTGACTTATGAAAGGCGTTAACTCACTATTGAAAACATTCAGTTATGTTATGATTTTCCTTCATTCATGTTTATTTGATTTTTTTAATAACGAATCGACTATAATGAAAAAAAATAGCTATTCTCATCCTCTGTTTGTCTCAGTATTTTAAAAACGAGTTAAACATGAATGATCACTGGAACTATTTGATATTTTTTTAAAGTAAATAACATCAAAAATATTTTTTAGTAGAACAGTCACTGATTATGCAAATATTATACGAGAGTCGTTTGATAAATTTAGTAAATTTCTATGATGTGGCGCCATCATTCATTCGGTAACGACAGAGCTGTCAAGTGTCACTTTTCAAACTAGTATAGGCGAAATTTCGGCCAGAAGCGATGCGTTGTTCACGTGCTACAGATGTTTGAAGCGAGCATTGTAGCAGTTGTAGGAAAAATGGAAAAGAACGAGCAAGACTTTTTCGGCATCGTGGATGAAACATGGATCCACTACTACACCCCTGAATCGAAGCAGCAATCAAAGCAGTGAACAACGACTGGTAAAGAATGCCGAAGAAAGCAAAGACCATTTTGTCGCCTGGGAAGGTGATAGGCACTGTTTTTTTGGAATTATCGAGGAATCATCCTGATCGACTACTTAAAGAAGGGAAGAACGATAACAGGAGACTATTGTGCAACATTATGGAACCGTTTGAAAGAAGAGCTGGAACAAAAACAGACAATATTGGGGTACAAAAAAGTGCTCTTTCACATGGACAACATGCCGTCCCACAAATCGATCGTCGAAATGCCAAAACTACACGAATTAGGCTTCGAATTAGTTCCTTATCGAATATATTCTCCGAACTTCGTTCCGTGCGACTTCTTCCTCTTTCCAAACTTGAAAATTTGACTCGGTGGGAAGAAATTCTCGTCGAGTGAGGATGCTATTACCGCCATATTTGCAGACTCGCTGGACACAAGTGTATAGCTCTCAATGGAGACTAAGTTGAGAAATAAAATCGATTTTTCCTACAAAAATCGTGTACAACTTGCTTTTTTACCATACTTTCTAACGACTTTCGTAAACATGAAAGTGCCCTGCAGAAAAGTTATTTATTCAGTGATTAAAGGGTTAAATTTGTAATTTTATAATAAGTTCATAGATTTGTTTCGAGCGAGTTAATATGTAAATATGCGAGTTTTATAAAAAAAAGTACAAATTTGAAAAAGGTAAGGTTACTAAATAAATATACACTTTTATAAAAAAAATGCAGGATATAAAAATTACATGTTATAGAGTAGAGGATACAGGTTACAAAAAATGACTGTAATAAAATAATTCATCGAAATTATACTTTGTAGAAGAATGAAAAATTATAAAGATTGACATCATAAACATCACTCCTCTGGTTAGAAATAAATAAAAAAAAAATGTACAGGTTGTTTATTTTTACGAATCCGTTTCTTTTCACTTTACAAAAGATTTTTTTCTGATCAAAATGTCAAATTTGTATATGCCAACGCTTCGACGATGAAAGCATCGCTATTAAAATGCGCATAAACAATAATCAACAATTATCAACAATAATTTATTGACACTCGTGATCGGATTTATTTCTGATTGGACGGCGGGGGAGAAATTAATTTGTGGAAGTAAATTTAGCCAGTTGCTCTAGTAATATCAATTGCAATTTTATTTTTTGTACCTTTTATTAATTCTAATTTTCAAGAAATTCAATATTATCCTATTAATCGAATTTTATTTTGAATTACAGTAAACATTTTAATTCTTCTAACATGAATTCGAGCACGCCCTGCTGAAGACCCTTACATTACTACTAGTCAAATCTTAACTATTTTATATTTTATATATTTTATTATTTACCCTATAATTTTTACATCTTGAGATAAATTAATAAAAATTTAATTAATGAACTTGAATAAGTATATGCTTTGAAAGCATAATATATGTTATATTAAAAGTAACGGGTAAAATAATCTGATTGTGTAAATGTATTCCAGAAATCAAAATAAAAACCAAGCGCCAAACTAAACTGTTTATTATTATCAACAACAAATACACTTGTTAGTGTAACTAAGCAACGTCTCGTTACCATGACTCTCCAGCTGTGACTACACATGTATGTACAATTTGACAATATAGAAGTAAAATGCTAGACATAAATTCTGAGAATTTACATTATATGAAAATTTTGTATTTACTTTATTATGATCTTCTTCTGCGCATTGCTATAAAAATACTGGCTTATAAATAAATATATCAGATTGGTACAAGAATAATTGCGGTTTATAACGAGTATAAAATATAGTTTTTATATCCGAGTATAAAAACGCTTATATCAATTAAAAATTATATTTATTAATCAAAATAAAGACCGTTAGCCTGCACATATTTCTCTCAACGGGAAACAAGATTGTTTATTCCTACAAGATAGAATTCTGGAATTAACGAATTCATCGAAAGCGCATTGAGCTGATGCTTGATCTTTGAAAACGTTCTCTCATAGGAAATTACTCGCATGTTTAAAAAAAATGATAATCTGTCAGAGACAGGTCTGGTGAATAAGGTGGGTGAGGTAACATTTCATAACCCAGTTCGTTTAATTTTTCTAAAGTCATTTGTGAGACGTGCGGTCGAGCGTTGACATGAAGAAGAATTGGTCTTCTTCAATTGACTAATGCTGGCTGTAAACAATACAACTTTTCATGCATTTTTTCAATTTCCTGATAAAACCTTCTTTTGCAGGAAATCACTCAAATGTTTCAAAAAAATGATAATCTGTCCGATAATGAGACCGGTCGGGAGAATAAGATGAGTGAGGTAAGTGAACACCACTCCTTTAGTTAGTAATATAAAAAAAATATACACGATATTTATTTTTAAGAATCCATGTTTTTTCACCTTACAAAGTTATTTTTTTCAATTATCAACCATACGTTTCAAACGACCCTCATAATTGAAAAAAAACGGAAAATTATTTATCAGAATTCCCGAAAAGTATTTTTCATAAAATGTTTAATAAACATATTTTTCGAATATAACCAAAATCGTTTTTTTTTTACTATTAAACTTTTTACAACGTGAGTAGATTTACTTATACCAGTACCTTTATTTTCTTCTGTCTTTCCATAAAAATCTTCATTCTTTATAGAAACTAAGACTGGAAGATTTGTATATTTACGAATAAGTGAGCAATTTTGTTACCAGTGAATATATATATATATATATATATATATATATATATATATATATATATGGTATTAAAATAGCATAAAAATATAGATCATTCGATTTGAAATACGACAGGCCGATCTAGTTCATCGTATAACATTACAAAATAACATCTCAAGTGAATTTATCAATGTTCCATAGGCACTCGTCCGGAAAATGAAAGTGAACGAACCGCCGCCGTCGTCCTCTCGCACAGCGCCGCATTCGAAGAGAAAATAAGAATCGGATAGACGGGACACACGTCGTCACACGTGAAAATTGTTGTGTTTTTACCTGTAGGACGTGCGGTACACAGAACGGAACGTCATCAATCACGCAATTAAACACCTGGGTGCGCGGCGTTTCCGTACACGCTACAAAAACACGACAGTCCGACTCGAGGAGACCGCGCCCCCGGCCGACGTGCCTCCCGCGGACCGTTTACGACCTGTTTCATGCACTTGTGCGCTTTCCCTCGCTCTCCTAACGTCCCGTTCGTCGCTCGTTTCGAGCCTATAAATGCTTAATCTCATTCAGTAAAACCGAATGTGTGTGTGTGTGTATACGTTGTGAGAAGTTTATACGTTTCGCTACGGATCCTCCGCGCATACACGTTTCTTCTGATGAGCGTGTAGAGGAGACAAGACTAAAAAGGGCTCGACCTCACGAGACACGCATGTGTTTTATGCGAGAAACGCGTTCAAAAATCGTTTAAGTAAACCATCATCGCGTCTATGCTTTCTTTTTATTTATAAAAAAAGATAATCACATAAATCATACGAAAAAATATATGATGTATTTTTTGAATGAACTTATTTACTTGAATTCTATATAGACTGAACTCTTGTCACAATACTATTCATTATTTTTCTTTATCTATCAAGGGTGAATACTGAACATGGTTCCAGGGAATAAATTATTATGCATATACAAGCATCTATTAGAATGTTAAAGAAGTGAGTTTGAAAACATTGTCATCATATTTCTTACAATCAAGACTGATCAATGTATGATTCCTGGTTATTTGGGTCTAAAGAAGGCTTACGATAAGCCATTTTATACAGCGACAAACTGAAAAAATATCTTGTTATAGACTTGACTGTACCTTCAAATCAATGTTTTATAAGTAAATAAGCAGCGAAGCATAAGATAGAATATGAGAATACATTAAAAATGTATGTTAAAAAATAATCCATTTCTTGATCGGATTGTCACATGTGATGAAAAGTTCTCTACAACAATCGAACACGTTCATCGCAGTGGCTAGACCGAGTAGAAGCTCCAAAACAGTTTCCTAAACCAAAGCTTCATGAAAAAAGGATTATGGTCACTGGTGGTCGGCAAATGGTATCATTCACTACAACTTCTTAAATCCTGGTGAAACAATAACAGCAGAAAAATATTGTCAGGAAATTGAAAAAATGCATGAGAAGTTGCATCGTTTACGGCCAGCATCAGTCGAATCGAAGAGGACTAACTCTTCTTCATGTCAACGCCCGACCACACGTCTCACAAATGACTTCAAAAAAATTAAACGAACTGGGTTATGTAACCTTACCTCATCCACCTCACCCTCCGGACCTGTCTCCGACAGATTATCATTTTTTAAAAAAAACATACGAGTAGTTTCCTACGAGAGATGCTTTTCAAAGATCTAGCATCAGCTCAAAGCACTTTCGATTAATTCGTTAATTCCAGGACTCGAGAATTCTCTCCTATAGGAATAAATAAACTTGTTTCACGTTGGGAGAAATGTGTGCAGGTCAATGGTCTTTATTTTGATTGATAAATATAATTTTTAACTCTACATGCGTCTCTATACTCGATACGTAATAACCGCAATTATTTTCACACCAACCTAACAAAAATTACAGTCTGCATTAAAATGATGTACCGTTTCAATTTATCAAACATCTCAACGTGAATCCATAAACTTCAATTAACATGAATATAGTACAATGAAGTATAATTTTTAACCGACATGTGCGTCTTATACTCGGATACGTTATGAACCGCAATTATTTTTGCACCAATCTGATATATTTATTTATAAGCAAGCATTTTTATAGCAACGCGCAGAAAAAAATAAGCTCATAGTAAAGTAAACACAAAATTCTCTCATAATATAAATTCTTAGAATGTATGTCTAGCATTTTACTTCTATATTGTCAAATACTACATGCATGTTGCAGTTCTACGTACACATCTACAATAACAGATGTGTACGTATGCATTATACTTCTTTTTCGAATCAATCGAATAGAGATCATATAGACATGCGAGTAAACATAAACAGTAAACAACAAACGAACGACGAATAAGAATGTTGAAGACGGATCGATTCGTTCATCATATAATTTTCAATTGATACATGCGTCTGTATACTCCACACATTAAAATCCGCAATGTACGTTTGTGATTTAATCGTTAGAGTACTTGGTAAACGAACCGATTTCAATGAAAGTATTCAATAAGTCTTCGAACATCAATATATGTGTATATAAAGATCATTTTACTATAAAAAGTGCTTGGAAAAAATCCGTAATGAAGTATAAGAAATGTCTAGTCTCCCTTACACTACAATACTTTACGTATACAAACGCACGATCTTAAGACATTCTTCTAGTAAATGCAAGCACTCCTCAAGTCCCTTCGTACAAAACATGACCGTTTTCTCACAATCTTCAAGAATGCCTCTGTGCACACACTATATATGTATATATATATATATATATATATATATATATATATATATATATATATATATATATATGTATATATATATATATATATATGTATATATATATATATATATATATATATATATATATATGTGTATATATATATATATATAGTGTGTGTGTGTGTATGGTTCTTGTACATGTGTTTGTTTGGATGAGTGAGTCGCTACGTCAGTGTGTGTGCATGAGTGGTGTAGCCTCTTGCCGTCGTGGAGGAGATTCCGTTTCACAGCTGGACCATTCAGCCAGTCGATTCAGTATTCAGTCGTTAACCGACAGTCGCGAAAGGCGTGCGGTGTACATGAGAACGCGCGACGCCGCTCTAGTTGTCATTCAGGACAGCGCAGTTTATCACGTGTACGCGTACACCTATGATTTATTGTTCGTAAAGGAACGCGCATTCATTTAATACACGGCGGATTCAAAACGTCCCGTTCGTTTTTCTGTCCTCCTGCACGTTCTGGCGCACACTGACCAACCGCCGAACAAGTGTTGATAAACAACCGTTCCGATGTGAAATGTTACTTTTTGTTCAGTGTCGTTTTGTTTTGTTTGTATTTTTGTTCAGTTTCCGTTCGTTCGAGCGTTTTATGTTCCTCAAGGTACGCATGTCTTTGAATTATATTTTTATTACGATAATATTTCATGCGGATTCTTTATGAAAGAGTCATTTCGATATTACGCTTTCAGAAATATAGTATGGTGAATAATGTAAAATAATTTCTGTATGCGAGATGATTTATGTTTATGCGAATATGCGAGTATGGCCGTTGTTGAAGGTGTTTCTCTCTAAAAGTTTATATAAAACATTGAAACGAATATTCCTATAGAAATATTTGCAAGTCAAATTTGTACCTATATGTATTTCGAACTCTGTCTTATTAATCAATTATAAATAATCGTAAATTACATTCTAGTACTTAAACTATGAGACACTCGCTACAGTCTCACTAACTTCTAAATAGGAATTAAAATTAATAAACCAACGTGTTACCATTGTATGTGTATTCGAGTATATAATTATGAATAAAGATAGATTATAATCTGAAAAGTCTTTTCGGAAACATTTCTACATATCTTTTCAAAAACATATACAAACTCTCATCATTTTCTTTATTTTGATTTCGGCCTAATAAATATTTTTCGCAGACATACACACATTCATAAACACAAATTAATATTTACTGATCTACAATTTTCTTTCTATATTAATATAAATATCGTTCTTTAATGTTTCTGAAATTTACTTGTTAATACTGGTTGTACATATCTGCAGGAGTAAAGTTTTGTTAGTGTTTTTAATGCGTATGTCCAGGAGACTTTTGTGTGAAACTTTTCGAAATCTGAATCCAAAGACCGATTCAACAAACACTAATCCAATTTATTCGGTCTTTTTTAACCGATAGCTAAATTACAACTAACAAGACTAATTTATCTTACACACAAGCAGAATTTTCATGATCTTTTATAGGGGATTGCAAATATTTATTCCTTATCATTCATGTATGTTTGTCCATCCATATACATACAAAGACACACACACATACACCCATATATATATATATATATATATATATATATATATATATATATATGAATGTATATATATATATATATATATGAATGTATACATATATATATATATAGAGAGAGAGAGAGAGAGAAAATTTAATATTAGACTAAACTTATCATTATTTGACAATTTATTCTTATTAAATAACTTTAATTAAAATAACCTTAGAACTTCTGTATCTTGATACATTTTTTAATATATTTCGTTACAGGTAATTAATAAAGCTTCACTGCTTTCAACATAAAAACTGTATTAATTATTAATTAGCTGTACTGATTAATTTTCGTTCGTTTCCAAACAATTATTTCTATGAAAAATATTATACAAGTAATCTTATTAAAATTCGTGTGAATCTGAATCTGTTGTCCTATCTATCAGAAAAAGTTTCCACGATTGATGATCTTCTTAAATTAGGAGTATTTTTAAACCGTATCTTTGACAGAAGGAACAAGTCTAAACTTATCGAGAGGTTCTCTGTTAATAATTAATTTTTAATTGTTAATATTTATAACAGAAAAATATACTGGGATGTCTTTCGACATAAAACAAGTTAATCTTATATATAAAAATGCACTTGATTTTATTTCTTATTTCTCGTGCATTTCGATATATAAGATAAAAATGCATAATCGTCACTTTGTCCCCAAGACAAAGTGACGATTATCTATGGCGACATGAACGTTTGTTTGTCAGCTTATAGATTTCAAGTGTAATTCATTAAGTTTCGTTCTTAGGTATTTTTTATGTTTAAATATAAATGTTGTAAAAACCAATAAACAGTTTTCTTTTCTTTCTATGTTTCTTTCTATTTTCCCGTCAATTTTGACGGGCTATATACTAGTATTAAAATAAAAGTCATGATTGAATTTTGAAAATACAATATATTTGATTATTTTTCTTCTTTTTTCTATACAAGTTCAGTATGTCTTTTTCCTTATATATGTACATATATATATATATATATATATATATATATATATATATATATAATTTGAATTAAAAAAGTAAAGAATTAAATTCAATATAAATATGTAAAGTACAAGCCCAAAAAAAAAATGAATACAATTTTTCAAACAACTTTTTACTCTTTACACACACTATTTTTTCTGATGAAGTTATTCCAATTATTATTCAACAATCGATTATTTATCATGATAATCAGTTCTGTATCATTAATAGCATCATGTAAGAAAATGATCAATCATAAATTATTTTGTACTTACTGAAAGTGAAAATTCGTGTGCTGACTGATTAATTATTTGAGGTTTAAATTCGTGTGCAAAAATGATAAAAACTATAATTGCAATGAAGTTAGTTTTTGTTCAGACTTGTTTCGAATTAAAATATTTTATGGTTGAAATTATTTATCGAAAATAATTGAATTGTAAATCATCTTTACAATTTAGAATTGTGTTATAAATAGCTGTGTAAGTAGTCCTGTATATATTCTGGTATAATTAATTATGTTTATTGTATAGTGTATGAATGAAAGAAAAGTAATTGTGTGAAAACGCAGAAATTGAATATATCGAAAGTTTTTTTCGATATCTTCCCAATGATTTTACTTTTCTTCGAATGTGGGTAATAATAGTAATTCATTACACAATAGCTAAAAAAGCAATTAGAGTGAATTACATATGAGAACAGAGATATATAGGCAGCTTTCTAACCGATATCCATGAAATCTATTACTACTACAGTATATTATTACAGAATTGGATATCGATTCATATCAGATCGGTAATACAATGATTCAAAACAAATCAAGACAAAGTAATAAATTAATTTTCCAACGAGATAAATTACCTGAAATCCGAGATTAAATTCAGATCAGATTATTAAATTGCGTTCTATAATTTTAAAATTTATATAGATAATTCCGTTGTCCATGAAACTGAAAAAAATATTTTTTTCAGTTTCATAGACGTGCACACTTAAAAGATTGTGTTTTTTTTATGTAAAAAAAAGTTAAACTTAATTCAATGCTTAAAATATGCATGCGTCGCTCGTTTTTCAAGCTCTAAAAAGCGTATCGGATTTTTTCAGTTAAATTTCCCATAAGGGCTATTTTTGAGCCGCTCAAAAATTGTCGACGTTACAAGTCACCGATGAGAATGGCTACGTAGAGGTATCTCCCGTCTCATATCACTCCACATATTGACTGTCATAGGCACCGTATGTGAATGCGCGTTATCGTGAAGATAACACACAGCTGTGGACAAAAGAGATTGTCCGTTTATTTTTCAAAAGAACTCCATAAGTAAAACGACTTTAATATCTCATAATAATATTATGGCCATTACCGCGTCAACTCAACATTGCGTTCTTGATAAAATTCAGGATTGGATTTCTTTTAAACCGACTTTTACTAGCCATAAACTGTTTATATATAAATATATATATATATATATATATATATATATATATATACATATATATACATATAAAAAACTAACCACACTTTCATACTTATTTTTTAATATAACTATGTTTCATTAAAAAATCCTAAAATAACTTAACCTCACTTATTTTTTCTAAACATCGTTCATCGACTAATTAATTAAGAAAATAATATTCGTAACAAATAGTGTTGAAGTGATTAATGACATTTAATAGGTACTGATATTCACAATAGCTCAAGTTAAAAAATCTAGTCGAATTAAATTTTCGATTCGTTGCAGTCGTTGAAAGATTTAAGATATAAATGGTTTCCCGATAGGGATATAATTCTTTAAGAGATTATATTTCACAGATGTCAAACTTACCGCTGTATTTTTTTGACATTTGTTAAGTTTTGATTTTGACATTTTTAGTTATGGCTTCTTATACAACAAAACGACGCGTTGAAATAATAAAATTGTGTTAAGAAAATGGTCGTTCTATAAAAAATACATTTCATAATTTACACGATATTTATTCTCGACATATTCGTCCATCTGAATCACCAATTCTTCGATTAGAGAATTAATTTAAAGAGACTGGATCGGTTAAAAATAAAGAAACACCAATACATGTTCTACAGGAACACTGACTTGGTTCGTGAAAGTGTATCGGAAGAGGCAGGAGTGTCAATTCCGCGACGTTCACAACACTGGGCCTTTCACAGACGACCACATGGCGTATTTTGCATAAAGATTTATTGCTGGAGGGTTATAAAGTCGAATTAACACGAGAATTGAAGCCAGCAGACCATTCACTACGTCGGAGGTGTATTAACTGGATACTGGAACAGCAACACGGTTTTTATGAAAGTCATCTTTGGCGATGAGGTTCCTTTCGAACTCTCTGATTACATTTACGAGCAACTGCCGAATCTGAAGATGAAGAAGATCCGGGGGTGATCTTTGAGAAGTAACTGCATACAGAAAAAAATGACTGATGCACATTTTGGTCCGGTGGAGTCGTTAATCTTTATTTTTCTGAGAATCAGGATGATAAGGCGATTACTTGGAATAGAGAAAGATACCATAACATGATAACCAATTTTTTTAGGCAGAATTGGATAATATCGATCCGGAGAATATGTGGTCCCAGCAAGACGATGCAACAATCCACACAGCTGGCGAAACGATTGATTTATTGAGGACGAAATTTCCTGGTCGCATTATTTCCAGAAATGGACACATTAATTAATTGGCCACTGAGATCTTGCGATTTAACTACTTCCTTTGGGATCACGTTAAAGGACAGGCGAACGCGAAACGATGAAACCCGAAGAGTATTTAGCTAGATAGAACCCCAGTTGTGTAGAGACGTTATTGAAAATTTTCACAAAAGAATGGATACTTGTAAGAGAGCACCCGGCGGTCACTTAAACAATATTATTTTTCATTTATGAATCGCATACCCCCGGCTACTATTTACAATAAAGAATCTTGAAATCCCATCGCAAGTTCTGCGTTTTATTTCAAATCGAAGAATTAAAAAAGTGTCTAACGTGTACCTGAAGACGGCGCACGTACCGAAACTATTTATGGAGAGCAGACGCTCGGCTAATCCAGAAGGACGAGAAAGATGATACTGATTCAGTTATTTCATTACATTGAACTTCAACATATGTCCCTGGATTCATTTATAAATCTATTTTTTGTACATTACGAATAATTTATATGCAAATTCGTTTTAGGTGTCGCAAAAAATGTTCGAATCGAAATCATAGCGCGATTAAATCGGAAATAACACAAATAATATCAGTGAAATTTATACTGTTATCTATTCAGTTCAACGGTTTAAAGTTATCTTCTATTTTTGGAAATATATACGATTTCATACAAACTGTATATATATATATATATAAAGTTGAATATAAATCCAATCTATAGGGAAGAATAAATACGTATACACATGTGTGCGTGTACAGAATTTATATATACATGCATGACAGAATGCGTGTGACATAATATCAATACTTAACGGTACGATGATTTATATCTCATTATAATTGAGCAATGTCACACACTGATGTACAACAAAACGGAAGTGGGTGACGTCTCGGTAAACGAACGTCGATACAGCGATCTAATTAATTAAAACGAACGGCGTCTTGTACGAGAAATACGCCTCTGTCATTACAATAAACAGTGAACGGCGCTCACACCTTCCGTCTGCACTGTTTGTCTGACTGCGCGAGTGTGTGCGTGCGTGCGCGCCGAGTGACGGCGTAACATCGTTCTAATTATGGGCTTGGCGCTCAATCAATCCCGCCGTCTAGCTGGATCAGTGAAATTCGCAGACGCCGCCGAAAACGAGACGATACACTCACCGGCGGATTGCATTCACCGGTGACTCCATTAGAACTGTGTTAATTGCACACGTTTATTATTAGAATAAGTATTTCTAGTCACACCTGCACTTACTTACATACATACATACATACATAGACACATACACACACACACGTATAAATATATATATATATATATATATATATATATAATTACACATCCAAATTTCACAGTTTGAAATATACACACATTATTTCATATTCAATTAAATTTGAAAACATATAATTTCGATTTACATAGTAATTCAAATAATGAAATATAAAACAACTGTATTGACCTATTAAAATTATCGTATTGTTTACTCAAAACTGTATTTATATATAATAACAATATTATTCATATAAATGTATGTAATATCAAATTGAAACATTCGCAATCAGTTGTGTATTATGTAGATAGATAGATAGAGAGAGATTATAATCTCTCTCTATCTATCTACATATATGTACATATACATATATATATATATATATATATATATATATATATATATATATATATATATATATATATATATATATATATATATATATATATATATACATATGTACATAAGTATGTAAATGTATATGTGTGTGATTACATCTTTAGAAAAATCGAATCAGCTATGCATGAAAGACAAGAAAACAAACGCATAGGCATTAGGTTTATCTTGTTATTCTCTTGAAAGCACGGAGGAAGTGGATTTAAATTCATCCCTATATGCCATTATCTTCTTACATACCTTGATACGTTCATATCAAGATATGTAAAAACATCAATAAAAAGCATTCTGTGTTTATATTCTGAATATAATCTGACATTTGAGTTGTAACTTTTCGATTTATGCTAATAACATAACCGTACGTACACATATTGTTACAGGTAGGCCTTGTGTTTGTTTGGCTCTGTTCTCACATATACACACACACACACACACACACACACATATATATATATATATGTAGTGTCATTTATACTGAAATGAATTCATAATTTAATGACAGTTTATTAAACTTTTTACTTAACTAAATTAACAAATTATTGTCTTACGAGGGTAATTTGAAAAGTTTGACGGTCTAACTGTGAAAGAATATAATTTGTGTTTTTAAAACACTTTTATTTTTCAATATGGTCCCTTGAACTTCGATGCAATTAATCCAGCGATGCTCCAGTGCTTTTATGTCATCCCGGATCCATTTCTTGGAGGTCCTCAAAATAGCGATTCACTGTCGCTATCAGTTCTCCATCTGACGAAAATCGCCTACCACCAAGGATTATTTTAAATTTTAAGAACAGATGGAAACTGAGAAAGCTAAATCTGGAAAGTACGCTGAATTGAGGAGCAAGTCGTACTTGAACTCAGCGAGTGTTCCCACGGATACTTGTATGAGAACGGATACTTGTATGGACAAACGTGAAAAAAGATGTGAAACTGAAAAATTTTATTAATTAAGATTTGCTGAATGCAATGAAACCAAATTCAAGACGGGTTACCGTGTAAATTTGTGAGAAAAATATCTTTAAAAATACAACTTTTAACACGGTCTCTTAGACAATAGACAGGAAAATAGACATTTATAAATACAATTTTAAAATAATATTTTCTGTGGCTCTTGAACATCTAAAGATGTATGAAAAGTATAAATATGTGGCTCATATTATCGAAGAAATTGCCCACCTCTCATCTATACGGCATTCGGTTGAATAAATAAATAACATTTTTTTCCTTTTGTTCTTTTTATCACTATAAAAAATAAAAACATTAACATTGCACCACATCTATAATACATTCTTGAGATGTCGGTTGAGAATTCTCGTTCTATTCATTTCATTCTTGTTCTGTACTAAACAAATTGTTTTCAGTTCACGAAGGTACTAATTCATAGAAAGTCAGAGTGTCCCCATTCGGTTTCATTGCCATTAAATTTGCGTCAAAATCAGCAAAATTTTTGGCATCGATCATAAGATATCTTGATTTCAAAACCATTTCATCATCGAATGTAAGAAATAAAATTAGATTTGGAAAATACAGTATGTGTTTATGAGAGAAGCTGTGCATAAAATATTATAATAAATCAATACTGAATTATTTTTTATGTTAAAAGCTAAGTTAATATAATTATATATATATATATACTAGGTGGCTCTGCCCCCTACATGCTTTGCTCGTCAATACCCGGGCTCGCTGCGCTCCCCCATTTGTCAATTATAAGCATGTACATCTAACAAAATGAAACAATAAACATATTTGGGTATCACAGAAATCTTGTCCCTAATAAATAAGTCGACGTCATGGATTTTTTTTTACTTTTTGTGAATAATTTTGATGTTATTTTCTCATATATAGAGAGAAGAGAGATAAATATATTTAGGTGTCATAGAAACCTCGTTCCAAATAAACTAGTCGACGTTATGGAATTTTTTGTGGATAATTTTCATTAAATATATATATATATATATATAAATATATATATATATACATATACATATATATATATATACATATATATATATATATATATATGTATGTATGTATATATGCCTTCTAAAACTATTATTATCATGTTCAAACATTTATCCATTATTCAGAACCTTCGATAAGAAAAATATTTTATGAATCTAAATTGAAGAGAAGGTTGTTTTGTGTCTGTGATTTTTTCTCGGTACATGTTGAGACGATAAAGCAAAAAATCCATTGTCTGTCACAGACCACTTATCACCAATCTGCAAACTATAGTTTAAGAAATAGTCCATTAGGATTGTTCAAGTGGGGAAAATAGGATGAGGTATTCGTTTAGCAGTGGATCGTCAAGGGCTGTACATTATGATAAAGTATCTCTCTCTCTCTCTCTCTCTCTCTCTATATATATATATATATATATATATATATATATATACATGTTCAGTCTCAAAAAGTAAATCAATTACAATAAACAAAAACAATATATCAGTGTAATACTATCCTTGTTTGTGTTGATGTATTATCATTTAAAAATGAACTGCATATATCTAAAATTAAAATATGTTAATTAAAAAGCCATTTGAGATATGTCAGAATGGCTGTATATATTTAAAATATATCAAACCGAAATAATCCGTTTGAACATACACATTTTAATCACTGCCATTCAAACAATGTCATATGTAAATAGCTTGTTAATTTTAAAGTTTTAAACGGTATAAGAAAAGCATACATCCCATATACATATAAGTGTGTGTGTGTATATATATATATATATATTGCTTAAATTTCGAGCAAATATTTAATCGTAAATTGAACTGGATCACATAATAGACTTCATCTCTCTTTCTATTATTTTAGGACAATTTGCATATACTTTTTCCATGTTTAATATTTGTGTAAATATTTTATGATAAATTGCGTTGTCTCAATATTAATTTATACAGTGAAATAAAAACATATTTATATCGTTACTCGATATCAAATATAGAAATCTTAGTTGTAATTTGAATAAAATAAGCGTGAATTGATTAATTAACAATAATGATTTGGCACTATGGTTTAATTCACGCGCAGAAACAAATTAAATCTCTGTAACTGTTGTTTTAAAAATGAGGTCTGTGTAGCTGTTGTTGAGGGTTCCCGGAAACGAGAACGAACGAACATAATATTAAAAAGAATATTGTCTTCGAACGGGAATATACCTTGTGTATGTATGTAGTGTATAACTAAAAAGGTACGAATATTTGTTGTTTTCTATTTTCACTGTAAGCATGTTTAATAAAATATCTATTTCTACATGAACACTTTATTTCGAGATATAATTATTGGATCTATTCAAAGGTCGGATAAATTGTCTCCAAACAACGTTTTCTGGTGTTTCTCAGACTAGAAGCGTTTGAAAACTGCTGCTCTATAGTAAAAAAACAATAATTGTTTAATGAAACATACTTCTTATGATTTTATAATTTTTAATTAATAATTTCCAAATAATTTCAGTATCTCACTTATAAAAAATACTAATTTAATTAATAAAACAATCTGAGATAATTTTCCGATTTTTTTTGATTTCGATTGAAATAAGTCTATGTATACCGTCCTTCGTTTCATTTCTCACAATCTTAAGTATAAAATAATACACTTTTATGTGATATTAAATTAATTTGTACCTGAGTTTTCTGAAAAAAATTATTTAGAATGAATGACAAAACTTTTATGTAAATGTAATGAACGACAGCTATAATTATCCTCTGAAAATAGGTTATAAATTTAAATGTATACGATGGCGGCATTATTTGACAGTACGGAGAGAATCTTTTGAAATCGATATTACTTTCAATTAAAAAAATAATAATTCATTCGCTTTATCTGTTCTGATTCATTATTAATTGTTTAATCTGATTTTTAAATTCGACATATAATTGAGCTGTTTTTAAACGGTGAAAAAATTTCAAATAACCCAATCTTCGAGTCGATGATTCATAATCTCCTCAAAATCCTGTTATGAATGAATATCTTGACACTAATGTAGCTTGCATTTGCTGCAGAACAGGATATTAAATGGTATTTCACATGAATAGATATTTCAGAATAAACATAGCTCTTGTATAACTTAAAGTTTTAATATAAAATTTTGTGTCGAATTTTGATAATATTCTGTATTGCATGTTATATTAAAGAAGATATTTTTGAATTTACGTTGGAGCTTTATCGAATTAAGTATCCTTCTCAATATATATATATATATATATATATATATATATATATATATATATGTGCGTGTGTGTGTGTGTGTATAAAAAATAACATATTAAAAAGTTGAAAACAAATAACATGCACAGAAATATAAAGAGTAGATTTTTACAAGTGTTCAAACACAGCCGCTTTCACCAAAATCAACCGATTATTTTCCGTTCGTTCGTTCGTTGATGTTTGTCTTGTAAAATGAAAATGTCATCTTGTATATATCGGTAAACTCGACAGGCTTGGACACATGTATAAACATATAAAACGATCCTGTTCACCTGACACAAGTGACCAATGACGAACGTAACATCGTTACTGTTTACCTTAGATGGCATTTAAAATGACTATCGATTTTAAAACCGCATTAGGCGCGATACGCAGTCTACCGAAGAATTGCAAGAATATGCTGCGTCGCACAATATGCAAATTAGAATTGCTTCAGCCGTCCTTTTATTAAGTACCATGGCCTTCCGTTGTACCTACCAATCTAATTATATATATATATATATATATATATATATATATATAAAAACCGTATAACACACACACACACACACTATTTGTAAATATATAAATATAATGTATTAGTCTCTGTATATATGTATATGTAGAAGCGTCAGCATGTAAAGTAATTAAATAGAGGTTCGACCGATAAATTAGCATTTTCTCAAAAATTAATTACTACCATCGGCAAATAAATTGATATATACGTTTACGCGTCTAAACAGCATTAATTAAATTATATCGATTATTTTATTAGGTCGATAGAAAAATAATTACGGCTTGTGACTGTCAAATCCGTACACACTTTTCACTTTTTCGATTTTCCTGGCTGTTCGAAGTGGTCCGGGACTGTTGGATGACTGACGCCTAACTTCTGTGCAATCTTTCGTATGGTTCTAACTCAACTAATACCTTCAGTTGGTCGTTATAAACTGAAGAAAGTCGCCCGCGACCTTATCATATTTATAAATACATATTAATTTCTAGAGTTCTATAATGTTCTTAATATTTGTGAAAACAAATCAATCTTATTAATTGTTTAATTTTTTTAATTATTAGGTTGGTAGAAAAATAATTGCGGTTTATAACATTTAGATTCAAATATATTTTTCTTTTATTTTGATTTTCCTAGCTGGTTTAAGCGGTCCAGAACTGTTGGATGACTAAAGCCTAACTTTTGTACAAGCTCTCGAATTGTTGTGCATGGTTCTGATTCAACTAACGCCTTCAGTTGGTCGTTATAAACTGAAGAAAGTCGCCCATGACCTTATCATCTTCGAGCCTCTCGTTTATAGTAAGAAATTTTTGGAACCGCCATTGCACTGTTCGTTCCTTAACAGTAGCTACACCGAAAGCGTTGTTTAGTTTACTAGCAGTGTTTGAAGCATTACCGCCCGTTTTCAACTCATATAAAAAATTACTCTTATTTGCTTCTTTTCCATCTTTAATTCAATAGACTAATTTGAAGCAAAATTAATCATAAAACCAAAGTCGATTTTACCAAAATGCAGACCGAAATATGCACTTTAAAATGATATTAACACATTCATGACGGGCATGACGTATGAGTGACTGGCTTCCAGTGGTTTTCTAATGATGAGAGTCATTAGAAAAACACTGAATGGTTAAAAAGTGATTTTTTTTCCAAAAATGCATAATCGAATACAGACGACATCTCCAGATTTAAACATTATAAAATCATGCTTAGAATTCATTATTGGAGACGGTTCCATAGATACCACGGTTCCATAGACTCCATAACACAACAGCTAATAACAATTAAAACAATAGCAGGGACAACAGCGTAACAAATAAAAGAAAAAGTTGAACTGGCACTGGCAATATAGAAATGAAAAAAAAAATATCGGTCTTATCATTCTAATGGGTTTTGTGAGAGTCTGACAAAGATGATTACTGGTTCACAATTACTTCATACACCGATCTTCGGTGATACGAAGAGCAGAAACAGATTCCGTCAGATATGCAGATACTGACACCTGAGCAACAATAATGCTAGTACAATTAATGCGTAATTGTATGAACAATAATTTTTACACAATTAATGCGTTTTAAATCGATCAAAAAGTACCGGCGGGTATCAGAAGTTCCGTATTTGAAACGCCTGCCGTGAAAGTGTTAAGGTGAACACGATGAAATGAAAAAAATTAGAATTCGAATTCAGAAAACAAGAACCTCACTTATTTTCCTATCAGTCTGATGATTAAGTTGTTAAGAAATAATTATTTTTATAAAAAAGAAAATACTTTTTAAAATTCACATATAAAATTATGAAACCGACGACCAACTATTATTCGTGACTAAATACTTCTTCTAGACTTATTAAGTCCTTAAGCGTTTATGTCGAGTATACTCGTCATGGAAAGATGGCATTTTTTCGTTTAATGTCGAGTATACTCGTCATGTTGAAAAAATCGCTTTTCCTATTTATTGTAGAAATTTAGGTAAAAATATATATATTTGTGATTTTAGCACATTTTAGAATATTTCTGAGCAATTTTCTCTCTGTTTCGTGAATCTTAAATCTGCTATATGGAGAAGATATTTTAGGGTGTAATAGAAAACTTGTGAAGTGACTAATGTTTTTATTTATCCTCCCAGATGAGTTTTACTGATAGTGATTAAAACATATCTTTACATCCAAGAATGAAAATGCGGTTTTACATACAAGGACACAGAAAAAAATATCAGTAATTTCTTCTGATGAAAATAGTGATGAGGATGATGAAGGTAATAAACCCGATAAAGAAAATAAAAATTCAAATGTACAATGGAATATTAGAGGTGGAGAGCGAGCGCCATTTAAATTTACTCTGGCCCGAATGTCGCTATTCCCCATTCGTCAAAAACCAAATATCTATTCTATATGAAAAAAAAATTTAGATTATGATATACCAAACATAACAGTGGAGTCAACTAATTTATATGCTGAGCAATATTTGGAAAGTCGCCTGAATTTGAAACAACATTCCAGATTAAAAAAATAGATTCCAATAAACAGTAATGAAATACGGTTTGTGAATTACTTACCAATGAAATTAAGAATTTTTCAAAGAAACGACCAAAAAAATTTATCATTTTATTATAATTTAACTCAATCTTACAGCAAATACATTTACTGTGTTATCATCGAGTGTACGCGTCATCGCCTAGAAATAATTAAGCACACTAGTGTACATTCTCAAAATAATACAAAAAGCTTAAAGGGTTAAGTACTCGTTCATTTGTGCATAGTATAAGATATTTTTTATCTGGTTTCTAAATTGTGTCAATGTACAGACTAACACAGCTCCAAGGCACGAGAAAAACTCGAACTTTATATATATATATATATATATATATATATATATTAGAAGAGAATTTCATAAATGGATAAGTCAGTATTACTTATATCATTGTAGTTAAGGATTAGAAGTGACTGCACGTGAAATTCTAACTGCAGGTCGTTTACTTTCAGAAACTGTAAAATTTTGAAATAGCAACACTAAAATTCTCGGATCAATGAAACGAGACGTTACCAACGGCGATGATATTTCTGTGGTACGAACTGTAACTCGATGAAACGTGACCCGTGGTTTTAAACTACAGTTGTAGTACTGATAAAATAAGAGAAATAATACAAGATCCGTCGACACCAAGATCGATGCTCAATTATCCAGTGTTCGTATTTGTCAAGTTGCTGGATCCAAGGCGACAATTTTACCGAAAAAAAAAACAGGTTCTTATTCGAAAAACAATATCAAATTAAAAAAAGGACCAAAGTCGATCGAATGGCAACAGCGTGTACAGTTTATTAAAAATGTTATCTGTCTGTGAGTATTTTCGTGAAAGTCAAGTTCGTGTACTTCTGTCTGCGGTATGTAATTAATAATTTGATATAGTAAAAATAAACATAAAAGGGTATTACATTATTTAAGTGGTATATTCGAGTATTCGTCAAGTCTATGTAAGTCAAATAAAAAGGTAACCAGTCTTTAACTTCAGTAGAGCACGAAATGCAACATGAAACTCGAATCGTGTTAACGTGAAAAAACTTAAAGTGATGTTTGCATTCTCAAGTATATTCATGTTAATTGAAGTTTACGGATTTGCGTTGAGATATTCGATAAATTGAAACGGTACTTCATTGTAATGCAGACTGTGATTTTTGTTAGGCTGGTGCAAAAATAATTGCGGTTTTTACGTATCGAGTATAGAGACGGACATATCAGTTAAAAATTATATTTATCAATCAAAATAGAGACCACTGGCCTGCACATATTTCTCCCAACGGAAAACAAGTTTATTCATTCCTATAAGAGAAAATTCTTGAGTCCTGGAATAAACGAATTAATAGAAAGCGCTTTGAGCTGATGCTAGATCTTTGAAAACCTTCTCTCGTAGGAAACTACTCAAATGTTTAAAAAAAATGATACTCTGTCGGAAACAGATCCGAAGAGTAAGGTGGATGAGGTTAGGTTTCATAACCCAGTTCACTTAATTTTTTTAAAGTCATTTGTGAGACGTGTGCTCGGGTGTTGTCATGAAGATTTGGTCCACTTCGATTCAACTAATGCTGGCCATAAACGATGGAACTTCTCATGCAATTTCTCAATTTCCTGACAATATTTTTCTGCTGTTATCGTTTCACCAGTATTTAAGAATTTGTAGTAAGTGATGCCACTTGCCGACCACCAAACAGTGACGATAATATTTTTTGCATGAAGCTTCGGTTCAGAAAACTGTTTTGGTGCCTCTCCTCGGTCTAGCCACTGTAATTAACGTTTCCGGTTGTTGTAAGAACCCACTTTTCATCACATGTGACAAAAATTTTTGGAAACAGTATTGAGCTGTACTTTATTAATTGACTCTTCGCCAAAAACAAATTTGATATTTCGAGCAGTTTCTGTTGCTTTACGATCCAATTTAAACTCATTTGCACGAATTTGCTTTCCTTTCATGACTAATTTAAGAAGTTGTATCCAACAGTACCAAAGAATGAAGACAATAGATATAAACTGAAGTCAGTAGTACTAATTTCATTATTACAATGATGTACCACATGACCATAACAAAAGATAACGTTAGCTAGAAAAATCGTCACCAAACTTAAAATAATAAAAACCGCAATTATTTCTGCACCAACATAATACATTCAAAAAACAATACAGAAATATTGGATTTAATAAAAATTTATGCAAGTATAGTTTCTCAAAACTTCATATAAAATATTCCATATTCTTTTATTACATTTCTCTCTTGATTCTAAATTATTTTTTACACAAATGTTGTGAAATATTACAATTAAGTAGGATATCTTATAAACAATGTAGAAAAAAAAATGAACTCTATAATTTTTTTCTATATATATATATATATATGAAGAATACAATATAAAATACTTGTTCTTTTGGTAAATGGCCTGTCTCATAAAAATGCTATAAATACAAATATATATCCTCATTATCTTTTTCTGTTCAATACTTTATTATTGTTTATGCGAATTTCGATGACGATCCAATCTATCAGAGCTTGAAAAATCTATAGATGGTGCTCTTAAGGTGAACTAACCATCGAAATTCATCATAAATAATAATCAATTATTAAACATTTTGATCAGAAAAACTTTTGTGTGGTTTATCCATAACGATAGTTCATTTGTGAAAATATTTCTGTATGTGTATATATATATATATATATAACAAAATAATATTCAGTATCAGACTACAAATTTCAGCCGACTGGTACAGAAAAGCTTGCATTAAATATGCAAGAGAGGCGAAGTTCTCTGGCTAACTTGTAAATAACTGAGGGTCGACATCTCCCTTAATATCTATATCGAATATTCAAACGATTAAATTGTATGCAATTTAATAATTGAAATTGTATTTAAGATAATGTGCTTTAGCTATATATATATATATATATATTTATGTATATGTATTGCCACAACAGCATAATATCCATATAAATGAAACCGAAACGAAATGCAAAATAGGATTGTTGTCGTTCGGTGTACGAACTATGCCTATTTAGCTTGCAAGCAAACGCCGCCATAATAAGAACGAATTGTACGTTATGTGACTAGAATATATTTTTAATTTAAAAATAAATTGTAATTTTGAAACCAAAAATCTCGGTGTATACATTATCCGCGTATACATATTTATGACGGCGGTCTGCTGACATTTGTCTTGTAATTTGAATAATATTTTTTTTCGAAAATAATTATTATACGACAGCCACGAGTCTACTTCTAAAGCATTAATTAAAAACGTTATTTTTTTAAAAAATAAAATCATCTCTGTAGTCGACATCGAGTGTTGTTATCGCGCAGACACTTATCTCTTTATCTACGGTTTAAGGAGGACGCCGTGAGGATAAATCTGATAGAGCACAACATTACAATACGCTCTCATCGTTTCATTTAATTGAAATTAGATGTTTCCGGACTGATAAATTTAAAAGTTATACGATTTCGTTGATACTGATCCATGTATGTATAGGACAAGTGATTATTATTTGAAATTAGATAATCGGAACCGATTGAAAATGCCAGACGCTATTGATAAAAAAATATGAAACTGTATTCAAACAATGCACTATCAATTCGAAACATTGTACAACAGGAGTGATATTTATCACAAATTTAGCGGATTTATGGTCATAAATTATTTGATATGATTTTAATCATATTAGTAACTGTTATTACATTTTATTTCATGACAGTATTATAATTTCTGTTTTAGTGTTGAGCACAAATCGTACTCTCTCATATCGGATTATGTTGTCGATCAAATAAATAAAATGTAGCATTACATTTTATGAGATAATATTCATGAATTAATTGAAATCCAATCGATATAATCAACAGTCCACGTAGATTTTTATAATTAGATGCTTTAAAACAGCACATTTTTTTTGTGATTATAAAATGTTTTTTTAAATCAGTGGGGTACAGATCAGACGAAATCCGCCTTTGTTAATATCTACTTTAATGTTATTACATATAATAGAGCACAAATTGAATTATTTCAGTAATAATTGAATTAGTGTATTGAATTTAAACCAATATGCATAGATTTAATTTAAATATAAAGCTGCACTAATTGAATCGATAACTGACTAGTATTTATCAATGCGTTAGTTGAAATCTGTTCAGTCTTTTTAAACTGTTAATTTCTTATCAGTTTAATTTAAATTGTCCAATAAAAATATTAGATATTTGACCCTTTGATACCGGACGTGGATCTACTAATCCATTGATATTTTTCAAAGAATCTACGGCCTCGGGCCGCTATGTTTTGAATGATATATTTAAAGGTCATTAATCTCTTTCTAATGAAACTAAATTTATTATAAAATTAACATAAAATTAACATTTAATTAAGATTTATTTATATTTTTTTATATAAAGTTAACATTTTCTTTCATTAAAAAAATACGGTAGTCCGAAAATCAGAAAAATCGCGGTTTTTCCTTTGAAAACCTACACGTAAAAAATTGTGAACTTGAGAATTGGGTTGAATAAATATTTTTTTCCAAAAGTTCATCATTGGAAGGAAGCGTATAAAAAAATTCAAGACTATGTCCAAGTACAAGATGTGACCGATATGAAACCGTTTTGCGCACACTTGCTTTTTCAAAATTTTTCACACTCAACAGTAGTGTCATTTCTGCAAATTTTCAACTGTAATCAATTTTTCTGCTTCCAATTATATGTTTCCAATCAAGATATTTAGTTCCTCGAATAATATCAACGATTTTCCACGATATATCAGAAAGATATGAAATTTCTAATGGATAATCTGAATTAACATATTTTTTTGTAACCGACAAATTTGCAATTTTTATCTTATGATAGAAGAATGTTCAGTTAATCGAAAAATATTTTTTAAAAAATATCTAGAACACTTTCCTTTTCACCGGCTCCAAACTGTTAATTATAAACCTGATTTATTTTATAATTATAATTTTTGATTATTTTCAATCATAGCGTTTTGAATAAACATATTTTATTAACAAATAAATAGTTACTAAAAGTTTTTTCAAAACTGATCTGTGTTTTCAGTCCTTCGAGACAGTATTTTTTATCATTTTCTGCAATAAATCTCAACTTTTAAGGAAGAGTAAGCTTCTTATACTCGAATTTTCGAGATTCAAGACATTTAGTCATTTAGCTGTCTCAAAACTCTAGTATAAGAAATTCAAGCAACATAAAAATGGTCCCAGATTTAGAATATGAATGAATTATTACCTCATAATGTCGGATAGGTACATGTGATAATATTTAAGATTTTACCAATATTTGTTGTCTTGGCGGTCTTCATCTTTTTGGATCATTTGTGTATCTGTTCTCCACTACTAATTTCAACTCCTGTATTATCTTCAGATAAATATCAGAGACTGTCCAATTCAGTCTCATCATTTATCTGAAGGTGGCACACATTCCGAAACTAGTAGTGAGTAACAAACACTGAAATAATGCAAAAAGACAAAGACTAGGCAAACATATCAACAGTGTCACAGGTGTAAAACAGACAACTATACTTTTACTAATATTTGTTCAAAACTGAATTCACATTTTCATATTTATGTCATAAAAACGGTTCAATACGTTCAGATTTTTGAATACGTTTTATTTATAAATCTGCAGTTTATCGTTTTTATCAGACACTATATGAACTGCCATTCTTCTTGCCGCTGGGTTGTTTATCGAAAGCAACGATTTCACTTTTAATGAAATCGAATCGAGTGCATATCTTGTCTACCAGTTAACAGACAAAAAAATTAATCGTAACTATTCGGTGATATATCTAAAAGCGCCGAAGATAGTTGTTTGTTCATCCCTGTAGTTCGGTACAAGTGTAGCCCCGGAGGCAAATACCTAAAATGAATTTGTATCGACCTTTTCGGTGAGATTTTACAAGGCGTTCTCGCCCGACTGCCCGCCTGTCTATAAGTTACGAGGAACGTGTACACTTCTCGATGTGTGCTAAAACAGAAGTACTTTCACTGCCAAAACGTACACGACCTTTGATGGTCGCAACATAAATATGGAATAGATAAAAACCCAGTCAGTCAGTCAGTCGTGCCTTTTTATGCGTCGCACGACTGCAAATCGCACGGAATAAACTAGAGTGGGTTCGTTGCGCCATTGCGAAAATAATATTTACAATTCACGTAATTTACGGATTGTCCTTATTGGAATTGTTGAATGGATTTCGACACTGTATGCTGCTTTGTGGAACGAATACGTTTCTGTACGTGGCCGATATACAATAAAAATAATATTCGTTTCGATTTTAAAATATTTTATGTATTTATATATATATATATATATATATATATATGTATATGTATATATATATATATATATATATATATATATATATATATACATGTCACATTTCACACTACTTTTACAGGTTACTAACAAAATTTAAACGTGATAGATACAAAACTTATCTATTCTACTACTTTTAATTATAATTCACTTATTATAGTTTACTATATCTGCATATTTATTTATTTCTTACAATTTGTTCTTAAACTATATTTTAATTTCCAGTCTTTTTCGGACGCTAATGATCTCAGCTGTCGAAGCGCCCTAAAACCGCAATAACCAACCAACCAGTCTTTTGAAACAATCCTTTAAAAATGTTACTTAATTGAGCACAGGTATTACTGATCCCATAAATACACCGATGCTAGTCTGATTGATATTAGGAACTAAGCTTTCTTTTAATAGTTCCAACCTTTTAGAATATTTTATTATATGGATATTGTTTATGTGCCCATGACAAAATTTGCATACTTTGTTTCTACACTTATCTCTTGCAAAGTCCCACCTCCACCTATCTAACATAAATTTTCCAATTATTCTTCTTTCTGACCTTATATATATATATATATATATATATATATATATATATATATATATATATATATATATATGTATGTATATTAAATTTAATTTAATTTAAAAATCAAATTTCAATTAAAATGTTACTTTTGAATTTAATATTTTATTTAAATAACACGTATCTAAAAAACATGATAGTAATGGACTAATTGCTTATTAAAATGATTTAATTTTCAGTTTGTTCAAATGGAAACGATTAATTTTTCGTACAGGAAATTTTATGATGATGATACATATCTCACTCAATCCCATACAATCACAAGAAAACATTTTTAATCAAAAGCGTTCGATACTTGATAACTAATTGGTTTAGAGTGTTTCGTGTACCCATTTCAATGGCGATCCCATTATCCTCAGAGCATTAAGATAGAGAAAAATATGTATACCTTAGCGTATTGAGGATTATGAGGATGACTCAGGCTGTTATCGGGGCCATAGACTCCCCTATGAACGGCAACATATAGACAGATCTGTGTCGTATAAGCAGACTGGAGTGCAGAAAAATATACAAGTACACAAAATCTACTTTAAATTCCATAAATGGATGTATGATATTTAGAAGTGATAATAAATAACTCGAAAATTACGGTTATCATAAAAAAATACAGTGAATCCACATAGCATAGAAGACAAATAAATTTTTAATGCTATGCGTACCTATAAAACATATTAAATGTGGAATATACACATTCCTGCAATAAAATTTCGACAATAAAACAATGAACGATAAATAATACAGTCGTAAAAACGGTGTATAATAAATAGCTTACTCGTAAAGTAATTAATCTACGCTCAATTATAAAAAATATGTATTTTTTATGTAGATGTATAACTAAAGCACTCGAGATATGTTTAATTAAAACAGATTTGGTCAGTTGTATCACTGCATTCCAATTTATATATGTATGCATGTATGTATACATATATATATATATATATATATATATATATATATATATATATATATATCTACAATAAACAAATTATTCAAGTAATATGCAAACGGTATCAAAATATTTTATAATTTAATACGTCCATTTAAAATTGTCAGTTTTTCAAAACTAACCAGCATTACATATAATAATTTTATTCGACGATGATTTTTTTATAATTTAAATCCTTTCATTTATAAATTTTATTATTTCAGTGTACGAAATTTATTATAGCTGATTTATAATTATAATTATTAATTATTTATATACATTTTTAAATTGAATATGTGATTTATTAATAATAGTTATAAACGTTTAATCAAATGTCTTAAGAAAAAATAAGTAATCTGAGGAGACGTATATGAAATCATTTGATTTTCATTAAAATTATGTCATGAAAAAAAAATAAAATGCATGCTTTTTTTAAAATTGTACTTTAAAATATATTCGTGGTTCAGGACTTTTGCCTGTTTTATTACTAAATTATAAAATTATTCTCAATTTATTTTTAAATTGAATATGTGATTTATTAATAATAATTATAAACGTTTAATCAAATGTCTTAAAAAAATATATAATCAGAAAGGAGAAAGTAAGTAATCTGAGAAGACGTATATGAAATCATTTGATTTTCATTAAAATTATTTTATGAAAAAAAAAATAAAATGCATGCTTTTTTTAAAATTGTACTCTAAAATATATTCGTTGTTCAAGATTTTTGTCCGTTTTATTACTAAATTATAAAATTATTCTCCATTTATTATTTTGAATTGTTTATAAATTATACTTTAATGTACGTTGTCCACTGTCATTGATAAATCAATCAGTGATATAAATTAAGTACTGGTCTTAATATATTTAAGTTTTCCAGGCGTACTTACCACACATAAACATTACTGTATTTCATTATTATAACCATTCCGTTCTGCAGCCAAACGCGAGTCAACGCTAAGGCGAGGCACCGCGATCAAACCTGCAAATTAAATACTAGTATTAACAATGCTATGTAACAATCTACATATCAATAAATTATTTCTTTCTTTCTTTTTCAATATATTTAAGTGATTTTTTTTTGAATCACATAAATATCTGTTATTTACTACTAGTTCCGGCAGGTATGCCACATTCAGATATATTTTAGATACTGAATATCTCAGATCTACTTGAAGATGTCATATGTGTTAAAACTAATAGTGAAGTGCAAGAACTTAAATGATCTAAAGGAGGAATATCATCAAAACACATCAACAGAATCACATGTATAAAAATATACAATTGTAGTAAGTTAAGTGATTCAAAATTGAATAACGGATAATCTATGTTACTTTTCGCTTGTCTTGTTTTATGTGACATTTTTTTAAAACACAAACAGCCAATTAAACGATATCACGGTTTTACCTTATTCAACAATTATTAGATGATTCATCGATGACCATTTTGTATGAGAAATGAGCAGATTTTCACAGTGATGGACATACACGAGTATGCCACATAATCCGTCCAATTATGTTAAATGATTGCGTTTATTGTATAATTTATAGTTCTTATTCATTTTTTGAGATGGAAGACAAGAAACCATATATGGTATTATGTTCTAGTTTGTCAATGATTGTTTGTCATCAGTTCAAACTTGATCTTATGATACATGTTCTTCGAAAACTATGAGTTTTTAATCACATATATAACGAAAATAACTATCTATCTATCTGTATCTATCTATCTATCTATCTATATATATATATATATATATATATATATATATATATTAGTTTTAATGTGTACACCTACTGTCAACAGTACAAATAAAACATTAAAAAACTTATATGTATAAAATATATTAACTATTATATAATATTTTTATTTATCTAACTTGTAACGGAATTAATTTCAAACATAACTATGAAACTGTTTCAAATAATACATCATTTAAATAGTACTAATATTTAAATAGTTTCAATGTATTAATTTGTTGAAAGAAACTTGAAATCGAGTCAAAAAATGAATGAAAATAATTATTCTGAAACATTTGTATTCTAATGTATTGAATACTTTTAATTATATAAATGATTTTTTTTTAAATCTATAATTGTTATATATTAGATTTGTAATTTAACTTGAAAAAAATATTTAAATTATTAGGTTGGTAAGAAAATAATTGCGGTTTTTGTTTTATGAATTCTAACCTTAATTTCTTTCAATGAAAGTGTCATTTCATCGCGTTCATGTTAATATCATTTTAAAGTGCATTTTTCGGTCTGTATTTTGGTAACATCGACTTTAGTTTCATTATTAATTTTGTTTCGAATTGGAATATTGAATTAAAGATGGAAAAAAACAAATAAGAGCATTTTTTGTACAAGTTCCAAACGGGTGATAAAGCAGCAGAAACTGCTCGTGAACTAAACGATTATTTTGGTATGGGTACTGTTGAGGAACGATGCAATGGTGGTTCCAAAATTTCGGACAGGCGACTTGATCCTTGAAGATGAAGAAGATCGCGAGTGTCCTCCTTCAATTCATAACAATCAACTGAAAGTGTTAGTTAAATCAGAACCACCTACAACAATTCGAGAGCTTGCACAAAAGTCAGGCTTTGTCATTCAACAGTTCTGGACTACTTAAGACAGCTAGGAAAATCAAAAAAGCTTGACAGATAGATGCATAAACCGCAATTATTTTTCTACCAACCCAATATATATATATATATATATTCTTTTTTTGATAGAAAATATTATATAATTTATATTTAAACAAGTTTTCTACTTCATTAATTTGTGTAATAAAGAACATTTTTCAATTCCATTATCTTTCGAGTAATTTCCAATGCAAACAAATTTATCAGTTTTTTTTATTTATTTAAATACAATTTCTACATTATGAGAAAATTTTTTGGAATGAAATTGTTCGAATTGCCAACAATATAAGTATGATAAAACAAGATCAAAAAATAAGAGAGTACGTACTATGTAAGTAGTAAGAAAGTAGAAAGAGTTAGAAGACAAAATAATCTTAAATATAATGATTTTGAAACAAGAATTTTTTTTAAATGTTTGATATGAACGAGTATAGAAATGAATTTTCTACTCCCCAAAAATAACATTTTTTTTAATCAAAGATGTTTAATAATTGATTTTTTCAATGTCTCTGTGCTCTGAGAATGATGGAATTGCATCAAATCACACATAAACAACAATCGAAAATGATCAATTATCTATTACTGAACATTATTTATCAGAAAATTGTTCTTCGCAGAAGAATAAAAAAATCACTTGTAAAAGACAATATTTCTTATTATACTTCAGTTATGTGTAACGGTGACATTTAATTACTTATTTAAAAAAAAGATTAATATATCTTTTTCTACCATCTATGGATTTTATATGACAGTTTATCTGCCATAAGTGATTCATTACAAGTTGCATATTACAATATAAATTAATTATGCACTGCAATGAAAAATTAATCGATGGAAGCGAATTTACCACACAGTATTGTAATAAAATAACGGAATTTAATGTCTAGGAAGAAAGAAATCCATTAACTACTCTATAAAATGCAATTAAGATAGTTAGTGTCTTACTTTTATCTATTCCTTTTCTTGTTTGATCTGAGGAAAGATTTAATCATGCAAACATTAAATTTGTAACTTTTGTGTGAATACAGATGTAATTTGAAACTTTTTCCTCTTATACTGTATTTATAAGCAGAACGATAATAATACATAAATAAATAAACATTTTCTTCTAATGAACATTTACGGAACTCGGTAACATAAATAATTCAACATAAATAATTGAATATAACTATAAATAAATAAGATATATTATTATGAATAAACACACACACACACGTGCGTGTTTGCCTGCAAGAATGTATCAAAAAATGTGATACAGACGCATATACATTAATGAAAAAATATGAGCGTGATGGTGACTAACAAAGAAAACAATTCCTACACACTTTTTACACACCTTTCGAATGGCGAGATATGTGTTGTGGGTGTGTAAAGTGAGTAGTATTTGTAACGTCATTGCACACGCGCGCATTCATACATGTTATATATATATATATATATATATATATATATATATATATATATATATAAATATATATATATAAATATATATATATATAAATATATATATATAAATATATATATATATATATATATAAATATATATATATATATAAATATATATATATATATATATATAAATATATATATATATATATATATATATATATATATAAATATATATATATATATATATATATATAAATATATATATATATATATATATATATAATTCAGCCACTTTTGGTCTAAATTAAATTTGAGTATGATCTTATATATATATATACACATACATACATATTGTATTCAATGGTACCCATGCAATAAGATAATACACACATTACTCCATTCGCTGCGAGTTTAAAACCAGAACCAGTGAAAATCGTGCCACTTTCAAACTGGATTTATTCCGGCTTCGCAACAGCAGAGATCCCCGAGGAAAACAGGCTTTACATCACTTAAAAGCGGGACTCTGGATGCTCCCGCCGTTGGCAGGCTCGGTTCTCGTCCTATAAGCTCATGCCGTGTAACATATATATATATATATATATATATATATATATATATATATATATATATATGTATGTATGTATGTATGTATGCGTATGCCGTACCTGGCTCGAAGCAACGGTGACAATTTAATTAAATCAAGATCGCGCCTTGCTCATAAAATGTATATTCTGTCGACAATGCGTTTTACAGTCTGTGTTAAACGCACTGTGCCGTATTATTGACGCCGGTACAGGTTGAAACTGTAATATTGTTTAAGTACCCAGTCGCATATTTTGTACAAATTGTAGAAATAGTTAAAGATTCGTGTTGCTTTTTTACAGTTCAGTTTCTAGTTTATACATACGTATGTGCCTGTATGTATATATATATATATATATATATATTTCGTTCATTTACTTTTTATTTCTTTAAATGAAAAATTGCTCAGTTCTCCATACAAAATGTAAAAGATGCCATGAATTTTTAAATTGGTTCGCCGTTTTAAGTCCAGGAACAAATTTAGTCGTTACTGCATATAAAAAATATGTCTTAATAATGAAATAGTGGTCTGTGAACGTGTGCCGTCTAATAAAGTTGTTATTTTCTATGAAAATAAATTAATATCAAAATGATTATTTCACTTTTTAAAACACTATTTTCATGAAATAATTTGATATTTATTTAATAAACGTTAAATGTATTCAAATGGTTTTGAAGTTGAACTTCTTTGCGCACGACAGGCACGAGTCGAATCGTCGTGAAACGGAATCGTGTGACGGAAGTTAAGCGTATAGGAGTGGGGGACCGTGCTAATAATAGGTCTGTTCGATATGTACACTGAACTTATTCGAGATTTTCGTCGAACAGTTTAGAGTAAGTTCAGAACAGGTGATTTGTTACTCTGAACTTACTCTAGCTTTTTGTTAGAATAACGCGAGCGTCTTTGTCTAACTCGAGACTCTTTATCTATGATAATCGCTATCGAATAAACAAATCACCCAAACTTGACGGTATTCATATGATTTACTCTAACCTTACCTTATGCTGTCCAATAAAGACAAGTTTAGAGTAAGAAAGTCAGAGTGAAGTCATAAAATTCAAGAGTCAGTTCAGAGTAAGTTCAGTGTACATATCGAACAGACCTTATACGAGTCGAAACGCTGTGAAACAAAATTAGATGACACAACTGGGGGGAGTAGTGTGGGGTGTTGTGTAGTACAGTCTGTGCAAATCAAATTAAAATCAAAAAGAATTTTATTGCGATGAGATAATTGCTCAGTGCCGCAGAGCTGTGCGTTGAATGGTCGTGAATGTGGGTTCCACGTTCTTAGCCATTAGCTTTTTAGCCGGTTTTAAAAGGAATGTGGGTTTTTAAGATAATGAGTGTTGAGTAAGTTAGGAGTTTGGAGTCCGGAAAAAGTTTCAAAAAACCGGAAAAGTGTGTACGGGTGCGTGTACGGTTCTATATATTTAAGCTATCACAAATCAATTATTTCATTTTTAAATTATGATCATGCAGAACATGTTAAACATAGACAGAATTATGTAGAGATAATATCTGTAGTCTATTAACACTTTGTGTGTTATGTTACACTTTGAAAATGTAGTGTCGAATGGAAAAGTACATCGACGTCATGAATGAATCCATGACGCCACGTTCAAATCTCATTGTCGAGCACTGTATTTATTCAGTAGAGTTATTTAATCAAATACAACGCGCGTATTGCACGGCTGCAAATTCAAATTGTCGCCCGAACATATCATAACATAAAATTTATATTTATACTAAATATATCAACAGAGTATTGTTTCCTGGTAAAATAGAGTTTATCAAGAAAGAAATATTTTTAAAAAAATATTCTATATTAACAGCTCAAAAGTTGTACTTCATACATTTTTTTAAAAAAATATTTCAAGATTTTTTTGTACCTTATCGCTCTGAGGATGGATGAAATCGGCATCGAAACTCGCTCAAGCGACACAATCATAAATGAACAATAATAATTTATTGAACATTTATGACCAGAAACATCATTTGTAGTGTGTGGTGTGAAAAGCAATTCGTGTGTGAAAGGAAATTAAATATGTCCACTAATTTTCAATAATGTCAACAGTATCTGTTTTCAGTATGATAGAAATAAAACATATTAAGAAATTAGAAAAACCTGTCATAATACATTTTTTTTTATTAAAAAGTCAACACATATCTTTCAATTATCTATCTCTTGAAACAAAAGTATATCTATACTTTAGCTGTAAGGTGTAAAATTGATTACAAGTTAATACACATAAAAACCGTTTCTCTTTATCAAAAAATGAATACATAATTCGGAGCAAACGTGCTTACTTCCAGCAATATCTCTACATTTAATTAAAAATACTTGACTGAAACGGTCGATAAAAAGATACCTGTTTAATAAATTTTATTAATCTGTGAGAATGTAAATGATTAATTATGTTTAACTGAAAACAACATGACTGAAATAAATTTTATTATATTATTATACGTTATCCAGTAGCCAACCCCTATTTCTATATTTATATACCACCTTACACTGAGTATCTACAGAGTGTATTTCTGTACACAAACCGGTGATAAATATGAATATATTTTTCAAGTGCCTGTGTATATGTATGTGTGTGTATATATTATTTGAAAAATAATGTTTTCATTAGTATAAATAAATTTACACCCATTTACTAAGTCTAAATTGTGTTCAGAATAGAATGTTTTAATTATAATAGATATAGTTCTATTTATGTTCTTTCCTGTCACTAAAAATACCATCGATATTATTAAAGCATATAACATTTTTATTTTGATATTGTCAGCTGTTCAAATGACTAATCCAATATTTTTCATGTCTTCACTTTTAAATATACACCAAACCGACATCTACGTACATACGTACTCAAATTATATATATATATATATATATATATATATATATATATATATATAATGACTACATACGTGACCGTAGAGATTAGATACAGTCATTGAATTCGAAAATATCTACCAAATATACATATATATATATATATATATATATATATATATATATATATATATATATATATATATATATATAATATTTTGATATAACAAAATATATTATTTTTAGAATGATTTGCCTAACATTTAAAAATAATTTTTCAAAAGATATATTTTTGATTTATCCAATCGTAACGCTGTTTCTCTAGTCTGATTTATTAAACATGGGATGTAATGAACAAAAAATGAGCAGAAATAGATTTATTAGTTGTAATATATTTTAAAAGATAGCTTGTTATATTATAAATAAAATTAATCATATATTACGAACTGAATTTAAAAAATTGTACTGATACTACTTGATAAATCATCAAATTTTCATACAGGTGTTCATGTCTGCAGCAAACTACATTCCTCTTCACTATGGAATTGTGTTCTGCAGTAAAATTTTAAGTATCGATTTAGGAAGGAGATAAGTAAAGAAAACTTTTGTTCTTTATTATAATTTTTGGTATTGGATTATCCACTCGAAGCAGGTGTGTTCATAATTATTATTATTATTTAATTTATGTACTGTATTTAATTTTAATCTATGATAAAATACCTAAACGTCATCAATAAATTTTTGATATTATTATTACTAAATTATTTCATTTAAAAATAAACATGGACATTAATTTTATGAGAAAAGTGATATTTATTTGCATGTTAATTTAATAAAAAGAAATTACACATTTTTTAATTTTTATCATGTTTTAGTGACGTTTATATTAAATTTCAGATGTTGTTTTATTTATACATTCGAGTCGTCATTGTCGTCGCCTAGGTTACTTCTACGCAAATAGACGGCCATGTTGTGTAGTTAAATATTTATAGTTGTTAAACATTATTAAAATATTTATGAATATATTTCAATGTTTAATATTTCTCTACAAAGATAGAGAGAGATTTTAAAATTGTACGAAAAATCGTAGAATATATATATATATATATATATATATATATATATAATTAAATGCATATTTAAAAATCATTGAAATATAAATTCTTTACATCTTTCATATTTGTTGTGGAAAATTAAATGGCATTCTTCTCTGTTGCATGAATTGAATGTTGATTGTATTGTGTCAATGGTCTTTTCGAGTTAAAATAATAGAGCATTTCATATTGTTAATATTCTCTGATCGCAATATGTTAAAAAATAAAACTCTCGAATATGAAATTTTTGTCGAACAAGACACAAAAGATTATTTTAAATGCTAATTCAAAGAAAAAAGTGTCGCATTCTTCTGAAAATTATTAATTTTTTAAATGAAAGTATTTGAATAAGAATTTGTATTTCAATCTAAGTTTTTTTTAGCTTTAGCAATCAACAAATCAGATTTTTCTGTGTTTAACGCTCTGATAAGTAATCTATTATCTAAGTTTTTAATAATCAATTATCAAACATTTTTAATCAGATAAAATTTTGTGACGAGTGGAGAATGGAGATTTATTTGTGAAAGTTTTATTTTAATTTTCGTTAAGGAATATTTCAAATAAATAAATTTGAAATCCAACTTGTTTGAAGAATAAAAACAGAGGCTATGAAAAATCAACGAATTGAATATTACTCTAATACAGAATGTTAGTACAATAATTACACTAACATTGCTAATACATACAACAACTTTTTTCTTTGTAATACAAGAATAGTCAAGTAAAAAATAATAGGCGTAAAAATAAATTTGATGTGGTCCAGAGAGTAAAAGGCGACAAAAGTACCGACACCTCATGTGTTAAACAAAAAAAATATCAACTTTATCTTAAATTTTAATAAACATTTAAACAGACAATGATTCATTATTTCTTTATTAACTTTTAGTAAAATGAAAAGTTTTTATAACAACAAATTATCAACTGTGGCATGGGAAAAATTAAAAAAAGACCTGCAGTAGTTAATTTGATTTACGAATACATTGCCAGCTATGAATCATTTTAAATCGTTAGTTCTTCAATTGAATGTATCATAAATGAAATAAAATTAAAATAGACTTGAAGTACATTTCTAAATTGTAACTATGAGTCATACTTTTCCGACAGTTCCAAAATATAGTGGAGATATTTATGAAAATATATATTAATTACTAGAGTTCTATAAAAAATGTTCTTAATATTTGTGGAAACAAATCAATCTTATAAATTGTTTATTTTTTTAATTATTAGGTTGGTAGAAAAATAATTGCGGTTTATAACCTTCAAATTCAATATATTTTTCTCATTTTTCGATTCTCCTAGCTGGTTTAAGTGGTTCAGAACTGTTGGATGACTAACGTCTAACTTTTGTACAAGCTCTCGAATTGTTGTGCATGGTTTTGATTCAACTAACACCTTTAGTTGGTCGTTATGAGCTGAAGAAGGACGCCCGCGACCTTCTTCATCTTTAAGGCTCTCGTCCCCAGCATGAATTTTTTGGAACCACGATTGCAGCGTACGTTTCTTTACAGTACCTACACCAAAACCACTGCTTAGTTTACAACCAGTTTATGCTGCTTCACTAACCATTTTGAACTCGTACAAAAAATTGTTCTTATTTGCTTCTGTTCCATCTTTAATTCAATAGTCCAATTTGAAACAAAATTAATAATAACACCAAAGTCGGTGTTACCAAAAAAATGAAAGTTAGAATTGAGAAAACAAAAACGGCAATTATTTTCCTACCAACCTAACAGTTACAAGGCTGATTTTTATTTTTTTTTATCTAAAATATTCATCGTGTTAAGTGGCTAATAGTTAAATATCATTATATTTTATCGAGAAATTGATTCGATAAAATATAATTTAACAAAGTTATCATTTAATTATGATTTTTATCGATAATAAAAACAATTTATTTACTTATTACAACTATTAATCCTATACTTTTAAATTGTAAAGTCAGTAAAATAATGGAATAGAAATTCTATTCAGAATCGACTTTTTATATCAATGTTTTCCATTGTTAATCGAATAATTATTAATACAAAGAAAAAATATAAGTGAAAATTAGCTTTCACGGATTATTATTCAACATATTTTATCTATTTACATGATTTTAAAATTCATAACATGTCCGTTGAAGAGTAAGCAATCGAGGATAAACAAACATCAATCTTTATAATTTAATAACGTACACTCACCACAAGATTTTTGTAAATAATTCATTTCGGTGAAAATGTTTGTTTCGACAAATTTATAAGCTGGCATGAAAATAGATAACATTTTTTATTTTAATAAATAAGCATTCGCACAAAAGGAGAATATCCCAATCTGTTCATGTATGTGTATCGTATGTGGTGTTATAAAATCGTGTGACAAACGAAAAAATAAAGACCAATAAAATATTTCATTAAACAATAGACGGTAGGAAAGATGTCATTAAATGATAAAAAAATGAAATGAGTTGTTAAATTACACGTTGCTGGGTGTTAAATTTATAATTCGGTGAAAAATAAACGAGATCCATGAACAGCAGTGAAAGAGAACTGATAACAATCGATTGAATTGTGTTGAAACTTTCATTTTTAATTGGTGCTTGGAAGATTTCTTAAAATTTCAATTAGATGGTAAAATTATTTGCTACAATAGTATATAATTAGGTGTTGGAATTAATTTTTATAAGAGATGGCGTAGGTAGTACATTCTTCCATTGTTCCCTTTAACCAAATATTTCCCGTAAAACAGCTGTCCTCAGGCTTCAGTTTCAGTATATGACATTTGGTTGAAGCGTAAATAACAACACTTTGTACTTTATCGAATATTGTCTTTGCGAGGAGTTTTACTTCATTACTTTAACATGAAAAAAAGTGCTGCCAAAAGTCATCGTATTTTAGTGGAAGTTTATGGGGACCATGCTCTAGCTGAGCAAACGTATCGGAAGTGGTTTGCACGTTTTGAAAGTGGTGATTTTTTATTTGGAAGACAAGGAACGACCTGGACAGCCGAAAAAGTTCGAATATGAAGAATTGGAGGCATTACTTAATGAAGACCCATGTCAAACACTTCAAGAATTATCTGAATCGTTGGGAGTTGACTTGTCAACGGTAGAAAAACGCCTTAAAGCCATGGGAATGAGCCAAAAGCAAGAAAATCGGGTCCCATACGAATTGAAACCGAGGGACGTTGAAAGGCGTTTTTCTACCTGTGAACTGCTGCTTCAGCGGGAGAAAAGGAAAAGATTTTTGCATCGAATTGTCACGGGCGATGAAAAGTGGATCGATTACGACAATCCCAAGCGCAGAAAGTCATGGGTTAAGCCCGGCCAACCATCAACACCAGCGGCGAAGCCAAATATCCATGGATCCAAGCTCATGCTCTGTATTTGGCGGGATCATAAGGGTGTGATCTACTATAAGCTGCTCGAACCGAATGAAACCATCACTGGGGATCGCTACCGACTACAATTGATGCGCTCGAGCCGTGCATTGAAGGAAAAACGGCCGGAATACTTTGAACGACACGACAAAGTGATTTTGCAGCACGACAATGCTCGTCCGCACGTCGCAAAACCGGTCAAAACATACTCGGAAACGCTCAAACGGGAAGTCCTACCCCACCCGCCGTATTCTCCAGGTATTGCTCCTTCTGATTACCACTTGTTTCGATCGATGAGTCATGGCCTGTCTGGGCAGAAGCTCACTTCTTATGAAGATTGCAAAAAACGGGTCGATTCGTGGATTGAATCTAAAGACGAGGCGTTCTTCCGACGTGGTATTAGTCTCCAGCCCGAAAGATGGGACAAAGTAGTGGCTAACGATGGACAATACTTTGAATGATATGTTTTTTCAATTTGATTTAAAATAAACGATCTTTTTCATGAAGAAAACGCTATAAATTAATTCCAACACCCAATATTATTGAAAGATATTTAATAAATTCTTCTATAATGTTATATATATATATATATATATATACATACACATATATATATAAATAAATAAATATATATATATATATATATATATACATATATATATATATATATATATATATATATATATGTATATATGTATATGTATGTATGTATGTGTTCAGTTAACAAAAAAATCTACGGATAAATGGCTGACAAAAAGTTTTATAATAATTTGAGTAAAGTAATAAATATCTGTGTACATTTTTAATTTTCCACATTACCGATTTACATCGGTTTCTCTTTTTTTTGATTTTCAATTTATTGAAATTTAAATTCGACATACATCGATTCTTGATCTGTACCAATCTTATCTCTCCATTATAAACCATTTACTTTCAGTATTAGCATGCATCAACCGATGCAGATCGACAGTACGGCGAACAAAAAATCGGTACCGCCTCATGTTAATAGATCTTTAAACTTAATTCATATTCTGAATCAGCAGATCCGCGTTTTAATAATAACTTCATCTCACTGAATAATGTGATGTGCGCAAAAAATATTGTGTTAACAAAGTAAATGCTTTTCCGCTTTGAATTTCTAATTATACAATCTGACACTTCTGTTCGCTATTATATTACTTTCGTGTATTGTGTAATTTATGGAAGACACGTTTAAAATAAATTTGTTATAGATTTTGTACAATTACGTACACGATTCTAGTTCGAATTTTACTCTCAGCAATCAGTCATAGTGAATAATCGCTTAGAAATAGAATAGGTAGATGGTTCACTATTTCGAAAGATCTCTGTGCAGCATTTCCATTTAAAATTGCATTTTCAACGCTGTTATTGCTTTCAGTATTTAAATCACGTTCCAATATATACTACAATATATCTTACTGTGCAAGAGCACAGGGCGAGAATACAATAGTAACGCTGTTATATTATTTTGAGTTCACCTTTCACTTGTGAAAAATAAAAAGAAAACTGCAAGTACCTTTGTTAGTCAGTGTTTCAGTTAGTGCCAAGTATTGTACCAATATAGATTACCGTTTTTTGTCAGAGGATTTTTTTACACTGTATGACTAATTTAGTAAATGTTATACAATTCTGTAACTGATCAGCTACTCACAAGAGTTCATTGTGTCTATTTATTTCAGAGAAATCACTTCAATTAAGTAGAATGCTCTAAAAATTTGTAATGGCACCTTTTTAATTACTATTACAACATTTTTTTTAAGACACTTGATTTGAAATGTCAACTGCTGACATTTACACAAGTACTTTTTTCACTAAAAGTTTAAATATTACAATCAAGCATATAATAAATTATTTACAACTATATCGTTTCAAAAGTGTTTGGGATGTATTTACTGAGTAATAAAAATAATATTAATTAATAGTATGCATAGATAATTCAAATAAAAAATAAGTGAAAATAAAATCATTTCATTAATAACTTTATAAAATAACTATTTATTTCTGTATGCATTCATCTTGTCTTGCAATCTACGCTTGCGATGATAAAACTAACACAAGAATTCAATTCGAAAACAATCTATTCAATTGCTTGCTCAGTCAATCGTGCATTGTATTTTAAGATTGTCGTCGAAGCAAAAGTATTTCATTCTTAATGTCTCTCTGAATACACAAAGAAATGAAAATGATTAAAAATGAAATTTAGGAAGTAAGAAAAATGGAATATTCTTTACAATCTAAATCCTATACTGGTTCGAAATACTTAAAGATTTTATGAAAAACATATGTCATTCTCATTTATTACCCTTTTGTTTTTTTCGAAAAAATAAAAATAAAAAAAAAACAAATCAAAAAACACTTCGTAGTCGATTTCCGAAGTTTCGCATTACTCGAAGGATCATTTCCGGTGTTATTGATACAATTTCTTGGCATATAGTAACCTTAAGTTCATTAATGGTTGTTGGTCGATGTTCGTACACCTCAGCTTTTAGAGGAACCCAAAGAAAACAGTCACAAGGGGTGAGATCGTGTGAACGTGCAGGCTACCCTACGTCGCCGTATAACGAGATCAAGTGCTCTGGAAACAGTTTTCTCAGAATTTCCATTGGTCTACTTACCGTGTGAGCGGTAGCACTATTCTGTTGAAACCAAAGATCCGAAATTCTAAGTTCGGTGAGTTTCAGTTCCAAGAAGTTCCATAGTATCACCTTATACTGATAGAAAATGACTGTAACCGTTTGGCCTTCCCAATCAAAAAAGTAAAGGCCGTAATCACCAAAATCTGTAACAGCGCACCAAACAGTGACACGTTGGCTGTGTAGAGGTCTTTTAATGAAGATGATGTGGATTGTTTTCTGCACAGTAACAAAAATTCTGTTTGTTAACGTTGCCAAGCAAATGAAAGTGAGCTTCCTCACTTGTGAGTAGAGTAGCGTTTGCAGGAACATTTCGAAGGATATCCTCACAACATGCCATTCGGTTCTTCTAGACGCGTTCCTTAAGTTTCTGAACAACCCTCATTTTGTACGGATGGAACTTAAGATCAGTGTTTAAAAATCTCATCAGATAACCCCAAAGCAGAAACATGTTTACGGGCTGAACGTTTGAGAGATTGTACAATGGACTGTCTCACAGCGTTGACATTTTCTGTCTGTGAGCGAAATTCGGGAGGTTTTTTTTTGCCACACCGAGTGACGATATAAATTTTTGATAATATTTATTCAAATAGTCATTTTTTTTAAAAAAAAAAACAATTTGAATTGACTCGAGAATTTTCATATATGATATCACTAGACTTTTCTCTATGAAGATTTCTAAAAGTAAACGTCTACACCAATAAGTTAAGTCAGGAATAAATTAAATACATAACTAATTAAAAAAAATGATCACAAGTTAAAACAAGTCGACAACAGTTCAAATAAAGCGATATATTCTTTCTGTTTTATCCAAGAAAAATCATTTATGGCTTATTTTTTTAAAAAAGTGATATCATGCAGATAGGAATTATTAATATGAAACTATTGATAAGTAAAACAAGTAGCATGATGCCTTTTGGAACATATATATATATATATATATATATTCATGTTTTTTTTCTAATACACCCTACTGAAGTATTAAAATATTCATCCGTTTAAATCTTCATAAAAAAAAGCTCAAACAATCATCATTAAGCCAGTATATCTTAACACCTCGTGAATTTATTAGATTAATTTGAATGCTAAAGCGACGTGAAAAAAGTCAACTTCTAAAATATCACGATAATTAGCTCGAGAGCACCGTCTGAGTCGAACGACACCTTCAGACGGGGTGAGAAATTAAAAATCGTAACCGCTCTGCGGTGCGCCTAGACTAGAGTCGGACATACGCTCGTCGAGGCAGTCGCATGGCTCTGTCTCTGTCGAACGTACGTTCCGCGTCGACGATAAACGTTCACACGTCAGTATGAATCACTTGCGTTTCATCTTGCTGTCTGGAGATTGTTTGTCATCGGGCTGCTTGCATTTAAAGAGCTATGTACGCACACCGCACAAGCGTCATTATTCATGATTCCGGAATGAATCCGAGTAGATTTTTTTCCCTGTTCGTGGCGCTTCAGTGGCGGTTTGTCGTGAAATTACCAGGGACACTGTCTCGCCGAACGTAAATACAACAATGATAAATTACAGACATATTTTATATCTTAAATATCTTACATTTCATTGCAGCCGTGCGAATTTATTCAAATATATTATGTTATATTTGAATTGAACGTGAATTAAATACAAGCACATTTGAATCGAAATGAAAACTGTCGTGTTTTCATACAAATTTAATATATTGCTTTTAGTTATCAACAAGTGTTCTATTAGAAAGATGCATAGAAATAAAATATTTCTGTAATGTTTTATAAAAGAATAAATTTTAACATCACAATATCATTAATTATTTTCAATTATTTAATAAGATGGCATTTCTTTCAAAAACAAACAATAGAAGAGCAATTAAATGGCTAAACTCTAAAGATACAGATTTGTTAAAGCTATGAGAAGTGTTTGTTATATCTCAGTACAGGTAACAAGAGAGAAGAGGCTATAAAATAAAAAGAAGAAATAAAGATATATATATATATATATATATATATATATATATATATATATATAAAATCAAAATTATCCACAAAAAATTCAATGAGGTCGACTTATTTATTTATGACGTCGAGGTTTCTATGGTACCCAAATATATTTATCTCATATATAAAACAAAAACGTTGCAATCTATCTATGATAATGATTATATAAACATACAAACATATATATATATATATATATATATATATATATATATATACATACATATATATATATACAACATATTGCAATATATCTGCGAGAATGCTTACATAGACATAAATGAATTTTAAAAAATATGTTCATTGTTTCATTTGGTTATATGACATGCTCATAATTGACAAATGGTGAAGCAACCCCAGGTTGTTGGTGAGCGCAGCGAATAGGGGGCGAAACCCCCTAATATGTGTATATATATATATGTACATATTTTGTCATAATTTTCTATATATAAAATAGTTTTATACTATATGTAGAAATATATATCAACAGTTACTGAAGGCATATCAGAGGTTCAATTAATGTAATTTGCAATCTTGTAAAATAGAACACTGTACGATAATACTTAAGTATTCTACTCTATATATCTGTATATAAAAAAAAATATTCCGTAAAATCTCAAAAAATGGACAAGAAATTTAGAAAAAAAACGTGTAGAGATTCTGTACTAAATTATTATTAACGATGATACCCGAAGTTATACGAAATTTTCACAAAAAATGATGATATTGGTATCATAACAACTACAACTGGTTTTTTAAAACATTTTCAGAGGTTTAACTTGTGGTTATGTGTGCCCTAGACGTTTGGTACAGTTCCGAGGGGCTCTGGAGCTCCGAAAACCTGTATTTGTCTTGATAATGTTGTCGTGTTCTAAAACCAGCACAAATGTCTTCCCATGATTGTTCATTATCTAGGAAAAATTACAACGACAACGATTTCTTTCCACGAATTTCGAGGAAGTGCGAATCGTGTTTCGTGTTACTGCCTTCGTATGTTAGATCGTCCCACGGGGATGGAGTTTCCCTGAAAACAATCTCTATCCTCATATTGTGTATTGTCTGTGCATGAATCCGGAGCCTGATCCGTGAAATATGTGGGAAAACTTTCAAAAAAACCCACATATCAAACAACTACAACAAATTATGCGACATCATAAAACAACAACGTTGCATTGTAACTACAGGAGTGATTTTATAGACATATATATATATATATACACATATATATATATATATATATATATATATATATATATGCGATATAAGCGAATCCAGGGCGTGCAGAGCCTCTCGGCGGTCGGCGAGCATAGCGAGTAGGGGGCAGAGCCCCCTAGTTACTAATAATAATATCTTTTAAGCAAAAAAAAAAATAATTACAACCTTCTTATATATAATAATAAATAAATATAAACATTTTAAATAGTATCACATCGTTATTTAGTATTTTTGTTACTAAGATTGTTTTCTCGATTTTTAAAATTATATATGTATGTGTATATATATATATATATATATATACGTCTTCGACGCTATTAAGATCTTCTATAATGTTTAATCGTTCCTCATTATATCCTTAAACATACATTTTGCAATGTGAAAATTATACAAATAAATACCTTTCATACATTTTAACATTCAAATTAAATTTGACTGAAGAAAAACGTAACTACTTTTTAGATAATCGGAACCATGAACATTGTGTGTATATCATTTCGGAATGAACTTTTTCAATCCCCCTGAAATAACAAATAAGGTACAAACCCTCGAAACAGGGTCAGTATTTCATCCAGTCTGTAAAGAATTTCTAATATTTCCACACGGTAATTCACGAACTTGAAAGAAACGAAAACAAAAAAAAAAAAAACGACTGACCATCCGACGAAACATCGTACTGGAATCGGTTAAGTGGATAATTCTAACCATAATAATTTGTAAACATTTGATGATACCCGTGGGAAATGCACGGTCAAACACTAGCCTGTATATTTGTACAGACACACACACGGCCTATATACATACGAACATAGTAGACACGACAAAGTCAATTGGCTGTACCCAAGAGAAATGTGCACGGTGAACACTCGAGTGCACTGGAATGCTGTCCACACTGGACGTGGCTCGAGTTGATGCGACGTAGAAATAATATATCCCGGATATTGGACACGCCGGTATACGGTTTTTTTTTTGTCTTTCGGATATACGAGAGAGACGCGTTGATTAAACGATACGGGATGAAGGTATGTGGATTATGTGAAAATATTATTTCGATAATGATAATATGAAATGATAGAATGGCGTGAAATGTTCCGAAACGACGTTATGTAACCTTCACCTATTATATTCTATACTGAACCTTAGAAAAATGTGAATGAAAAATATTAAAAGAGAATCAAAAAAAAAACGTATGCGCATAGGAATTTTTAATAATTATCCATCGACTAGAACTAAGTTAAATATTTCTTACTATGTGAAAATAAACATACAAGTATATATATATATATATATATATATATATATATATATATATATGTACATAAATTGTGAATGATAGATAAAAATTCATATTAGTACCTAGGAATTTAATTACCGTTTATTATAATTTTATTTATATATTTTTTTTTAAAAAAAGAGTACACATACTCGTTTTAATACAAAAAAGGATTACTGTTACACAGTTTAATGGATATAAAATATATACCTTTTTTATATCCAACATTTTATTCTATAAATTTGTTAAAATATATTTTATTGGTTTAGAAAATATGACATACGTTCTAACGAATCGTATGCGTTTGGATAGTTGATTGAATATATCTCCATAGGTTGCAAATTGTCCCTCCCTGATCATGGTATAAATTTTAATGATTTAATTATTGCTTTCCAAGTCTAAATTCGAATAGCAATAGTTCAAGTTATCGACTGCGATTTAAGAAACAGAAAAAGTCATAAAGAGTGATAAAAAATATATAAAAACGTTTATCAAAAATTTAAAAAACTATTTCATAGTTATATTTAGTACTATTCGATGATTTATCGCAATTTATGTAATTACTTTCAATCCAACAGAATATTTTTTCTTGGTTTTCATGTATTGCAAAAAAAAAATGAAAAAAAACGCAACTGAAATTCACGCTCCTTCTGCTGCTTTATCATTAGAAACATGTTGATCTCTTAAAACCACTTTCGCGGATCTGAAAAAGTAGACACACTATGACATGTCTGGATTACGGGGTAGATGCTCAAGCACTTCGAAAAATCAATTGTTCGAGCGTCTCTTTTGTGCGAGTTCGTGTTGGGTCAAGTATTGTCATGTAAAAAATATTTATTTCTAGACTTTCGTGTTTTATTAAAACATCATCATTTTTTTTTTACTAAATTGACTTATTTAGTAATTTTACAGAAAATAAATTATGTCACAGTATAGTTCTGACACTATGGCTGAATTCACTTTCACAAATGATTTTTTTTCACCCCACAAACCATAAAATTTAATACTGAAAATACTAATTACTTATAAAAAAAAATTTTCCCGGATTTTTCGAAAACATATTTAATAAGAACAGCTTTATATATATATATATATATATATATATATAATATAGCTATATATATATATATATATATATATATATATATATATATATCCAAAACCATTACTTTAAGAATTAAATAAACTAAATGAATAACTTTTTCAAGCTCTTAAAATTTAAATAACTGAATGCTTCTCTTTGAATATTTTGATAGAAGAAATCATATAAAATACAAAGCGTTTATTTTGTTTCTCAAAATATTTTTTAAGCAATCAATTAATAGTTTTATTGTATTTCAAAACCAACAATTTGTAATTTAGCACAATTCTATTTGTTACTAATTATATATATGATCAATAGTTTGTAAAATAATTTATATGCAATAAATAGTATCATTTCCAAATTGGATATTCATTCTATTCTGTTTGGATTATTCTACAATACTGTCAAAAAGTAAACTCCACGTGTAACTGAAAAAAAATACTTTATTAGAAATTAGGAATGAAACTAGCATTTGTGTTGAAACTATCTCGAATGAATTGATCATTCAATTGATGTTAATAATTATCTCTGATGAGTGAATAATATGGCCACTTTGATCCGTATATTCATTTAATTTTATACGATATTTTTCTTGTAATTAACCTCGAAAGAAACCAATTTTCAGAAATTACTCATTAAAAAATATCAATTGATTCGACATCATGTCATAAAAATGTTCTCCGATGAGTCACCCATGAAATTCCTCGAGATAATTAGACATAATCGAGAAGATAATCACATGTAATCATTAAAAAAATGTATAAATTTATTCATGTACAAGATTGATGTACCAGCTATGATATAAGGTATAATTAATACATTTTCTTTCAATTTCATAAGGTTTCTAGGACCAAAGAACTCTTGTTTGATATTTTATTTAAATGGAAATGGGTTCCAGTCTAAATTAGAATGTTAATTAGGTATACGAACGAAATATTTCAAATTGTTTTTTTAAAGAAAGTAACGGTGTAATTATCTCACATACTACCTATATCAACACTTAAAAAACTAACGACCTTCATCTGTATCTAATAAACCAGTTATGTTTTAAATTTCTAGTTAATACCATATGCTATTATTTACTAAATAATTGTTTGCAAGTTTAATGAACTACCGTTTTAATAAACTAATCTGCATATTATACATATATATATATATATATATATATATATATATATAATTAACAAGACTGTAATAAGCTGACGACCCATAATTCGAATTATACGCGATGTCACTTTTCATAAAGAAAACAGTTGTTTCAGATTCTTAACAGGCATTAAATTTGACATCTTTCTAGAATAGCCTAGCTTCTGTCTTTCTGTAAGATTACACTCACACGTACTGTGTTATCCATCCCGGATGCAAGTATAATTTCACTAGTCAGTTATAAACATTATAATTAATGTAAAATAACATGTATGTACATACATGTACATGTAGCAGAACAGCTTTATAAAAACAGGAAAGTTAATATTATGTATGAGTATTGTAAAATGAAATACAAGAAAACAGTTTTAATTGACATGAAGTCTGGTAAAATGTATGTATAAAAAGTGTATACGAAATGTTTTTCTGTATGAAAAAAATATAACTCTATCGGCAGAATTTCCATGAAACACTTTTTTTTATTTTTCGTGTAGACCACATCCTCGTAACGCCGCTCCCCCTGATCCGCTCGATAAGTAACACGTTGACCATTCCCGTTCGTCGATGATTGGTTGATGGATATTGCATGGTTTCTGGTCTGATTGCTTGATATCAGTCACCTGTATGTTGCTCTCTCGCGGTGTACAACGAAAGAGGTGTATATACGATTTCAGTATGAGACTGATGACATTTATTCAAAATGTTGTATTCATTGTAACTTTAAAGTGAAAAAAATGTTACACTTTTTAACATTGTTTTTGTTGATAATTTTTATAAACTTTTCCAATACAAATTTCACGACTTACATTTTACGCAGACTATTAGTGCGTATAATTTGTTAATTTCTGTTATTTTTTAGAAGAGAGCGAGCATCGGCGAGCGAGGCTCGAAGCCCCCACCAGAGATAAGCGAGTGTAACGAGTAGAGGGCAGAGCTCCAAGTACTTAACAACCAATTTTTAAAATAAATAATTGAAATTATGAATTATATATAAATTATTGGACTCCGTCCTCTACTCGGTTCAATCGTCAACCCCCCGGGCTCACCGTGCTCGGCCTCTTGTCAATTATAAGCATGTATATGTGACCGAATGAAACATATTTGGGTATCATAGAAGCCTCGTCCCAAATAAATAAGTCGACGGTATTGAATATTTGTTTTTAGTTGATAATTTCGCTTTTGTATACATATATATATATATATATATATATATATATAGAGAGAGAGAGAGAGAGAGAGAGAGAGAGAGAGAGAGGACGAGACAGGGGGGAGAAGAAATAAACATATTTGGGTACCATAGAAACCTCGTCACAAATAAATAAGTAGACATAATTGAATATTTATTTTTAGTGGATTATTTTGATTTTGTATGTATACTAGAGGGCTTCGCCCGGTGATCACAAACCCTCAGGCTCGCTGCGCTCGACCACTTGTCAATCAAAAGCATATCCTGTAACCGAATGATACAATATACATATTTCTTAAAATTAATTTATATAATCATTCTCGCAAATATATTGCAGTGTGGTTAATATATATATATGTCTATTTAATCATTATCGCAGACAAATTGCAACGTGTTATTTTATATATAAGATAAACATATTTGGGTACCATAGAGCCCCGGTTTTTTGAAATTTTTTTCCCGGAAAAACGCGCAGACAATTAAAAAAATTCATTAACACCCCACACAACATTTAATTTTTAAACGTGGATAACTGCCGGCAACGGTCAGGGCACCGCGAAACCTTTATAAACATACCGGCCACACAAGGCCACGTACACTACTTTATAATTAATAAAATTATTTTTGATTTGATTTTGAGGTACCATAGAAACCTCGACGTCATCAAATTTTTTTGTGGATAATTTTGCATTTATATATATATATATATATATATATATGTATATATATAGAGAGAGAAAGAGAGATAGAGAGAGATAAAGAGAGAAAGAAATAGATAAACATATTTGGGTAGCTCGAACCATAAAAACCTCGTCCCACATAATTAAATCGACGTCATATATTTAGAGAGAGAGAGAGAGAGATATGTACTCGAAAATATAATCAGAATACAACAAAAAATTTGAACATTAATAGATATATAAATATATTTTATATGTATAAAAATGACGAACATGCAAGAAAACTTTCATTCATCGCTCTTTCAAAAGATTAATAAATTCATAAATTCCCTACAGAAATATAACTGGGGTTGTTCGAAATTACAAAAAATCTAAGTAAGAAAATCTGAACGTAAAACATTTTTCATGTCCGTGAAAACTGTGGACACTAACGAAAAAAAATTCGCTATTTTTTCATAAATGCAGAATAAATAATTTTACAATTTTATTTTAAAAAAGAATTTATATCCATACAAAACCGCAATAATTACATTTCAAAATAACATAAACAATTCTTTCATAACCTTTCACAAAATGGAAATCATAACATATGAATGACTTCATGATAAAAAAAAACACTTAAATTCTCATTACGTCACATCATGCAAATATGTACAAATTGTCATTCGATAAATTCCTAAACAGTGTCATACAAACATGATGCAAAATGATAAACATGACATTAAAGTTGTGAAACAACTAATTAATTATTCATAAAGCATTTATTAAAAATATTCCTAGTTCAAATTATATATGTGTATATATATATATATATATATATATATATATATATATATATATATATATATATATATTCATTTCCATGTCTGTACCGTATTCGAAAAAGGCATTATTCTTCTCGTATTCAATACTGTGCAGAAATGCGAATGAATTCAGGTATGTGACGGAAGTCCTTTTAGTGATTTGTTGCCGAGAGGTAGTGAGAAAAATTGGGATAGGAATTCCACTTGATGCAAGAATAGACAGGTATCGACACGTTTGTACACAGATCTGTGTGTACACGGATCGGTGGTGTGATGGGAAACTTTTTTATTCTCAAATCGGTAAATAAATACCTATAAACAGTGGCGTTACCGAACAATATACAGACTATGTTCTTTCGGAAATATTTCAACATGTGTTCATAGCCTTCGACAATACCTGTACAGTGTTCCGGGTCAGATAGTCTCTTTTAAAGAGGGAATATCCACTTTTTTCACGATATTGACACTTATTGTGTACTGTATTTGATAATAGAAGGAATAATACCGTTTTAGTGAAATTATGTATTTTATTTTATGAAAATGTTAAGAATTATCCATTTTCTTATATTCACTTTCACAAAATCAATTATATCAACGAAACAAACATTTGTTCATCAAAATATTCAACAACTGGTTATAATCCACTTCGATCATATATTAATAACAATGCTATATACCTCAATAACAAATCTATAGAAAATTTTGTATGCATAGATGTAAGAAATACAAACTAATAATACAATATACAACAGGAGTGGGCAACTCCTTCGATAATAAGAGCTACATACAATACTTCTCATACATGTTTGAATGTTCAAAAGCCACAATAAATATTATTTTAAAATTGTATTTATTAAGTTGGTAGAAAAATAATTACGGTTTCTGATCTTAAAATTCATATAAAAAACTGTAATTATTTCCCTACCGACCTAATATAAATAATTAAAAATACAACTATATAGTAGTCCTACTGACCAAAGCAGAATATGTTTAATCTGTACTCTTTGAAGGCTTTAATTGAGTATTCATTTTTCCAGTTAAAAGCTATTAATTTTTAAAGATATTTTTCTTAAAAATTTACACGGTTACCCGTTCCGAATTTGATTTCATAGCATTCCGCAAGTATTAATTAACAAAATTGTTCAGTTTCATATCGTTGTTAAGGATTGTCCATAACCGTAGAGCCATCTTAAACATCAGTTTGGACACATAATGCATATGGATGTTTGAAAAGATAATCTGATATAAAATATTCAAATATTGCTACATACTATACTGCTATAGATTATTAATATAAAAGTTTAGGAAAAATGGCAGCGAAACCCAATATTGTCTTGGGAACCTCACAGAGTAGCTTTGGGAGCAGCAGTTTGCCCACCCTTGATATATAAGTTCGTATACTTTTTTCCGAAGCTCGAGCAAGACCGAAATATATTTTACATTTTGTGTATCCCGTTTTAAGGTGTAAAAAGTTCTCACAACACACTCTCTCTCTCTCTCTCTATATATATATATATATATGTATATATATATATATATATATATATATATATATATATATGTATATATATATATATATATATATATATAAATTAATGTTAAAGTACAGTTTTATAGGTTTTCAAGAATAAATACAGTTTTATCTTTCTTGAACTTAATACGTATGTAAATACGTTTATAAGCAAAACATACAATATAATAAAACCAGCAGACACAAAATGTATCTAAAGAGAGAAAGCGAGAATCGACTTTCAACGAGATGTCCGAGCTCCATCTCGCTCATCAACGAAAAATATACCCTTTCTTTGATACCGTTGTACCTTGTAACTACATTGAATAATATTTAATTTCTCTTTTTAATTTATCGATCATAAACGTTCCAACTATACTTTTCAACAATCTTCGAGTAAAGACAGTTAAATTACAAAAATTACATTTTGTGTTTCCATATTGGTTTTACTTGTATGTACTCCAAAAAGATAGGTCTGTATGAAAAAAAACCTTTGCATTTCTGTTGATCTTATATTCGAAAGATTCAGATTAGAATTATCAGTCTATATTTATTACATCTATGCTTGTAGGTAAGCAATTATTAAAAAAATTTATAAATAATATTCCGTGTTGTTAGAAACAGTATTTCATTCAGAAAATTAATAAGACAATATTTATAAAACGGTTATAAAATCCTTACAATAACTTTTTATTTTTATACTTTAAATTAATCCTTAAAAACAGATAAAATATATTCAGTGAATTATTGGTAATAAATCTGCCCCCTCCCCCCAACTTCAAAAGCATTAATAATGTGGATCGATTTTATGTTTCAGTGAGTTAATGATCTACTTATATATACTATCATATATATATATATATATATATATATATATATATATATATATATATATATACATTTTTTAATTAAAAATATATTTAAAAAACTCGAATATTAAAGAATGTAATTTTCTTATCTTTCCGTTTGTCATACAGTCATACATAATAATTTCCAACGAATGATTCGTGGAAAATGAGTTATTAATAACAATGTTCACATAGGATCTCTGTGATGAAACGTATGACAGATAAAATCGTTTCAAAGAAAACATAATTATAAACACACAAGCCGGACAAGAAAATATGACGGAGTTTCATAAATCAATATCGTACACTTTTTCCTATTTCTGCAAAAAAGCTGATATGTACTTAAGCCTATATCAATATATCTTATTCTGAAAATCGAACGACAATATGTACGTTTTATGAAAGGCATGTGTGTCGTACATGCATGCGTGTCGTAGAGCGGCTGTCTGCAATATTTTGCTAATAATAGATCAGACTAGTATTGTCCAATGTGGTTATGGACCGGATGCGGCTTGATGTGATAACAAGTAGATAAAAAAATATAATACGGCCACTAGTAATTTATTTGTACCTCGATATATATATATATTTCATAATACCTTTAGACATTTCGTCAGCTGTTTAAATTGTTTCAATGAGTATTTTCTGAATTACTTGTTAAATAATTACTATATTTCCAATAAATCACATGCTGGGTTCAATTTAGTCTCTTCTGATGTATATGTATGTATGTATATATGTATATCATCAGCAGCAGCCTTTATCAATCCATTACTCGATAAAGACCTCTTTCATAATTTTCCATTTTGTACGACTGAATGTCTCTCTTCTTCACTGATTTCCAATAAAATTTTGAATCCCATCCTTATCCCATCTGTTCATGGTTTTTTTTGCACGAATTTTAGATGAAGCTAGTCTGCTTATACGACATAGATCTGCCTATATGTTGCCGTTCCTAGGGCCCCGACAACAGCCTGACTCATCTTATTAAATTTAATATCGGCTTATGGCTTAGTAGACTATCGCGCTTTCGTGCTCAAATCCTGGAAAAAACTGTTCATTGGTCTCTTTCTTCGTCTTTTTATATTCCTCGGTTCCTAGTTGACAATCTCTGATGTCCATCGGTTGTCTTCTCTTCTTGCAACATGCTTCGCCCATTCCATTTCAGTCTCTTTACCCCTTCTTATTACATCTATGACTCATGTCTATTTTCGTATCCATTCTATTCTTTTCCTATCTATTCTTTTTATTCCCAGCATGCATCTTTCCATACTTCTCTGTGTAGTTTGGAGTCTGAATGATTTTGGTGTTAAGCACTCATGTTTTGCTGCTGTAGGACTGGTAGTATACACTGATCAAATACTTTTTTCTTCAGAATGTGAATATCGATTCAAATATCAAGGCGGTTCGTCCATTTTTATTCTCCTGTTCATTTCTTTAATCAATGATTCGTTTCTCTTGATAAGTTGGCCTAGATAGACATACTTCCTGACTTCTTCCGTTTCCGTTCCTTCTATTTCAATTTTCTTCGGGTAGACAGACGCATTGAACAACAATTTTGTTTCTGCGTGGGTCATGTTTAGGCCAATGTTTTGACTGGCATCATCTAACTCTTATATCCTCTTTCGTGCTCTTCCGGAGTACTTGCGAAGATAATTATATCTTTAGTAAACCGGAGATGACTTAATGTTTCGCCCTTTATTTCGTTTCCTTTGTCCTTCCAGTCAAATGATTTAAATATTTCTTCTAAGTCTGCAGTACATAATTTTGGCGAAATTGCATTTCCCTGTCTTATACCTTTCTCGATTTTTATCTTTTTTGTTTCTTCCTGTAGCTTGTATATATATATAATTATATATATAATTATATATATATATATATATATATATATATATATATAATGTAACTCTCAATTATTAATATTCTTAAGCGAATATGCAGACTTTTCCAAAAGAAACTAATATTAAATATATAAAAAATAAAATTTATGAATAGGTCTATACAGCTTTATCAATGATAAATGAATTACAAACACAATCATATACGTTTCCATACTATAATCATCAGTAATCAGTGCTTCTTACTCTTTTTTAACGTCATGAAATATCTAAAAATGAAACTAATTTTAAGGAACATTGACATAATTATTGGCGCACTTATTTGTACTTTCAGAAAATAACTAAAAACACTGATTTTATTTAAAAATGCACAAATGTATATACGTTATGAAAGAATAAATATTAGATATATCAAGGTGTACATAATATTTATTATAATTACCATTGTATCATAATGTAATTTACAATCAAAAAAATGTAGGAACTACTGCTATAACAAATAAGCTTTCAAAGAAATACAGTTAACACAAATTCGGTATGACTTCCGTATTTCATTTTTAATAAAACATTTATAGATTTGCTCAATTTATTTCTTGCCTTTATCTGAAATATATTCTTTTCTTACCTAACACTTCATATTTTTAAATACAAAACTTATTCTATAATATTTGTAGATCAATATATGTAATCATTCATTTGAAATTTAAGATTAAAACCGTAATCTAGATATAAAGAAAAAACAATATACAGATTACACGCTATTAACTGTGTTATTTCTAATACGAATCAAAATTCATTACTTGTGTATTTATTGTAAAACAAATGGAATAAAACAAACCAAAGAAAAACTAAACACTGAAACCTTGGAAATCTTGTTCTATTCATAAACTATTATCAAAATTATCATACTGTTGATTTTACTCAAAATTATGCTAATATTAAATACACTGAAGTCTGTTCAATCGTTAAATTATGGATCGATTCGTATAAGGTTGGTAGAAAAATAATCGCTGTTCATGACCTTCAAATTCGTGTACGTTTACAGTTTTTTTTTTGATTTTCGTAGCTGTTTTAAACGGTTTAGAACTGTTGGATGATGATTAACTTTTTTGCAAACTCTCGAATTATTGTGCCTGGTTTTGATTCAAGTAACCTCCTCAGCTGGTTGTTATGAACTGAAGAAGGACGGTCGCGACCTTCTTCATCTTCAAAGCTCTCTTCTCCAGTATGAAATTTTTGGAACCACCAACAGCACCGTACATTTCTTAATAATATCCACACCAAAAGCATCGTTTAGTTTACGAGCAGTCTCTGCTGCTTTACCATCTATTTTGAACTCATATAAAAATTTCTCTTATTTGCTTTATTTCCATCTTCAATTCAATATACCAATTTGGAGCAAAATTAATAATAAATACAAAATAGATGTTACTGAAATACAGACCAAAAATGCACTTTTAAATTATATTAACATGAACACGATGATGACCCTTCATTAAGGTTAGAATTCATAAAACAAAAACCGCAATTATTTTCTTACCAACCTAATAATTTAAATAATTTTTTTCAAGTTAAATTACAAATCTAATATATAACAATTATAGATTTTTTTTAAAAAAATCATTTATATAATTAAAAGTATTCATTTGATTACAAATGTTTCAGAATATTATTTTCATTCATTTTTTGATTCGATTTCAAGTTTCTTTCAACAAATTAATACATTAAAACTATTTAAATATTAGTACTATTTAAATGATGTTTTATTTGAAACATTTTTGTAGTTATGTTTAAAATTAATTCCGTTACAAGTTAGATAAATAAAAATACTACATAATAGTTAATTTATTTTATAAATATGTTTCTTAATGTTTTATTTGTATACTGTTGACAGTAGGTGTACACATGAAAGCGCTAACATGTTTTTAATCTCCAAGTTACTAACCAGAAAGACAAACATATAGAACGCACACACGTGTTTTGAATAATTTTACAAAGAATCATTGTTGAATTAACATTGTAAACTAGTTAACTCTCAAGAAGCAGATTCTGTTAAGCAGATCCGTTTTTTTTTTTAATGAGACATACGACCGAAAGAAAAACAATCATACATTTGTTTCGTCGAGTCGTTAAAAGAGATTTAATGCTTGGGACGCGCTCGCGTCCGTCCGGAACCCAAGATATAGAAATCCGAAAGGGTTTCTCCTTCACAAATTCCGATTGAAAAATCATAAATTATTAAACGAACGTACGTTCGAGACCTTCATTACAATGTATAGAAAAAAAGGTGCATATTACAAGCGAATTCCGCGCTGACGCGAGAGACATTCCGATCTGAGTGTGGTTTTTGCACTATGCGGTAGCGGTACGTGATCTTTTAATATTTGAAAAGGATGCGAGATAATGTAATCGACTATTCAATATTTTATAAACAACATTTTCTCTTTCGACGTGTGAAATATTAAAAGGACCGGATAACGTTCGATGTCAATGTACCAGATCTTTGATTTCTTTAAAAGGGAGGAACTGCTATTCAAACAAAAGGATTTAAGTGAAAGTATAAAAATACTATTATTTTTCGTTATATATCATCATTCTGATATACAGACAAGTCTCACTTAGCTCTCAGAATGCATTCCTGAAATTTCAGCATCAAATGAAACAGTGTAAAATGGGGGCCTCTCAAAATTCACCATGTATTCCATATAGAATTTTCGATATAACATTAATGAATTTTAAAACACAATTGAGAATAAAAGGTTTCTGTTTTGATACAATTGTATTTTTTATTAATTTAAACAGTTCGTTTTTAAACACATATCTACATACACATACAATACACATATCTATCCAAAATGATATTCAAATTTTAACAAAACGCATCAAAAGTCTGTATTGTAAATCTCAAATTACATTCATTTCCATGTTTAATTAGGGTCTAAGGTGTGTGAAGTCAATTAAGTGCTATGTATGTTTATATATATATATATATATAGAAACAACGTTAATGAGGTAGTGCTAAACGAGACGTGCCTTTACACATATTTATATTATTGAAATAATTATTATCATTAAATTGAAAATCTTAAGAATGAATAAGGTACACAATCTGATAAACGTTTCTAAAATTTAAAAACCAAGAGTATCTATATTTATAAACTAGTATATAACCCGTCAATATTGACTGGAAAATAGAAAGAAAAACTGTTTATTTCTTTTTACAACATAATGTATTTAAACAAAAAATACCTAAGAACGAAACTCAATGGATTAAACATGAAACGTATGAGCTGATAAATCAAACATTTGTCGTCAGCATGGATTTTGTCCTTCCGACAAAGTGACGAGAAATGCGGGTTTTTATCATGTAGATTGTAAAAAAATCTTAATGCAAACGGTATATGGAGTTCTAAACTTGAATTTAAATAGATAAATGCTAATACTGATTGCTAAAAACTAATAAATGATATTTAAATATGAAGACAACACATAAACGTGTGTTATATTTATAAAAATATGACTGTTTAATTTTATTAATTGCGATATTAACATTTCTTTAGAGTGTCAAACTTGAGTTAACACTAATATGTGAAATTATTTATCATAAGATGGCAGTTTTGCGTACAGCATGAAAAAAGACTCGGAAGATAATACAAATAAAGGATAAGAGAGGGAAAAAGTGAATGCACGCATATGGAAAATATCTAGTTTGTCAACAAATCTCTTAGTTATCTCTGATCTGGTCCACTTCCATATTCCAATATTCGATAGGACTGTACAAGAAACAAAAAATAGCCGAATTATAATTTTCTTTAAATCAGTGTAAAAAATCTAAATGAAATTTCATAAAAACCTCTCTATTTATAAACTACACACAAGAAATTAAATAGTTCGTAGTACTTTTTTTACTCTTATAACTAACAATAAAGCATTTTCGTATGAAAAAGTGTAAAATTATTGCAAGTTTCTCTTCAAAAATGCACTAAATTAATTTCAAATGTTTATGCACCTTCAGTATAAAAAAAAACTTGTTCTTGTATTTTTCCATCAACTTGGTATTCTTTTTAAAAGATAACATATATTAAAAATAATTATTTTTCAATACAACATTTTTTTTTTGCTGTTTTATAAAAAATGGTTTCGAAACAAAAAACATCTTCATATGTGTATAGTTTGGATTTAATATTGTCTTTTTTTAAATAATTCATATATATATATATATATATATATATATGTGTGTGTGTGTATATATATATATATATATATATATATATATATATATATATATGTGTGTGTGTGTATATATATATATATATATATATATATATAATCAAAATTATCCACAAAAAATAAAAAATTCCATAACGTCAACTTATTTATTTAGGATGAGGCTTCTATGGTAGCCAAATATGTTTATCTCTATTCTCTCTCTCTCTCTCTATATATATATATATATATTAATTTTATCGAATTATACCATTTTTATATATACAAAAAAATATACAATTTTTATCAAATTTGTACATTTTTTAAATATTTTAAAAAATATACAAATTTAAAGACAATGCTAGTACTAAAATCGATTGTATTAAATAACAAAAATTGTTTCAGATAAAGGGAAAACATAATATGATAGCAGTTAGATCATTTTTTTTAAAAAATATTTTTGTATATGTTTCTGCACGTCTTAAGAACATAAAATCTTTCGAGAACATAATTAAGAATTAGATTAGTCGCTCCCGCGTTTCACATTTACGAATTACAAACCGAAATCAACGTTTTTTATTTTGAAATTTAATTATTTAACCTAAAAATTAAGTAAAGCTTAAACGCGAAATACGGGTTAATCAAAGCTCGTGCGCTCCCATCCGAATAAATCAGTTCAGGCAATGCACACGTGCTTGAACGGGATTCGGGATAAACCGGCAAGAGAAAACAATTTTAACGCTTAAATTGCTACAATAAATAAACATTATCATATGCGAACTTGTGTAAATATTTTTCGAACAAATTTTTAAATAAGTAATACACGAATCCGGTTCCAAGATTATACAATATATTGTATTTAATTAAATGAACGATGTGTAAACTGGAACAGTATAACATTTTAATTATAATATAGAGTTTAATGGGGATTTTATTAAAATTTTAATCATTCGAATGTTTTTTCTTCGAAACTAGCCGAGCAACCTTTCATTTTTAACACTAGGACTACCACACCAGTCAAAATGACTGGTTTTACGATTTTATTTTAAAATTACTACTTCATGTTACTTTTTTTTTTTGGTAACGATGTCATGACTTGCAGCGATAACTAAAGAAATAGTAAATTTATTTTATTTTTATTTTTTTTATTCAAAATCAAAATAATTTTATATCATGTCTACTTATACCAATACTAGCCAAAATAACTGCTACCTACAAAGTGTCCTGCAATCTGTTTACCGAACACAAATTAACCAGTTTACTCGTTTTGTACAACGTCTCACACGTCCTTAGAATTTTTACTGCGTATCATTCAGTATGATGGTGAGAATTATCAGGAAAACTCCGGATCGATCAAGATGGTAATGCAAAACTAATGCATTCATTCGAAAATATATTCAGTCGTTCACTTAAATCTGGAGACGTAGAAAGTGTATTGAAGTTTTTGTTGAATGTTTCACTCATATTATTTAATACAATAAATAATAAAAAAATAATTATATAAATTATAACAAACGACATATTATTTCAATTAGTGTGAGGTGAGAAAAATGAATACAAATATAAATTTTATGCAATCACTAGTTTTATTTTATAAGTCCTGAAAATGGCAAAACGATTGCAAATCTCTAAATTATTGGAAAAACTGAACGATATACCAATAGAATGCACTGATATCGAGGACGATGAACTTTATGACAGTGAAGGTGAACCAGAAAAAATTGAAAATGAACTATGCGGTATTCACGATGAACTTTTTGATAGTGAGAATAGTGGTAGTGAGCTTTTAGACGAAGAAAATGCTCAGGAGTCCACAGAAAGTGATAGAGAATTTGAAAATATTTTGAATTTACTTAAAAGAAGGTGTGCTCGTGTGCTTTCAAGTTTTGAAGATGAAAATGAAAGTATACTACAAGATCATCAAAATGAAATTGCTGCAGACGGAACCAGTTGGAAAAAATACAAGAAGAGTCTTGTGTTTTAGAAGATTACCACTTATTAATATTTTCAAAGACGTACTCGGTCAAACAAGATATGCCAAAAAAAATATTATGAAAGGTGAATTTATGTTTCAACTAGTAGATGAACTTGCCACTGAAAATTCCATTGAAAATGTAAAATCACGAATGGAATCACGAGAAGCTAATGTACAAACAACTTCAGAGAGCTCACTTTGTTCACGCAAATAGTGTCAAATAGGGTACTGTAATAATAATAATAAGCCTACCACCATTTGTAATATCTGTAAAAAAATATGTATACAGAAAATACACTCAAAAGAAAAACTATGTCTGTAAGAAATGTGACAAATTTTAACTTTTTATACCTGATAATTTACTTTATACTATAAGAATAACTGCACTTTGAAATGAAAATTTATTTTCATTTCTTTTTACCAAAGCATATATTCTTTATCATACTTATTATTCTTATTGATGTGTAAAAGTGATAAAATGTATCAATCCTCATTTAGGAAAAATGGTCTCAAATGGGTTAATATGTAATACCAAAAATGTACTACATGAGACGGAATTTCTTTTGTAAGAAACTAATAAGTCAATAAATATAAAAACATTCTATTATTACTGATTTTTTAAATACCAGTCATGACTGATTTTGATAGAAATGGCTTCGTCTTAACTGTCGGTAGTTCTAGTCTTAAACAACGAAATAGCTGTGTTGTATATGAAAAAATATATTTATTGACAAATTAAATTCAGTATTCTCTTCCCGCCAATACTGCCAAATGAAATCAAAAAAAAAAAACTTCATCTTATACAAGCACCTACTATCAAACTGCGAAACGTACGGAAACATCAAATCGAATATCTGCACGATTACAATTTTTTTTCACGGACGACATAAAATGGCGAACCGAAAAACTTTGCATTACTCTCTCCCGTATCCTTCCCGTGTCGCCTCGGCATCCGCTCGAAGATTACCGGTTTTAAGCCGAAACGAGATGAGAAAATACGCGCTATGTCGAATATAAATTAAATATCCATTAACACGCTGTCCGTTCCTTTTATTCGTCAATATAACAATAACATAATGGCCGTCTGACATAATAATAAATAGAAATAGCATCTCGTGAATATCCGTTGACAGTGCGCGCGTCATATTCAATGTAGATAAAGCGCCGCGTCGGAATGTTTTAATGTCTCGATCAGGGCCGGCGTTGTACTGTTTCAACGGATTTATAAGAATGTATGTGGAGCCAGTGACATTTTCTTTCGTGTAAAATTTCAACAAGAATATGTCGTCCATTCAATAGTAACTGACAATAACATGTAACTGAGACAATAGTACCTGATGTAAATGTAAAAAAAGAATGAACGCGAAAAAGAAAGTAAAACATATTATAATAATAAGAAAAACGTACAGTCTGTAATATTCATCTAATGATTAAAATTGAACAATAGGAGAAAAGCATATTATTTTATTCAAGAGCAGAATTTGATATACAATAGCTGTAGTCACAAGATTGTTTTGATTTTAATCATTTGGTTGGAACGAAAGTTCGTAGCGTTTTCCAACAGGTTCATTAATTGCAGTTTCGCATACGGTTCGATCATAAGACATGACTCCCTATATGTGTTATTTTAACAGGTGACATTTCTACGTTTCTTTCTCTGCTATTTTGTGAATTTCGAGTCTGTTGAATTCAAAATTGAGGAATTTAAGAAGCGTTTTCGTCATTTGATGCTGTTTTATTTCCGGGAAGGAAAAAGCGCTGCAGAGACAGGAAAAAAGATATACACCGTTTATGGAGAAGGTGCGTTAGCTGGCAGTGCAGTTCGAAAGTGGTTCGTTCGGTCCAGAGATGAAAAATTCGACCTAGAGGATCGAGGGCGTTCCAGCAAGACTACACTTGTTTAAAGATGGAAAATAAACAAGCCTTGAAGATGAAGAAGGTCGCAGGCGTTCTTCTTCAGTTCATAACGAACAACTGAAGGTGTTAGTTGAATCAGAACTACGCACAACAATTCGAAAGCTTGCACAAAATTGAGGCGTTAGTCATCCGACAGTTCTAGACTACTTAAAAGTACTTAAATTAAAAAATGTATATGTATTTGAAGGTCATAAACCGCAATTCTTATTCTACCAATATAATAAAATGCAGAGAAAATTTATAGAAAATATGAAGAGATCTTCAGGATCATTCAAATTAAAGGAAATTAAAAATGTGTATCTAGGAATGTTACTTCAAATGTTCATATATATATATATATATATATATATATATATATATATATATATATAAATGTCCAGTACCCCTAATATACATATATATATATATATATATATATATATATATACATATATATATGCATGTATATACATATACAATAAGGACTGGACCAAGAGAATCTGTACAAGTGGCAGATCCTTCTCCCGGCTCCTGGTGCGAATTGTCACAGAAGACGGGAGACTAAGCTACCACGAACATATACAAGGCCGAAGGATGGACGGGAAGTGTGGATGATGTGGGGGGCCAACGAGACCCCCATTCACCTCCTCGCGGAATGTCCGGCAGGGATCAATTTAAGGCGACGATGGTTTGTGGAGTTTCTCCTCACCGCGGCCGAACTGGGGTCTATAAACTCGGGCAGGCGATGGCTTCTGGAAGGAAGCGAGACTTCCCGAGTAGTTTTGATCAACCGAAGGAAGGCATAATGGACTTCAAGTCTAAGTGCCGAGAGGCAAGATAGCTTCCTCCCCCTCAAACACAATCTATCTATCTATCTATCTACATATATATATATATATATATATATATATATATATATATATAAAATTACTGATTATGAACCATGACGTAGTGGAATGGCATGACATTTAATGATTCTTTTCTCATCAAGCTTTAATTTGAATAACAATAGTTATCGACAATAACTTGCTGTTCTGAACTAGAACTTGAAACGCAATTAATCTATTCCATTCGAATTATTGATTAACCTCTACGATTAGTTGTTATGATTCAGTTACGCACTATTTCCGATAACAATTCTATTGTTGAATATATTAAGGATGAACATTTTGATTGTTAGATTACGATTAGGTAGACAGGTAGTACATGAAATTAATTGTATGATGAATGATCTCTTAATAAGAATATAAATTACTTCTCTCTCTCTCTCTATTATATATATATATATATATATATATATATATATATATATATATTCTATGTGAATTCTTTCTTCTTGTAAAAACAATTATAGTTTTGTCCCTTAAGCATTATAATGGTTTAATTATTTAATAGCAAAGTTTTTTGTCAAAGAACTACTGTTGTCTTACTTGAAATTTATTTACAAAAAATATTGATTTTAAATTAGAATGATATTTTATTCATCATCTTGAATAATAAATAACATTTAACTTTTTCTTATTGTATTTTTCAATATCCATACAAAATTTAATTATGCTTTTAGTATACACATACATACATATATATGTATATATATATATATATATATATATATATATATATATATATATATATATATGTAATAATTGTAACAGAGTCGCTCAATACTGCAAGAACTAATTTATGTAGAGATGTACTAGTTTGATATTCTACGCACTACAAAAGGCGCACATGTTGAAACTTTTAACATGAAAACTTCAAGGTACAGTATTCATTGTTTAATGAGTACTGTCTTATTATTATCATTTATAATAAAGTTATTTAGTACGAAACTTGTATGATTCCTTTGTGGTTATCCTGTATAACACATTCGTAGCTGTTCCGAAACTAATACCTAAACATATTTTACAACTTGTTACATTAATGTACTAAGTACTAATGAAGGGGTTTTTTTATATTGATTGTTTTAATATCTTCGCCGAAAATATAAAAAAATACGAGATGATTATAAATTTTTCATGAAGCTATCTCATAGTATTAACAAAGTAAAACCTGCCTAAAAGTTTAATGTTGTAAAATTTAAATAAAAATGTATGTATATATATATATATATATATATATATTATAAACCAGGATTATTTTAGAATTACTTAAAATTTTTTTTATATTTTTTACATATATAATATATTTAAATATTCAGACGAAATCACGATGGCGTAAATAAAAACGGAAATGTTTTTGGTTAAAACTTTTCCATTTAAAAATCACACAACCATTACAACTTTTCAATATAGTTTTTCATAATTATTTCATGTTTTAACCACACATTTTATACTGTTTGTAAATAATTATCTGCTTTTCAGTAGTGATTAATTTCATATACACTTTTTTCACTTTACTACTGACTATAAAATATTTCCAGCACAGTGGTTCGTCTAAAAATTCACACAACTGATAACTCTCAGTTGTGAATAGAATTAAAAAGTATTTTGTAACCAAATCAATGGTCGTCTTTTACTTTATGTAATTATAAGGATTGATTTTGGAAATATTTTTTTCATGCAAGTGTATCAATTATATATATATATATATTTGTATGAATATTATATTATATATATATATATGTATTTTTTTTTAATTTTTAACCGCTCTTTGAATTGTTTATAGAAAATGGTCATAAAAAAGCAAATAAATGATCACAGGATTATAAGTTAAAGAAAAGATTTAAAAGAATCGATGTTGCCTTTTAAAAAAATCCCTATAATTAATAAACGATTTTCACATTCCTCACATTACAAATAATTTTCAAATAAAAATGATCAATAATTGCTTATATTGATGGTAGTTTACTTACCAACACTGTGAAGTGATAAACTACAATAAATATCTTTTTCTGTACGTTTAGTACGTAATGATAACGGAATCGCTGTTGAAATTCACATATCGAAACGACCATTAATAAATTATTGAATGTTTTGATCAGGAAAAGTGTCTGCGCTGTATGTAAATCAAAGAGTCATTCGTGAAAGTAAATCTAGCCGCAATTCTATCAGTTTGGTAGGAAAATGATTACGGTTTTTTGTTTTCGGAATTCTAACCTTATTTTTTTTCGATGAAAGTGCCGTTACATCGTGTTCATGTTAATATCATTTTAATATGGCATTTTTTGGTCTGTATTTTGGTAACATCGACTTAAGTTTTATTATTGATTTTTCTTCAAATCGGTCTATTGAAATAAAGATGGAAATGAAGCAAGTAAGAGCATTTTTTGTATGAGTTTAAAATGAGTGGTAAAGTAGCAGAAACAGATCGGAAACTAAACGATACTTTTAGGGTGAGTACTGTTAAGGAAGTACAATGATGATTCCAAAAAATTCCTGCTGGGGACAAGAGCCTTGAAGATGAAGAAGATCGCGGGAGTCCTTTTTCAGTGCATAACGAACAACTGAAAACATTATCTGAATGAGAACCACGAACAACAATTCGAAAGTTTTCACAAAAGTTAGGCGCTAGTCCTGGGTCACTTAAAACAGCCAGGAAAATCAAAAAATGTTTGACAAATGGGTGCATAATCCGTATTTATTTTTCTACCAATCTAATAAACATTGAATTTGAAATTCAGAGAATACACGTATCAACAAGATGTTAATATAAATTTCGAAATAAAACGATCAATCATTTTTTCAGTGCCTATATAAATTAATTACTGAAACCTTGTCCCATTTCAAAGTCGTATACTTGGTTTTAAATTGATTTCCCGGTAGTGATCATAGATATTTGTATTTCACAAATTTTAACATGATTTTATAAGATAATAAAACTGTATTTAATTGTAAAAGACGGCACAAACATGTTCTTTTTTTCGAGCCAGTTTGCAGACCCGAGAGAACATTTTGTAGATAATTGTGAAACGGAAAAAGAAACATTTTAAAAGTAACAGATCGGTCTCACTGACAAGATAATATTTATTCGGATATAATAAATCTAATAAAAAAATAAAAAATAAATAATTCAAGAAATAGAACTAGATTAAAAGATGCAATTTGGAAGTACAGGAAATATTTTGGAATTTCTCAACAAAGAATGTTTCATAAATAATCTTTAATTCAAATATTGCCAATTTTAATACCTGTTTATTGATTATATATATATATATATATATATATATATATATATATATATATATATACATACACAAACACACACTACTTTGTATAAAATAGATTTGTTTTATTAAGAAATTGTATTCAGATTTCTTGGCGCAAGTATTTGGTTACTCTGGTACCTTCGATGAATTTTACATTAATGCATCGTTAGCGCCAACCCTGGTTACAATGCTATAAATAATTTATGACGGACGGATGCGGTATCTTGTCCCTTTTACCAACAGACCGACTCTGACTGTCGAGACGTGTATCTGTCTGTGGGTCTTACTCGACTCTCCGTCTACTAGAAATACGCGTGTGTAAATGAACGATTGTCACGTGGATTTACGTGTAAGTTTACTTCTTTCATACGCCAGACATCAGCAGAATAGCCAATCAGTCCGTAGACCAATACACGATGAAATATGCGACACATGGAATAGAATAATGCCGTGTCCTGTTGATACACAGATAAATAGAAATGTATACACCACACGAATGTGATTCGAATGCAATTGTGTACGCATAATGAATTCTCCTATTCACGTGTTTCGATTCTATTATGTGACGGACGATCGCGGGTTCTGTTCGAGGAAATTGTATACGGAGTTTGATATACCGCATTCAAGTATGAAAGCATCCATTAACATGTTTTTTCTTTGAGAAAGATCTGTTACAAACCTCTTAACATACTATTGTGCTTCGATTCGCATACACTTGAACTCTTATAACCTATTCTTAGAATTTTATTTTTAACATCATGATTTATACAGAGGATCAAATACATTAATTTCTTTAAAAAATCCAAGTATTATTAAATTTGCTAGATATATAAAGTCAATTAAATATAATAATAGTGAATAAAATTTACTGAATTCATTACAGAGAATATTTAATAGAAAAACGCCTGTTTACAACAGTAAATCCAGTGATAGAAGCTCTAATAAAAAGCTTTTAATTTTCATTAATTCATTTATCTAATTAGTTTTGGCATCCATTCGTTTCTCATCGTTTAAATATGGCAATAGCAAATAAAACCTTTATAATTTCATCTAAGATATCCAATACTTCAAATATATCTATACTTTTATTAATCTATTATTTTTCTTAACACATTCGCTACCATGGTCTTGAGGAGGAAAACGTTCACCACAACACAGGATTTTTTTTGTGATAATAATACCAAATGGCATAGAATTTACTTATTTACATTTAGAACAATCTGAATAAGTAAAATAAGCATTCTTATAAACTGGCACACACATGTGACGCTAGACTGTAGATAAAAAAAATATATTGTAGCCCACGTGTCAAATATATGTGACACATTAAATTAAAAGGAAATGAATAAGATTGGAAAATAAAAACTAAATAAATACAAAGTGAAATACCGGAGATTTATTTTCCATGATAAATTTTAAAACATTTGTCAACGTATAACTCAATTGGTTGTCCATTGTTGGTTTTACAAATTTTACAAGCGTAGAAAGTATTTGTGCGCCGCTTGTTCCTGGCACATACAGAGCATCTAAGCCGTCTCTTCAGTTTTTACAGAAAGTGTTGTATATTTGAATTGTTGCTACGTGGAAACATAGCTATTTCGCTGTCAGAATTCAGTAATTTGCTGGCAAGGTCATTTCTAAACTCTAAATAATTCATTTTAGTTGAATGAACTTTTCTGTACAACCAACATACATTCCAAATTACAACGTCAAATAAATAAAAAAAAAGTTTGCTGTACAAACACTAAATAATATATTATAACCTCAGACCAAGCGCTTCTTTCATACATTTTACTGTTTTGGAGCTTAACAATTGTGTACAGCGCACATAGTGTTTCAACACGCGATCATAAACTGACCAATCAGAGCTGTCGCACGTCAGTGTTGACGCCGGGATCACACAACAAACCGCCGTGTCACAAATATGTGACGGCCGGTAGCGAACGCGCTAACAAATCCATAAAAACACCAATTTCAGTCGTGTTTTAATCTATTAATGTTTTGTTTGTTACTCGTTCTCGTTTATACGCATTGAAAAACATAAACAACACTGTTGTTAAGAGAAGAGATTATCTCTAGATTTAAAAGATTTATTTTAGGTGCTACAAAACTATGTACAATGTGAGAACTTTTGTAATTAAAAATTTAGCTGATAAGCTTAAATGTACACCGAAGAATTACATTGAAGATTAAAAAAAAATGTTTGTTGTAGAATAGCACTCGTCAAAGGCGAATTCTAATAATAAAAATCGATGAATTGTTGTTTTCTTGTCATACTTATTCAACTTGTATGAAGAAAAGTTTGAAATTCGACAATGATACAAGTTTAAATGTTAAGAATGATGTTACCGTTTTATGTTTTCTTGGATACTGTTTACCTTTAAAACGATTCGACTCGTTTAATACAATCGGTGAACACATGGACAAGTACCGAGTGACCGACATAAGAAGTGCACGGACATACGGTCGCAGATCATGATAATTTCGACTCGAAAATAAAATCACTGATCTATCGATCGCACCCACCAATACGCTATACATTAAAATGCAATAACCGCTGATTTATTTCTCGTTTCACGTACAATCCAATTTGCTTAACGATCTGTTTGGAAGATTTACCACTCAATAAATGTCTCGTTGTAAATATATGCACTGGATACGGCGCCTATGTACTACATTTATATACCGATACCAGCCGATGTCTACGTACAACTCAAATGATACGATTACGGTATTCCTTTTTTCGCATCTCTTCGCACAGTTCGCTTTCGTAGCTTCACTTCCATTTATATTCATTTCGAGTATACATGCAGTTACGATATTTCAGTGTTTAATCGGTATTAATTTAAAACAATGAGTACGGTAATGATCGTACGTACTTGAGTCAATTAAATTTTTTTTTTAAAGAATTATAATTGTAGCGAACATCGTCCGTCGCAAAAACAAATAACAAGTCACTGTGAAGTCGCGGAAGTCATTAAGAAATATAACGGATATATTTAATTCTGTTCTTGAAAGAGTTGAAGAAATTACGTTGAAAATAAATCCGTGAAGATTATAACTATACATAAATTGTCTAGACTTCTTGGCAAATGACACAGTGAGATCATAGCTTAAGTTGGTATAAATCTTATTTACACTAAATACAAAAACAACTATGTGTGTGTGTATATGTATATACAAATATATATATATATATATATATATATATATATATATATAAATATATATATAGTTATATATATATGTTGAATGTAAAATATATTTTTATTAGACTGGCAGTATTTATTACCAACAAAAAATTACTAATAAAAACAAAATAAATTTCAAGAAAATCCAATCCAATTTTAGTTTCAAGCAGTTCAACAAATCTAAAAAAAAGAATCAATAAATAATGTCCGGATTTAATTTCCCTCTTGGATCATTTCAATGCACATTTGTTATTATACTGGTGGAAATAAATAATTCAAGCACATACTTAATTACTGAAAATATAAAAAAAACTGTCACAAATGAATTTTCTTCATTCTCTTCAGAATATCTGCATAAAGTATCAATTTCTAACGAATAGTCATTATTCTGTCTTTATTTCTTTGAAATTTAAGATCTATATATATATATATATATATATATATATATATATATCAAATATTAATTTCTGTCAACCGACAACACCAATAATAAGACAAAATATAATTCTATGTTATAATTGTTTGCTTTTTCTCAATGATCCCGATGATGCATTATCTTGTAGTATTTGTTATTTTGGGTCGTTTGAATTTCTTATTTCTCCAAGTTTCAGTATAAGTGTTATCTTCAGGTAGATGTAGATAACACCTAGTTAACGAAATCTATCTGATAATGACACACGTGTTGAACTTAGTCATAGAAGACAGAAATACAAGCAATCTAAAATAATAAACACTGCAGGACAATGCATCAAAGGAACCATGTTGACAAAATATAACACAATTGTAGACCAACAAAACAATATAATGATAAGATTATACATCATATGGTATATTTTTCGTATTATTCATTTCATACAATTATTATATATATATATATATATATATATATATATATATATATATATATATATATATATACACTGACTCATGCTATTATTGAATTGAGGATTTAATCCTACGCGATAACAAATACCAAACGTGACATCAGTCTTATCTGCTATATTTGGTCGGCGAATATTCATAAATGCATTTCTCAATAATTCGGTTGGAAAGTGACTAATCGTACCTTTTTCCACATAATATCCATTTACGTAAATGTCTACGAAGAAAAAATCCACGCCACGATTATAAAGTATGCAAATTAAATGTTTTGTCAGACAAGAATGTCGAACTGTACAGGTGGAATGAATGGTGGAGCCGTACTGGTTTAAACTGCATTTTGTTGTCGATAAATCTTGTTTTTATTGAAATAAATGAAAAGTTAACAACATATACTAGTTCATTAATGTATATATATATATATATATATATATATATATATATATATATATGTATGTACAGTTGTCTTTTTTTTATGCAGATACGATCCACAGAAACCCGCATATAAAAAAATCGCACAAAAAGACATAACTTACATTGAAAAATTAGGGATACTTTCCATAATTTTCTAAAAGCACATAAAATCAAATGAATGAGTTGAAATAAATCAAAAATCGTATAAAAAAGTTTATGAAAATTCAGAAAAATAAGAATGCCTAAAAAATTCTTTGAAAGAAATTGATATATTTTTTTTAAAATTTTATTCATTTAATTTTATTGAAAAGAAACAATTATTTTTACATTTTTTCATCAGAATTATCGTCACTACATGATAATATTCTGCACCATTTGCGAACTGGCGCGAAATCATTTTCGTCGCTAGAAGAGATAGTCAATGCATCATATCTGCATGGTAAATACAATGATTCTTTATAAACAGAATTATGAACAACTTCATCCTCGTTCTGTATTGATTTTTATCGTCTGGCAATTTAATCAATGATTAAATTTTGCAATGATGATTTTACTAATTTTTTATTCAGTTCACGATATCCAGACATACAATTCTTCATCTCGTTCAGAATTTTTACCATGAACAAGAAAATGATTTCCCAATTTACTGCAAAGTCTAAAACCTTCTCTAATTATATTTGCAGTGAGAGGGACATACTTTTCTTCCGCTTCACTACAGTTTTCTGGAATTTCGATGATATCTCAAGTTATACTAATAATATCATCGTCACTTAAGGCATTATCCACAAGTAATTCATCGATATCATTCTGACTAAAGGTATCAAAACGTTCTCCACTAATTTCATGTTCGAAAGTAATGATGTCAGCTGCTAATGGCTCTATTTGAATGGTTGTACTGCTTGTAACAAATCCAGGCCAAAATGCTTTTCAGCAAGCATTTAAAGTGTGTGGTCTAATTTCATCGATAGCAGTTACAGCATGGTTTAAACAATCCAAAATAGAATTAAAAAATATAATAATTTAAATTTAAAAATGTTTAAACAACGTGCAGCTCATATGTGTATATATATATATATACATATATATATAACGGGGAAGTCCCGAATTTGCATGAAACGTGCACCTCATAGCTTCAAAATCGCATTAAAAAGATATGCATGTAAACAGACTCGAATATATATATATATATATATATATATATATATATATATGTGTGTGTGTGTGTGTGTGTGTGTGTGTGTGTGTGTGTATGTGTGTGTGTATGTGTGTTAATATATGCCACGTCACTGGCCTGAGACAAAAACGAAATGCATAATATTAACAATAAGGTATAGAGTTGATGGTTAATGAAAGTGGAGTGCAGTCAAAGAGAATACAAGTGGAGTTAAATTAAGATTGCTATTGTAATTAATGTGGTTATTGTGACTGACCAATACATTTATTTATGATATTTTTTTCTTTTAATTAAAATCCTACATATATATATATATATATATATATATATATATATATATATATGTGTGTGTGTGTATGTGTGTGTATATATATATATATATATATATATATATATATGTATAAAACACAAATTCAATTTTAAATCACTTCAAAAACCATATAAAAAATACAAATGAAAGAACGCAAAATATTATTTTTTGCGAACAAAGAAAATTATCTTTTATGTTACATACTGAATAATTACAATCGTCATCAATTCAAATAAATGATAAGAGGAAAATTCAAGTGCAATTTATTAAACGGAACAGCTTATTGTGACTGATCAATACATTTATTAATCATATTTCTTTCTTTTAATTAAAATCGTACATGTGTATATATATATATATATATATACACAAACAAATTCAATTTTAATTCAATTCAAACACCATACGAACAATATAAATGAAAGAACGCAAAATATTATTTCTTGCCAACAAAGAAAATTATTTTTTATGTTGCATACTGAATAATTACAATCGTTATCAATGCAAATAAATGATAAGAGGAAAATTCAAGTGGAATTTATTAAACGGAACAGCTTATTGGAATTTTTATTGTTCTACAAACAGTATAGAAAATATATAAATGGACGGATGAGGTTTATCAGTTAAAAAAAAACCTTTATAATGATTTAATAGCCGTTATAAAAAAAAATAATTGCCATTGACTAAAAATGTAATTATCAATCTAGTTCATTTATGTTTAATTGTAATTTATTACCATTTTTTCATTCTCGCAGTCACATCAATGACTGTTTTTTTTTATGAAAAGAAATACCGACATAAATAAATTATCTACTTAAATAGTTTATCATTTTTGTTTACAGGAAATATGATGAATCATGTAACGAGACGACAGCACCTAAGAGATAATATTTGAGGACTCAATAATCGACTGGAATCAATCCTACGCAGATAAAAGATAAACGGACGTAGACGCATACACACACGGACGGACAGACGGCCGTTTATAAAACTTCTACGAATCCGCATTCGAAATGTACAGTTTCGCCGACGTACATTACCAACATAAATAATTACACGGGAACGTACCGAAAAAAAAGCGCATAAGCGACGCTCGAACCGTGATATAAACTAACTGTTGTGAAATTGAACGATAAAAAAACAGTGCGAATTTTTTGTAAAAAATATATTCCCTGCTCCACAACGATAATCAACAGTGTCCAGGGATTAATTAAACTGAATTATGTACTGTGGTTCCGTGAAGTTTGTAGGAACTGAAATGAATAATTAATTTTTCTGATTGTTTATTTATTTCGATTTATGTTGATTTTCGCGAATGAACAGTTTAGTGCGTGTCTGGCTTTTTTAATTAACTAATTTATCAGCCGTTGATACTTTTTCGTGTGTTTAAACTGTTAATAAGTGACGATATTTTAAACAGAGAATAAATAAATGATAAAAACACACATTATCTATAATTTTTCGCGTTTAATATTTAATCTTTTACACAAGAAATAGTCAATATATATATATTATATGAACACTGTTAAATTTATTTATAAAATTTTAAAAAAATATAAACTAAAACGTACATTGATGTGAATAACTGAATATAAAATTTAAAATAAACGATTATATTAATCAGATCCAAGAAGAAACTAAAATATATATTTATTATACATAACGTACACTTTTTTTAATGTTTCGGACGTTATAAATGAATATAAAAGTACACGGAAGTTAATTAAGTTTTACATTTAATAAAAAAAGTGATTACTCTGGAAATATTCAAATTTTATGGCACACGTGCGTCGATATAAATTATTAGATTCGAAAAAAAATTTTTAATGAAAAAAAGTCTCATTGAAATATATTAAAATTAATACGAATTTCATAAAAAAAAGTAATACTTTACATGAAATTATATTCAAATTTCGTACCGAACAGTGTAATAAATTTTAATAAATAATATATATGTACGTACAATATTCCAATTATTATATATATATATATATATATATATACATAAATGTATCATACAGAAAAAGTAAACAAGAATTAATAACAAAATATTTCAAGGTCTGCGAACAATTATTGGAAGTTAATGTGTCTGTTTTTTTTTCCTCTATTTTTAATTAATTATCGGTTTAATTGAAACGTGTTAAACTGTTAAGAATTCACGACTTTAGTGAAATACATAATTGTGTAGTTATTAATGATAACTATTTTTTAATTAAAAATATCTACATGTTATATTGAAATATCCGTTGGAGAGAACTGAACAAATTATCAAGGCAAGCAATTATTTTCAAATTTATAGAACTTTAAATTGAACTGATAATAGTTAATATTAAATTAAAATATAAAATATATAAACAACATATGTGCTTGTGATTATATAAAAATATATTTACAATTTTTTACACGGCAAATAAAAATCTTTTATACGAAATTGAATATTTATCGAGAATTACTTATCTATAAATTTAGAAAATTAGGTAATTTTTTTAATTCAATATTGAAATTAATTTGAATGTATAAATTAAATAATATTGCTGAAGAAATTATCATACGAATAAATAATTTTGTTATATTTGGCAACATTTTCAATACAAAAATTGAAAATTCCTATTGAACATATTTGTTGAAATAGATAAATAAGTGATATTTTTAAATAAAGTATATACAAACACTTATTGAATCACGTTTGGTATTTGATAAAAATACTAAATCTATTAATCACCGTAAACATAAAAAAAATATTTCAAATATAGATAAAAACAATCTTAAAATTGCATGATTTTAAGGAACTGATAAGTTTCATAATTATTGCGAAATTTTATGACATCGATATTAAAGAAAAAAACATTCATTAAACATTAAAAACGTACATAAATAGTGATTGTATTTTTACGATTTTTTTTTAATTGAAAAGATAAGAGAAAATCAAACAATAACGAAAGTGTTTATCAGAGAGTGTTTTAAATATCTGTTGTGTTTGCAAGGTTTATTTGACAAAAAAAAAAAAAAAAAACGTGTTGATGTCCTGTGGTTGTTGCGGGAGACAAACATCCGCCAAAATGGTGGATCCAGCGTCTCCTAAACAAGAGGAAGAATGCAAAGTGGTCGTAGTGGGTGATGCTAAATGTGGCAAGACGGCACTCATACGATGTTTCCTCACTGAACAATTCGAAGAAGTAAGTTTCTTTCTATATTAATTTGTTAACAAGTGAAATTTATAATTTTTTGTCGAATCATACAATCTGGTCAGTTTTAGAAAATCAGAATCGAATTCAGTAAAAACTTGTAATTACAAATAATTCAAATACATAATGCTTTTTATTTATTTTAAAACATGCTGTAGAAAGATAATTTTTAAATAGAAAATATATTTATTGGCTTATCGTTATGTATATATATATATATATATATATATATATATATATATAGATATTTATTAGCATTAGTTTATTTATTAGCATTATTTTCCTGTTTTAAATACATTTTATAATCTATTAACATTTATGATTTTAAACAGAAAATTCTTTAATTTGATATTAAAACTTGTTTCTGAACGTTTCGAAAGTTAATTTTTATTCTTTTATATTGTAATTATAATAAAACGATACTTAATTTACTTCTTTTTAATCAGTCTATTAGATATTCTACAATTTATTCATACAATATATTTACTTTTTACACTCGAAACATTTTGCACAGTAATGTACAGTGTATTAGATTGGTAAGAAAATAATTACGGTTTTTTTTTCTGAATTCTAGCCTTAATGAACGTGTCATTTCATCGTGTTCATGTTAATATCATTTTAAAGTTAATTTTTCGGTCTGTATTTTGGTAACGTAGACTATGGTGTTATTATTAACTTTGTTTCAAATTGGGCTATTGGATTAGGAGGACAGGTGAGATAAAAAAATATGAGAAAGTTTGTGGAAAAAAGCAGTGGATTATTCATGGAAAAACACTAGAAGAACCTTTTATTTATTAGTAGATCGTTAAAGGCTGAGGATCATATATTAGGTCGATAGAAAAATAATTGCGGATTTTGTTTTCTGAATTCTAACATTAATTTTTTTCACTGAAAGTGTAATTTCATCGTGTTCGTGTTAATATCATTTTAATGTACATTTTTTGGTCTGTATTTTGGTAACATCGACTTAGGTTTTATTATTGGTTTTGTTTTAAATTGGGCTATTGAATTAAAGATGGAAAAGAAGCAAATAAGAGCATTTTTTGTACGAGTTCAAAACGGGAGATAAAGCATCAAAAACTGCTTGTAAACTAAACAGTGCTTTTGGTGTGGGTGCTGTTAAGGAACATACGATTGAATGACGGTACCAAAAATTTCGTGCTGGTGATGAGAGATCTGAGAATCAACGTTCTCTGTTGCTATTTGCACTTGTAATTTCTTATCAATATTAAACAGTAGTAGACAACCACAGATCTGTCTACTAAATGTTATCTACTTATATAAACAGTAAAGATATTAAATATTTATACATTGCATTTCAACCAGAGTAAATTTTAGTAAAATTAACGCACGCCATATTGCTAGCTAACGAATGTTTGTCTATGATTTAATTTTTTTCCATTTATTTTCAATTATTATTCCATTATACAAAATGTATTTTTTATATATTTTCAGATCAATTGTTGTTCTTATTTTATATTTATCATCGACATATAATATTAGGACTATTCAGAGCGCTGGTATATAATTTATGATTTCCGTACATTTAACACAAACGCCAAAATATATTATATGATATTTATTTCTATTCATATCGAAATTCTTATTTCTAATTGGTTATCGCATATTGTTTGGTATCTATAACAACAGATAATTAACATTATACAGTTAGTACAGGTGCTAATGACCTTAGATTTCGAAGCGCCTTAAAACTCCAAATAACAATAACATACAGTTAGTATTAGGTTGGTAGAAAAATAATTGCGATTCAAGGTCTTTAGATTCGTATACATTTTTCTCAGCTAGCTGTTTTAAGTGGTCCAGAACTGTTGGATGACTAACTCCTAACTTTTGTGCAATCTCTCGAAATGTGCGTGGTTCTGATTCAATTAATGCCTTCAGTTGGTCTTTATGAACTGAAGAAATACGCTCGCGAGCTTCTTCATCTTTAAGCATCTCGTCTCCAGCACGAAATTTTTGGAACCTCTATTACCGCACAGTACCCACACCAAAAGCATCGTTTAGTTCACGAGCGGTTTCTGCTGTTTTACCACCCGTTTTGAAATCATATGAAAAAAATCTTATCTGCTTCTTTTCCATCTTTTATTCCATAGTCCAATTTGAAGCAAAATTAATAATAAAACCAAAATCGATGTTACTAAAATAAAACCGAAGTCGATGTTATCAAAATTCAAACAGAAAAATGCACTTCAGAATGATATTAACATGAACACGATGAAATAACACTTTCATTGAAAGAAATTAAGGTTAGAATTCAGAAATCAAAAACCGCAATTATTTTCCTACCGACCTAATAATATCAGTTTTTGAAAAATTCATGCATCTAGTTGTCTAATCTAATTGAAGGCACGTAGACTTCGTGTGACACAAACAGAAATAAATTCCATCACTAAAATGTTTTATTCTGTTTAAATTTGATACGACTTGATAATCATTTCCCATTACTATAACATGTCCGGCCTCTCAGTTTTAAGAAACGAGACTGCACTGTACGAAAATCGATCGTTTCAGAAACGATCCTCCCAACAAAATTCAGTGAAACGAACGACTGCTACCTTGCATCAACTTATTAATTAGGTTCATTCGTTTAATGGTATCTCCTTCCTGAAATATTCAATACAGTTATTCTACGTTTCGTGCACGTTTTAATTAGAATTTCGGTACATTTATTGTTTTGTATAGTTTATGCGTATCAATGAAGGATCAGTTATTTTCAGAACCGTGTTTTATTATTGGGAAATAATTTACATCGACTTTTGTTTCTTTCGACCATTAATTACTGTTTCAGTTTAACTTACTGCAGTTACAGCACAGCTGGTAGCAATTTTATTAATTAAAACATGTTTTATTTTACTATATATATATATATATATATATATATATATATATTACTTGCTTTATCATCGATTTAATTATTTTTAATTACGATGGAGTTCGTTTTCTTAATTTGTCCAATTAAAATATTACAAACTTACAAGAAGCGCAAACACGATAGATATAAACGAAATTACATAGCTTCATTTAATTTTATTTCGATACGGTTAATTGGACATTCTTTTACAATCGCCTGTTGCACATTTGCTCATCGTACAGTTGAAATCGACAAATGTTGAATTCCCCACTGGCCACGTTCCGCAAATGCATTGAAATGTCAGCGACTCAACATATTCGAAATGTAATAAACTATGTCCAAAAATAAAATTTTTAATTCGCTTCCGAGTTGACGGAAGTGGTGTTCGTCTCCGCTAAAAATAAATAAACGGTACGATATTCTATCCACTTGAGCGTTTAGACAAAACGGAATAATGGTATTTTAATCTGTTCTTGTGTTTATTATCGTGACTAGAGAAGAGTCTAAGTTATATACTTGTCCATTAAAGCAAATATGCATCTCAAGTGATCAGTTCGGAATTAGACGAAGGAATAAAAATTCAATTGGGTGTGTATTTATGTACATTATTTCGTTCGGGTTTCGTAAATTCTAGCACATATGTATTTCTAGTGGTCTCCAGTGGCTTCTAATCGTAACTGTTAAGATTTTTATGGGATTTCTATGAATAGATTGTCTATTATTCAGAAGTTTTTATTTTTATTACAGTAATTATTATTATTAATCAATTAATAACTTGAAGAATTGAGGTTTATTCGCTCATTACCAAATAATCTTTTTACATAGTAATACATTATATGTATATGTGTATGTATATATATATATATATATATATATATATATATATATATATATATATATATATTGAGTGCTCCTTAACAATATTTACATACTATTTAATTTATTATCAATTTTAAACTTAGATCCAAGTTTATATATATATATATATATATATAGAGAGAGAGAGAGAAAGAAATAGAGAGAGAGAGCTCCTTATTAATATTTACCATACTATTTAATTTATTATTAATTTTAAACCGAGATCGAAGTTTCAATATATATATATATGTATATATATATATATATATATATATATATATAGAGAGAGAGAGAGTGCTCCTTAATAATATTTACCCTACTATTTAATTTATTATCTATTTTAAAGCTAGATCCAAGTTTTAAAATGCTTTTCTAGTTTTTCTTAACAAGTGTTTAGCTTATTATATAAGATTGGCAGAAAAATAATTAATTTTCAAGTTCCTTTCTCACATGGATTATGTATATATATATATATGTATATATATATATAATTTTGTAAGTGTGGGAAATACTGTCATAGACAGACAAATGTGTTAAAAAATTAAACAGGATTTATTGTTCTATTCTTTTATATTACAAGCTATCTATTTACAGTTATATAAAATTAGTAGAAGCTAAAATAGAAAAATTATATATATATACATATATATATATATATATATATATATATATATATATATAAATATATAAATAAATGTAATCTAAATTAAGAATATACTAATTATACTCGTTGTTTACGCGATAAACTTGTTAATATTCGTCTGGTTTTTTTTATATCGCAGTTATATTAAGGAACTCTATATAAATATACATGTTTTTGGTCACACATGTTGATTTTTTTATTAGAAGAAAACACGACATAAATTATTTTTGAACCTACGCCAATTACTCATCAGTCAAATATGCTACCCACAGGATTACATTTATCTTTTTCTCTCCGACCGATCCTCTTCATTATTTATATTGCATTACATGTAAACAGTGTTGAATAATTAAAAAAAAATAATATAAATTGAACAAATTTTATATTTAACTGTTATATTAATGAACTGCTATTTTTTATCTCATACATATATATATATATATATATATATATAGAAGTTATTTATAATTTACTAAAAAAAACACAATGGATTTCTTTTATAAAAATGACCATCTGCATTCATGTCGCACATATATACACGTTAGTCCATTTTTGGACGAAAGACGACCTCCCGGCACTGTACATACACACATCCGTTCCGTGCGATAATATTTCATTCGAAATAACACGCTAGGAATACCCGTTTCTTTTTGTTCGATACGAAGTAAGATTAAGAAGAGGGATCATATGTAGGACGCAAAAAAACTGCGCATACATACTGTATATATATATATATATATATATATATATATATATGTATATATATATATATATATATATATAAACGGGAAACTTCCAGAGAGATCTATCCAGCTGTTGAGCTGTGATATTTCTTATACTGTATTATACTCTACTGATTCGTTCTGTGCCATTATCGAAAATTGCAGTGGTAACACACTCGACGCGAGGTGTAATGTTGCTTTCTCAGACGATTTTTCAACAAAATTGTTCATACGTAATATATGTAGATATAGTCAGATATATTCAATCGATTGTATGTACTTATACATATATATATATATATATATATATATATATATATATATATATATATATATATATATATATGATGAAAAATGTCAATTACAAAAATAAACAAACAACTTTTACGGCTGAATTTTTAAAAAACATATGATTACAGAAAAACTTTTACAGTAGATAAAAAATTAGAAAATAATATTGGTCGAATTATAAGTCACTTTTAGTGCAGTACACTTCCTTAATACGTCAAGTACAGCAGTAATTTTTAATCAAGGATATGCCGTTTAACTGACCCGACCTTTCTATACTATTAGGTCATTAAATATGAAATGTCTGAGTTCGAATCAAAAGTTTACTTTATTGTATCTCGAACAAGGAGCAGTACAATTAATCAAACTATGCGCCTAAACTATCGACACAGTTTTGCTATTTTAAGGGTAGCTCGACTATGCCAGCAGCGAAGAAGCCTAGGTAACGGGTGGCGATGAAATCGCGAAAGGCGTCTTCCACAGTTTGTCGAGAATTGAATATTTTTCCTTACAAATAGTGGTCCAAAGCCTGGAAGAAGTGGCAGTCAGTTGGTGCAAGGCCTGGTGAATACGGTGGATGACAGAGAGTTTCCAAATCCAGCTCTTGTAGTTTGAACAACGTTATTATCGCGACAGGTGGTCGAGCGTTGTCTTTCAAGAGGATTGACCTGTTTCCATTGACCAATCTCGGCTGCTGAATCGCAAGCATCCTCATCGTTTCGTCCAATTGATTGCAGTAAGCATTCGTTGTAATTGACTGACCAGGTTTCATGAAACTGTATGTGGATAATAGCAGCGCTAGACCATCAAACAAACATCATTCGTTTTTTTGATCAATATTCAGTTTTGGACTGTGTTCCGACGCTTCATCTTTATCCAACGATTGTATCGAACGCTTGCGATTGTCAAAAAGAAATAATTTTTCATTACACGTTACAATACGGTGTAGAAATGGTTCCCTTTTATGTTGTGATAGCAAAGAAAGGTAAACTTTTGAGATGACTTCTCATCTGACGCTCGTTTAATTCATGCGAAACCCATCTATCCAGCTTCATTCCCGTGCCGATTTCTTTCAAATAGTCCAATATTTTTGGAATAATAACGTCAAACCTTGCTGTTAATTCATTCGTACATTGAGATAGATTCGTTTCCACTACAGTTTTCAGCTCATCATTATCCACCATGTGGCTCATTTTTAAGATGAAAATCACCAGAACGGAACTTATCAAACCATCGACATACTATGCGTTCATTAACCGCATCTTTCTCAAATACTTCGTTTATACTTCCAGCTATCTACGCTGCGTTCGTTCCTCAACGAAATTCATATTCGAAAATTTCACAAATCTTTAACTTATCCATGATTTCACATAAATTGCCCTAAAGATTAATAGAATATTAAAACGTTAAACCGCAACGTGCGTTTTAAAGAATGAGGATGTATACCTTCACAATTAAAAAGAAAAAAAAAACAGGAAACGTCAATCAAAGTGAAATGTCCAAGATGGCATCTATTAAACTCAGTACTTGAGAAAATCGGACATTTCATACTTAATAACCTAATAATTTATTTTTTAAAGCTTTCACTTCAATGAAGTACTGAAAAGGTACAAATATGAATTTACTTAATATTCGAGCATTCCTATAAACTGGGATGATTCAAAAGAAAATAAATGTATGCCTATAAATTTTCAATATTTATATTCAAAGTTCTAGTAAACGTAAGTATAAGTTTTATTACTCTGTACGAACCTTGGTAGCCACACGTGTTTGTCTTCTCTCTATTACCGGTTACGATTTTCACCATCTTCAGATAGCTTTTGAATTTAAAATCGACCCGAATCGAAAAAATCGACCTGAAAATGACAAAAAGCTGAATCAGTCGTGGAAGAAACGAAATTAAACAAATTTATACAGGTACGCTGAAAAATAATACAATAAAAATTACAACTTATGGTGGGTTTTTTTAATGTGTCATTTATTAAGAAATTTATTAACTAATGATTCTGATTTTGACTGAAATTATTTATAATTCGAACGTTTTAAAAAATTGACTTGCGTGATTGACTTCTGAGTCAGCAACTAGTAATCGTTTATCTAATAATATTTATTATTTTTCTTTGGAATTATACATACATACTAGGTATAAAAATTTATCAGTAAAATAAATATACTTGTTTGAGAATTATCTAAGAAAATATAATATATATATATATATATATATATATATATATATATATATATATATATATATAATATTATAGAGTAATTTGTATTCTAGTTTCTGGTATTAAAATTAGCAAGACGGGTAGCTGATATCAGCTGTTCATGTTGTTTTCAATGCGGTCTCATATTTGGTTACCAGAGTCATCTTTGCAACTTGTATGTCATAAGTTGTTTGTGGTTAAGACAATGTGCGGTTAAATTATGACTAATGTAATTTCACAAACACATGGCTTGGGGTTATTGTTGTTTATGAATAGATATCCATAACTATCAAGTGTAACTGAAATGTAAATAATTACAAGTAATTTATAACTATCAAAAATACTCTACTCAAATTTAACAAGTATCGAGCATATCAAAAACGAATTGATCATGTTTTCATTACATGGAAAAATATTATAATTAAATTACATTTCAGTCCCGACTGCATAACAAAAAAAATACATACGAACAGGTCAACGGCATCGAATTTTATATAGTCCTAGAAAAGTTGAAATATACATTCTACACCGATTTTCCATTAGATAATATTAGTTCGCCGAAACTGAAATGAAAAGATAAAACGCGAAAATGTGTCAGGATATAAATGAATATTAAAAAGCAAAATACTATAATTCAGCATTGTTTACGATCATTTATTTCACTTACCCGCACACAAACACTCACAAGGTAATGACAATTTTTAGACATTAATATCAACTATATCACATTGTTGCGCACTGTTTTTTTACGGAACAGCCTGATTTTTATATCTCCACTGTAACATGTGTATGTAGTAAAAAACAATTAATGAGGTTTTTCCCCTCGCGGTGATCGTACTGTGAGTCATGAGTCTCAGTACAACAACTATAAATACGCATCTCTTTTATTTGAAAAAAAAACGGCCGAGTGTAATGGGTTTTAAGCGTTTGGATTTTTTAAATGAAAAGCTTCGGGACACGCATTAAAATTCATGCGGATTGATCAACGGATCGATAAATGAACTTTTGGAATGTCTCATAAAGATAAGTTTTGCTGTATGATGCATGGTGATGATTATTAGATTTCATACTAAATACACGGAACTTGTTGGTTATATGAAATTGAAAAATAATATATAGGTAATATCTGCTCATTGAATAAATAATATTTTAGAAAATATTTACTCTTTTTGAATAGTATTTGAGAAAATACTCACTCTTCATGAATTTCTCTCTCATCCCACAAACTACAAATATTTTTTTAGAACTAAAATGCTCAATAAATGATTACTGATCATTTTTAATTATTCCTTATAGTATTTCAATGACAATGTTCTCATCCACAGAATACCAATGTTCAGAAAATCTTTTTTATACATTGAAGCAATTATTACACCTTTTCAATCAATAATAATTAATTGAACATTTTAGGTTAAAAACATGTTTTGTGGTTTGTGAAGTGAAACAAAAATTCATTTATAAAAAAAAACTATATATTATATTTCATACAGGCTGTATTATTTTTTAAGTGATAAATAATATCAGGATATTAAAATATTTATTTTCCAATACAACTTTTCACAAGTAAAAGGTCAGTTCGATATGTACTCTGAACTTACTTTGAGTTTTATAACTTTATCGTGACTTTATTACTCTGAACTTGTTTCTATCGAACAACTTAGAATAAGTTTAGAGTAAATCATATATAATTGCTGTCAACATTTTATTTGTATACTTACAATCAACTTGATAAATTTGAGCAGACTTGTCAATTCATATTGGACAATTATCAATCAATTTAATTTCGTACATTTTTTATCACAAAATAAGTCGTATTCAGAATTGAAGTTAGTTCCAAAAAATATGTCTGAGAGTTAAAACGTTATTTAAAACGTTACTCTAACAAAAAACAGGAGTAAGTTCAGAGTAAAAAATCGTCTAGTCTGAACTTACACTAAACTGTTCGACGAAAATCCCGAATAAGTTCAGAATACATATCGAACAAACCTAAAATATAGCTGTACAGACAGACCTCATTCAATACTACTCCTTGTTGCACTAATCGGTTATAACAATGTTTTTATAATATAGATCATTAGAGTACATTGTTAGGTTGGTAGGAAAATAATTGCGGTTTTTATTTTCTCAATTCTGACCTTATTTTTTCAATGAAAGTGTCATTTCATCGTGTTCATGTTAATATCATTCTAAAGTGTATTTTTCGGTCTGAATTTTGATAACATCGACTTTGATTTTATTATTAATTTTGCTTCAAACTGATCTATTGAATTAAAGATGGAAAAGAAGTAAATAAGAGCAATTTTTTGTACAAGTTCAAAACGTATGGTAAATCAGCAGAAACTGCTCGTAAACTAAACGATTCTTTTGTTGTGGGTACGGTTAAGGAACGTACGATACAATGGTGGTTCCAAAAAATTCATGCTGGGGACCTTTGAGTGTCTTGAAGATGTAGAAGGTCGCGAGCGTCCTTCTTCAGTTCATAACGACCGACTGAAGGCGTTAGTTGAATCAGAACCACGCACAACAATTCTAAAGCTTTCATAAAAGTTAAACGTTAGTCATCTAACAATTCCGGACCACTTAAAACAGGTAGAAAAATCGAAAAAAAGAAAAATCCATATGAATTTGAAGGTCTTAACGCGCAATTATTTTTCTACCAAGGTAATATTATCGTCAATAAATTGTTGTAATAATTGTGATATTGTTGTAAGTTACGCGTTAGATATCTAACAGTTTTGGACCACTTAAAACAGCTAGAAAAATCGAAAAAGAGAAAAATCCATATGAATTTGAAACCCTCAATAATTATACATAAGGTGTTCAAGGATTATTTTTTACCGTTTTATTAAGTATTTATTTTACTATACTTCAAGCATATGAATATATTGAAGCATCTTTCTCTATTGCTGACTCAGTTTATGGATCAACTTTTTTTATAGCAACAGGCTTTCACGGGCTTCATGTTATTATTGGAACAACATTTTTACTAATTTGGCTTTTACGACAAATTAATGGTCACTTTTCTGCTAATCATCATTTTGGTTTTGAAGCAGCAGCTTGATATTGACATTTTGTAGATGTAGTTTGATTATTTTTATATATTTCAATTTATTGATGAGATAGATATTTATATAGTATAAAAAGTATTTTTGACTTCCAATCAAAAGGTCTAATTTTTAGTATAAATAATTCTTTCATTATTTATTATAGCTTTTTTCATAACCCGCAATTATTTTTCTACCGATGTAATATTATCATCATCAATAAATTGTTGTGATACAATGGTAAACACAAACTCCTGGATTATATTTCTATCATTCATAATTCTGCAATGTCTTTCTTTATTTCTTTATCCTGATCGAAGTCCCTATTATAAAATTCTTCATGTCTAACTTTTATTCATTACCCTTATAATATGTCCATCCAACTCAATTTCAATGTATTATATATCAATATGCCCTAAAACCCTAATAACCGACCAACAAATCAATGTATTATAGTTATTTTTACTAACATGCCCAAATCTTTCTCTGTGCTCATAACCAATCATTCCTTTTTCGATCTTTAAGTCCTCAACATTGCATGTGACACTACCTCTATATTCTTAGTTTGTTAATGCAAATGTTTAGTTCTTAGACTTTTTTCACGTTGACATCTTCCATATTCATAAAATAAAACATTAAAATATATACCTCAATTTTGAATTAATAAAAATAAACCATCTTTCAACAAATAACAAAAATAAGAAGTCTTTTTTTAAAAAAAAATCTTGTAAATGTAATTTATTTATTTTTTAAATTTATATTCGAAAAATATTCACTTTTTTCAGAAAGAATACTTAATATATATATATATATATATATATATATATATATATATATATATATATATTGAATAGATATAGTATAATAAATCTGCATTGAAACACATCGATTAGCAATTTAATAAACTAGTCATTCGTTTACACCAACCTCGTACATAAATCATTTTTGTATAATTAACTATATAACCATTTAATTTTTACAGACATCAAGCTTTTTCCAATACCTATATGACTCTCTATAAACCCATTTCATATCAAGCAGAGGAAGTTAAAAATTAAGCGTGTGTTGAAATAACAAATATAATTATAGTTTTGTACAAAATGTACACTGAAGTACGAACGATATTCATTTACAACTTCTATTGAACTGAATATGAATATTTCCATTCTCATGTGAATATCGATATGAGAGCGTTGTTGCGTGCATGAAAGTGTTTGTGTGCACGTTAAATACACGTATTGTATTTACCAGGTAAACGAATCGACTTTTCTCGTACTATAAAATATTCACATATAGCCTAAATCGACATATAATTATAGTACTCGATTAAATCCGAGATACAGAACAGATCTTTACACAGAAATGTAAAGAATTTTTATTATCAAACGAATCGTTTCGGAATGATGGTCTTAGAAAACGATACCGTTAAAAATTACCTTTGATAATTTTACACTGTTGTAAATACCAAATGTTTGTTCTCTTTCTGGAAGCCGCTGTATTAGATTATACGTTTTTTGTCAGAATTATAAATTATCGACTATTAATATTTATAGAATAGAAAGCGATCGTAACTCCAACAACTGCGAAATTAAAATGTTTTAATTATACTCATGTAGTGTTTTATGATATAATTTTTTAATTTGAAGAGAAGTCGTGAATAGATTGATCGATTCTATGAATTATGTGGATCTAGTTTGAAAGATATTTTTTTTCAATGATAACAAGTTTTAACAGGTTCAATATTTAATTAATCGAATAACAGTAGATAAAATTTTCTATTTTATAAAAAATTGAACAATGATATATATATATATATATATATATATATATACATAAATTACCCAATTCTTTCATAACATAAATAAATAAAATAACAGATAATACAAGAAAAATAATAAACCATACATATTATATTTTTTTCAATGATATGTTTTAACAGGTTCAATATTTAATTAATCGAATAACAGTAGATAAAATTTTCTATGTTATAAAAAAATGAACAACAATGATATACATATATATATATACACATAAAGTACCCAATTCTTCCATAACATAAATAAATAAAATAACAGATAATACAAAAAAAATAATAAACCATACATATTATATTGTTTTCAATGATGAGTTTTAACAGATTCAATATTTAATTAATCGAATAACAGTGGATAAAATTTTCTATTTTATAAAAAACTGAACAACAATGATATACATATATATATATATATATATATATATATATATATATATATATATATATATATATATAAGATATATATACATACACATATAAATTAACCAATGTTTCATAACATAAATAAATAAAATAACAGATAATACAAGAAAAATAATAAACCATACAATACATTTTATTATCTTTTATCTAATTTTCTATTGTGTGATATATTTAATTATCTGTCTAATTCTTACAAAGCATATCAATGTAAAATACCATCAATGTTTGTTTTTCACTATGTGCATATATATATATATATATATATATATATATATATATATATATATATATATATATATATATATATGACAATGTACATTTTCATAATACTTCATTTATTCATTATACTCTAACAAAATGTAGATTAAAAATAACAGAATTGTTTTATATTTTATGCTTTGCGAATTTACAAAATGTATTTTTTATAGAACGACCATTGACATAATACACTTATATTATTTCAATACGTTATTTTGTTCTATACGAAGCCATAACTAAAAATGTCAATGTCAAAAATTAACAAATGTCAAAAATTAACAAATTTCAAAAAAATACAGCTGTCAGTATGGCATCTGTGAAATACAACATCTTAAAAATTGCATCTCAATTAGAAAACCATTATATATATATATATATATATATGTATGTATAATATATATATATATATGTATATATTATATAATATATATATATATATTATATATATATATATTTTACATATATATACAATATATAATGTATAATATATATATATATATATGTATAATATATATATATATATACAATATATATATATATATATATATATATATGTATGTATTATATAATATATATATATATATATATATGTATGTAAAATATATATATATATATGTATATATTATATAATATATATATATATATTGTATATATATATATTATACATATATGTATATATATATATATATATATATATATATACTTGAATAAATTTTACTGCACTTATTCCTGAAATTGTAATTATGTTTATTTCAGTAATGGTTTGAAAATCAAATCTACATTCATGTAATATTTTTTTGCTTAGACTTAGGTAACAAACATGCTTTCAAAATTGTGATATATATATATATATATATATAAATATAAATATAAGTATCTATGATTGATTATCTATCATTTCACAACAGAACTGATAACATATATACAATCACCAAGTTGAAAACACTTTCAAAAAAGTATACAACAGATTGCAAAGCTGCAGACTTCATAAGCTTTTATTCAGTCAATTCAAGATCGATTGAGTTATCGTACCAGACAGTTTTTTGTACAGATTTGATATTACAAAAAAGTATAAACTGTAATGAAAAAAAATCAGTGACAGAGTTGGACGGGAGAACTGATTGCGTTATTTAAAAAAAATACATTTCTATTTATATCGAAAGTAAATTAGATTTTGAATAGAACGAAATCGTACTCACGTACATTTATTTGAATGACTTAACCAAAACTTTCGTTTATTCAGAGAGTATTAATCGTTTTGTTTGAAATATACAGAATTGAAAATTAGGTAGAAACGAAAATACTATTCAAACCGAAATAAATAAAGTATACAACTATAGTATTTCTCAAATATGAGAAATTTGAGATTTTTTGAAATTTGAGATATGAGAATATTGAGAAATTTGAATATTAATGACTGTTTTCTGGGGAATACTTATTTATGAAATCTGTTTTTTGCCATAACTTGTTTCAAAGTCTATATTCGTTGAAAACATTTAAATTCGAATTTATTTTTTCTTGTTTATAAAGACAATGTATCTTAACTCTAATAGAAAGAATGGCTTTAAACTGTTTACAATTCACAGCCCTTCAAAAAGAATGTACACAATATTTTTTATGACTTGCTTGTTTCAAAGTAGTAACAAGTACATTAAATAATTGGTAAATTATAGGAAATCAGTATTATTTGGAGTGAAATTTGTTTTTTTTCTGAATTTTTGAGTATACTATGACTTTTCCCTGGGTCGAAAGTTCTAAAAAAAAGTGTCTGAAATAAAAAAAAAGAGAAATATGAGAAATTTGAGACTTATAATACTCAAATATGAGAAATCTAATCTCAAATATAGTTCTGTGTCTATTTTTTTTTTATTTTAACCATTCATGTTAAATCTTAATTTTTACTCATTATGAACAGTTGATAAGTGTGAAATTACTGAATGAAGTGCCTCTGAACTGACTGAAAACGGTACGTCTGGGCGTGCCTGCCGACTTTTTTTAAAAAAAAATCACCAGCGAATCAAGTATTTCTGTCGAGTATTGTCGCTTTGTTACTAGTAAGAAATAGCTCCCCAGTTGAAGATTTAATTCCAGTCATTTTTTATCATTCAATACCATTATTTTTTTTAAAAGAAAGTAGTAAAGTATATATATATATATATATATATATATATATATATGTATGTATATATATATATATAGTATAGCTTTATTCTTAATACACTTTTTACTAGATTGGTTTCATTTTCTAAAGTTTTCCATATATGATTTTTATGTTAGTTATTTGTACGATTCGTAAATTATTTTCACTATTTTCATATCTACTTTCAAAATGTATTTGTCTATAACTTTCAATTAACATATTATAAATAATTATAAAAATAGTCTTACATTTAGCCGGAATAGAAAAAAATAATCTCTGAACCTACTCAAAACTAAAATTAATTTAAATTCGAATACTGTTTTTTTTTCTATAAACCACTACTTGATTAGTCAAAGGAAATTAATATTTGTTCAAATTACTTTTTAGGAATTATACTCATTTCTATTGGATCAATAAATAAAATTAAAGTTAAAAATAAATAAGTAAAAATAAGAAATGTGTTACAGAATTCTATAGTTAATATTTTATTTCGTTTGTCTTGTTTTCCTACATGCAATGTGAAATGTTATTTATTTTATTTCCACTTGTATTATATATATATATATATATATATATATATATATATATAAATGTATATTTGTATACAAATTTTATTTGTATTTGTTTAATATTTTATTTCAAAAAAATAATAACAGAAATGGAATAAATTTGTATTATTGTTTCATATTAATATCCGAAATTTTAATCTATCTATAGGAGAAAAAAAGCTTTTCGAGTTTTGTTTTTTTTTTATTTCAGACACCCTTTTTTGGAACTTTCGATCGAGAGAAATGTCAGAGTGTACTCAAAAATTCAAAAAAAAATTTTTATTCCAAATAATACTGATTTCCTATAATTTACCAAATTATTTAATGTATTTGTTACTACTTTGAAACAACCAAGTCATAAAAAATATTATGTACATACTTTTTGAAGGACTCTGAATCGTAAACAGTTTAAATCCATTATTTCTATTAGAGTTAAGATACTTATCTTTATAAACAAGAAAAAATAAATTCGAATTTAAATGTTTTCAACGAATATCGACTTTGAAACAAGTTACGGCAAAAAACAGATTTCATAAATAAGTATTTCCCAGAAAACAGTCATTAATATTCAAATATTGTTTTGAATACGTAAATTATTTAAAAATTAATTAATTCCTAATTAACGCATATCATTTTTTAATACTTTCCGAAGGATAATATTTCAATTTTAAATTAAACAGTTTGAAAAGTCGCACAGTAATCTGAGATTTAAAAAGATTTTTATAAAAAAAACACACTTATTAAACTGTAAAATAAGATAAACAAATTAAATCTTTTATTAAAATATAGTTTCTGAATTTATATTTCTCTTTTATTTATAATCTGAAAACGAAACAAATCAATTTATTTCCATTCAGCATTAAATACAAAATCTTATGAGGTTCGAGTGAATTGAAGTGGTATTTAATTAACTTTGGATTACGTATTATCGATTCATTGGTTTTTAGTTTGACGTGCTATTAGTGAACTTCGTGTATCCGTTTCCAAATTAATCTACTCAAAAAGGTTATGTACGTGTCAAGAACTAATGATAAAAAGTAAGCTGATAGATTGATTCATTAGCGATTAATATAGTATGCTGATAGTTTTTTTTTATGAAATTTTATTGATATTGTGTACAAGTTCTGTACTTGTACAGTTATTTAATAACCGTTTTTTTATTAAACAAAATATCAAGTGAAAGAAAATTGTCTTATTTATAAGCACTACAGAAATTACTCATAAATAAAATCATTAATTTAAATTAATAGATAATCGAGAAAGTACTTCGCAATTTTGAAATATGTTTAGAAGAGTAGTTGTATGATTAGTGGAAAATTAATATTAATGTTTCAAATTTAAAATATTTGTATTCATATCTCTGTATATATATATATATATATATATATATATATATATATATATATATATATATGTGTATATATATATATATATATATATATTAATGTATTATTTTCAATTTTCAACCATTAAGCCGCTTGTCAAATTGTTTTCTGTGACCGATTTTGACATTTGTATCGTTCTTACATGGCTTGTACTTTAATACTAATTTAATTTTTTTTAAAAAATTAATTTTTTTTATATGTGTGGACATCATATCAATAAACTTTCTTGTTCTTCTTCGATGGCGCTACAGTCCAAATCGATCCATGGCCCTCTCAATTTTCTGTCTTCAGATATCCCTCTTCCTGGCAATCCCCCAGTTCCTTACTCCCAACAGTCCCACTACAGAGTGGTCGTTTTCCGTTAAATCTATCCAGTGTCCGAAGCTTATTTTGAAATTTCATAACGTTAGTTGTTTTACAAGGTGAGATTTTTATCTCCACACCCAACCTTCCGGAGGACCATTATTCCTCTCTCACTAGCCCCGACCCCTTCTCGCCTTCGGTATTAATAAACAAACTTTAAATAAACTTAATTTCAGTTTCATATTGTATTCAATATTCAAGAAAAGGTGAAGAATGGTTAACTTTTTATTCGACTTGTATAAATCTGAAGGTAATTAAAATAGTATAAACGCACAGATCGGTTCGAATATTTTTAAGTATTCCCATATTAACCATCTTTGTTATGACCTAAATTTTATCTTGACAACAATACGGTGCTTCACGTCCGTTGTTCGAAACTTGTGCGACATAAAAGGACGTTTTCATCATCTTTTTCCGATTTATTATTTGAATAGTAATCATGCATGTAAAGTGGATTGATTAATTAATACATTTAATAATCTATTAGGTTGGTAGAAAAATAATTCCGGTTTATGACCATCAAAATTCATATACATTTTTCTCTTTTTCGATTTTAATAGCTGTTTTAAGTGGTCCAGAATTGTTGAATGGCTGACGCCTAACTTTGGTGCAAGCTCTCGAATTGTTGTGCGTGGTTCTGATTCAACTAACGCCTTCAGTTGGTCGTTATGAACTGAAGAAGGACGCTCGCGACCTTCTTCATCATCAAGGCACTCCAAGGTTCCCAGCATGAATTTTTTGGAACCACTATTGCACCGTACGTTCTTTAACAGTACACACACCAAAAGAATCGTTTAGTTTACGAGCAGTTTCTGCTGCTTTCACATACATTCTGAACTTGTACACAAAAAATGCTCTTATTTGCCTCTTTTCCATCTTTAATTCCATAGCCCAATTTGAACCGAAATTAATTATAACACCAAAGTCAATGTTACCAAAATACAGACCGAAAAATTCACATTAAAATGATATTAACATGAACACAATGGAACGACACTTTCATCGAAAAAAAATACGGTTAGAATTCAGAGAACACAATGAAATGACACGTTCATTAAGGTTAGAATTCAGAAAACAAAAACCGTAATTATTTTTCGACCAAACTAATATTATAATTGATACTTGAGTCCAGTTGCAGTTTAAATTTTCTATTTTTATTCGATAATATGGAAGGTGTCTTATTAGAGGTAGGTCAAATACCGATGAAAATTATATATTGCAAGATGCAATAAAATACTAGTTAAATATGATGAAAGAAGACACAATTTTACAAAAGAACTATTATAATATCGTTAAGAGTAAAATATAAAATTTACAGAAAAAAAAATAAAATAGTTTAATTTCAACAAACTCATTGATTATGAAAGAACGTACAATAGTATTATAAATATAATTATAAGAGAGATAAGTACAATATTATTTTTAAAAAAAAACTTTATGTAAGCTTAAATAATTTTAATTATGACTCACTTGCTGCACAACAACCCTGGACCACACGTCTCACAAATGACTTTAAAAAAATTAAATGAACTGGGTTACGAAATCTCACCTCACTCACCTTATTCGAGATAGATTATAATTTTTTTAAACATTTGAAAAATTATTTAAAAAAGGTTTTCAAGCATCAGCTCAAAACACTTTCGATGAATCCGTTAATTCCAGGATTCCAACATCTTATAGAAATAAACAAACTTGTTTTCCGTTGGGAGAAATGTATACTGGCTAAATAGTCTTTACATTGATTAATAAATATAATTTTTATCTGATGTATAGTCGATACGTTAAAAACCGCAATTATTTTTCTACCAAACTCATAGTATAAATGATACTTGAGTCCAGTTGCAATTTAAATTTTCTATTTTTATTCGATAATATGGAAGGTGTCTTATTAGAGGTAGGTCAAATACCGATGAAAATTATATATTGCAAGATGCAATAAAATATTAGTTAAATATGATGAAAGAAGACAAAATTTTACAAAAGAACTATTATAATATCGTTAAGAGTAAAATATAAAATTTACAGAAAAAAAAATAAAATAGTTTAATTTCAACAAACTCATTGATTATGAAAGAACGTACAATAGTATTATAAATATAATTATAAGAGAGATAAGTACAATATTATTTTTTTAAAAAAAAACTCTATGCAAGCTTAAATAATTTTAATTATGACTCACTTACTGCACGACAATCCTCGATCATACGTCTCACAAATGACTTTAAAAAAATTAAATGAACAGGGTTACGAAATCTCACCTCACTCACCTGATTCTAGATAGATTATAATTTTTTTAAACATTTGAGAAATTATTTAAAAAAGGGTTTCAAGCATCAGCTCAAAGCACTTTCGATGAATCCGTTAATTCCAGGATTCCAAAATCTCATAGAAATAAACAAACTTGTTTCCCGTTGGGAGAAATGTGTACTGGCTAATAGTCTTTACTTTGATTAATAAATATAATTTTTATCTGATGTATAGTCGATACGTTAAAAACCGCAATTATTTTCGCACCGACCCAATATTTTCTTCTAACGTTTGATAATATTTTTTCAGATTTGAATGTATAATTAAAGAGAATTAATAGAATCAAAACGAAATACAAATAATCGTTTGCAAAGCGTACGCCTTTTTAAAAACGGTCTCACCGTCGTACACATTTCACTCTAAACAGCGACAATTAACTCCGCCGCTCAGAGTCCAATTATAATCAGAGTTAATTATTTCGTCTGCTAATTAGCGAATCGCATATATTTTTTTCCTCCGTCGACTCACGTTCATTATCGACGCCGTCGAACGTCCAACAAAGACGTACCGCCGTTTCGCAAGCACTGATAAATAACTAACAAATGGTCCGTAATTGGACGCAACAGTTAATTGTTTGGGGTCGCGTGGGAAACACATGCTTCTACATCGATTCCGTGCTCTGCAGTTCGCGAGCAATTTAATCCACACGAGAATACGATGCTACTGTAGAGGATTGTAATTAGGAGTGTTGTTTTTTTTTTATTATTGTTTTTTCAAATGGCGTGAGAGAGATTCAAATAACGTTTTCCTCTACAATTATTCGTGATTATCAATGATACTACTAACTTGGTTTCGTTCCGTACAAAGAAACTCACCCGATAGTTTAACTTTTAGTTCTGATGATTATTGTACAATTTTCTAAATTGAAGTACATGAATAATTCATTACTCACATGTGTGTTAAAATGTATACAAATCGTGCAATGAAAATTATCATATTTCACAAATAAATCCATTCTTCACCTTCTGATCAAAAAATGTCTAATACATGATTTTTGATAATTTCGATTGTTACTTATACGCATTTTAATGGAAATGCCGTCATCTTCAGAGATTCTTCTACACTTTGATGCTCTGAAAATGATTGTATCGACATCGAAATTAGCAACAATCCAAAAATTATCATTCATCATTCGTTGGACATTTTTTTATCAGAAAAAATCGTGGTTAGTGGAATGAAAAAAAATTATATAAATATAAATTTTATATTAGTTCAGAAATTGTCCATTTTATTATCTCTAAAACCTGTAAATACAGTTTTACATAAAAAAATATGTGGCTTGTTATTGGAAATATCACGAAATATTTCAAGGTTCTAAAATTGATATTTATACAAATGAAATTTGATATCAGTAAAACAAGTAAAATATTATCCTCTAGTAAAATATATTATTTTTTTATACACTATACATATATATATATATATAGTAACTCTCATTGAAAGTGGTTCATTCTTAGTATTATGGTCGTTAAAAGAAAAAATAAATTAATTACCGGAGTTATTTACTATTGCCCTGCTCAATCTCGTTTGAGATTTCAAAATAGTAGGTGTGATTGAACCTCTTATATATATAAAAAAAAAAAAAACATAAAATAACAATTCCAAAATACGTTCATATACCTCCTGAGAGTAAAAAAAATAAATTATTAATTTAGTGAGTGTCTGACTGTCAACATGTAATATTTCTAACTGAACTGAATGTTCTCAGACATCAGTGATAAGAATGTTGAAAAAAAGAGAGAATTGAGTAGAACAGCTCGAAATAAAGGATCTGATAAAGTGAAAGAGATCACTGATAGAGAAGATCATTTGTCAATTCGTCTATCTTTACAGGATCGATTTAAAACAGCTGTAGAAATAAGATCAGAACTAACCGATCGATTTTCAGTGAACATAAGTATTGAAAATATTCGGAGACGATTGAGGGAGAATGTATTACATGCACAAAAACCAGCCAAAAAACCATTTCTAACAGGTAAAATGAAAATAGATCACTTAAACTGGACAAGAACCCATGAAATTTGGATATGATTGGATTGGCAAAAAATCATGTTTTCCGATGAATCCAAAAACAAACTATTTTGTTCTGACATTTTTCAGTACTTGTGATGATGAAGTGAAGAAATTTTTTTTTGAAAAGTTCACCCTGATAACTGTAAGACACTCTCAAAGTCGAATGATTCGGGGATATTTTTCTTATTATGGTATCTGGCAGTTGATGTTTATGATTGGCATTATTAACAGAAAAGAGTATAAAAAAATTCAAAGTAATATTTTTTTTTACATTCGATGTATAATCGCCTTTCACATTACCACTCCATAATCTTCAGACATGATTCTGCACCATACCATAAGTCACATAACGTAACTTTTAGTTTTTATTTATAATTTTATTCACTGTTAATGAGATTTTGTATAAAAAAATGAATGTTCCTGTTAATTTGTCATAAGTAACCACTTAGTTACAAGAACATGGAATTGTGACACTGTCATGGCCTGATCTCAACTCAATAGAAAAAATATGGAATGTAATAAAATATAGATTAAGTAAAAATAACATAAGTACAATAAATAGATTGAAATCAGAGTTAAAAAGAGATGAACGAAAGATCGACGAACGATTTCATCAAAAAATCAGTGAATTCCATGCCGCAATGCATTAATTCCATAATAAAATCAAATATTAATTTTATGTGCAAATCAAATCATTATATATTCTAACAATAAAATTAAAAATATCGTTTGAATATCGTTTTCTTAAAAAAAAAATTGAATCATCGATCACAAAACTGACTATAAAATTCCTTTTATGTTAAAATCTCCTTAAACATATTTTTTGCAATGTTTCTTACAAAAACATGACTAAATCGATCAACCGTGTCGAATTCCAAATAATAAATTGCACTGCGTCGTTAAATTATAAGCAATTCAATCGTTACAGTAAAATTTTAAAAAAAAATGGGCTGAATCACTTTCAGTGACCGTGACTACATATTTATGTATGTATATAAGTACACTATTAAGTATACAGAAAAATCGATTATATTTTTATTTTCAAAGCAAACTATCGAAGGATCCGGAGTAAAATTGTATCAAGTTTATAAGTTCTCAGTAATACTTTATTTTTTTTCTCGTGACAAACTTGTCCAACATGAGTTTAGTTTTATTAAAGTTTGAAGTCTGTTCTATAATTTTACTTGTTACAATAACGAAGCGAGACAAATTCTCCAAGTATATTTGTATCTACATACAAATGTGTGAGTATGTGTATATATATATATATATATATATGTGTGTGTGTGTGTGTATTAAACCAATTCAAGTATTTATGAAAAGTCTCTCATGATAATTAATTATACATTACTTGTAGTAGTTGCTATTATTGAAGGTGATTAATTCATCTTCATACAAGTTCTTAGACTCGAATATATAATTTTAGTTCTATAATATTCAAACTTACTACTTACTCGAATTTAGTTTTCAGTAATCTGATTTGTAAAATGAGATCTTATAATACTGTCTTGAACACAGTCTGGTCTACGACCTAATTATACCAATCAAGTTATTCTTTGACACACAGAAGTTTTAATTCGAATTCTTCATTTGTGCTTATATAATTCAGTAGAATGAAAATTAGTTTAAGACAAACGTTTATAAGTAACTCTAGTGAATCTTGAGAAGTAACTCTAGAAATTTGAAATGTATTTACGAATTAATTACTTTGTCATTCAATTTTTTTTCTGATCAGAAATATTTAATTAATGGTTTTTGATCAATCTTGATTGTTACTTTGTAGAGAAAGAAAACAATTCTATTGTAAAAGCGTATTTAACCACAGTTCCAGAATATTTTGTGAGTTATTAGAATTCACTATTATAGTAGGTTGGTAGAAAAATAACTGCGGTTTATAACCTTCGAATTTATGTACATTTTTCACGGCTAATAATCAACTCTATTAATCAACATACACTGGTATAAAATTCCAGAGTTCTGGAGTTGATAAAATATCGAAATACACTTTCGGCAGCAGCTTGATTGTTGAAGATTTTACTCTGTAAGAAGTTGTCGAAATTCTTAAACAAGTCATGATCTGTTGGTGAAATGTCTGGCGAGTATGATGGATGAGGCAACGTTTCATAGCTCAATTCGCACAACTTTTGGAGGGTCGATCGTGACACATATGGTCCATGCATTGTCGTGCAGCAAGATCGGACCTTTTCGATTGACCAGTGCAGAGACCAGACGTCGCTGCTCTTGGTACATTTTGTCGGTTTCTCGGCAATAACTCTCAGCTGTAATCGTTTCGCCAGGATTCAAAAAATTGTAGTGGGTTACACCAAGCGCAGACCACAAAACATTTTTTCATCTTCAAGGATTTTGTCGCCAGCATGAAATTTTTAGAACCACCATTGCACCGAACAGTAATTACACTTTAATTTACGAGGAGTTTCTGCTATTTTACCACTCGTTTTGAACTCATACAAAAAACAGCTCTTATTTGCTTATTTTCCATCTATAATTCAATAGCCCCATTTGAAGCAAAATTAATAAGTCGATGTTACCAAAATACAGACCGAAAAACGTACTATAAAATAATATCAACATAAATACAATAAAATGACACTTTCATTGAAAAAAATCAACATCAGATTTCAAAAAATAAAAACCGCAATTATTTTCCTACCAACGCAATACTTTCAAATCGATATACTTAATCATTTTTTACGCATATGAAATTGATCGAGATGTTGAAAGATTTTTCAAGAATTGAATAATGGATTTTCCTCGTTATTATAGAACCGATTGAATATTCTAAGTCATGTCAGACATTTCTAATGATTTTTAAAAGATTTTAATAGGATTTTCAGGATTGTTCTATTTTTCCTGATACATAAATGTTTGAAAACTATTACCAAGCCTACTGATATGCTTCCAGATTTTTTATATCATCTTTGAACAGAAAAATAAGTTGCTCGTTACTTAGATTTTATTTTCAGAAATAAAAAAAAACAAACTGTTCAGTAAATTTAAATCAACCGGAAAGAATTAATAGCAGAAATTAAATATATGACTACGAAGTATGTAATTATTTGTGCGTTTTGAAATCGAGCCATTTTTATGTAATGGTACACTTTAATTTTCGCCTCGAAGAAAACTACACGAATGCGTGTGTCTAAAGGAAACGTCCATCACTCTGATCGAATTAAAAAATTCCGTTTGATTAACGTTAAGTGTTTCTTTAAACACGGACGCACGTGTGCTCGTACAACAAACAACCCGCCCCTCCCCTCCCAGTTTTGAAAATCTGCGCGCGAGTGCATCTCCGTATATAATAATATCCATCGGTCGAGTTACGATGAAAAATGAGCGCCTTCGGTTTCGTGAACGCGTTCGTTTCTCATAAGGGGCATTAATCACACACACGTCGTCCCGTCGTGACGTCGTGACGTGCAGACGGTGAAGAAGTGTTGCGAGTGCATGCAACCGCGAGATATTCTACGTCACGGAGAAGACACCGGTGAGAGAACGGTCGTCCGTGAGGATTCGCCGGCGTCGCGATAATTTATATCCGAGCGTCGGCAAAATGTAACATTACGGCGCGTGGATTTCGGCGGCGGTGGTGGCCGTGACGCGGCGACGCGATCCGCAGCATTTGATTTTCTTTCTTATCGTAATCGTCGCGAGGAACGGTCGTAAAGCGACGCATATCGAGCTCTCGGAATGAAATTACTATTTACATAATATTTTTTTTCGCGAATACATAACGACCACGAATACATATTTGGACTTAATTCTGCCGGCACATATTTTCGTTTCTTTATTATTTCTGAGATTTTTATTTCCGTTTCTGTGGGGAGGAGTTTTTTATATCGGGTACTGTTTTTTACGCCTTCGTACCGTTCTGTAAACATCTTAAACAGTTTGAATATTTATAACATTTGTCTACATTTATTTACACAAGTCCAGGCAATGTTATAACATAAAACAGAATGTACATCAACAATGTTGTACGTACGAATGAATAATTTATTTATATCTCAGGTATCGCCTATTCCGAAATGAAATTAGTATAACTTTATATTTACATACGAGGTCAGACAATTAAGTAATGCGACAAAATTCAAAAATCGAGTATATTTAAAAATTAAGGTACATCGCTGCGATCCCCTTCAAAGTAGTCCCCTCCCGCATCTATACACTTATTCCAGCGAGTTTTTCAGTTTTCGTAACAATTCTGGAACACTTCTTGTGGGACCTCTCCGAGTACCCTCGTCACAGATTCTTGGATATCTTCAACGGAGTCAAAATGTCGACCTTTGACGAATTTTTTCATATGGGGGAATAGGAAAAAGTCGCAGGGTGACATGTCCGGTGAATAGGGCGGTTGTGGTAACGTTGCGATGCCTTTGGACGCCAAAAACTGAGAGACACTGAACGCACTGTGACAGGGAGCATTGTCGTGATGCAGAACCCAAGTCTTCGCGACCTCTGGACGCACTCTGAGCACCCTTTTTCGTAATTTTTCGAGCACATTGCGGTAGAATACTTGATTTACGGTTTGTCCAGGTGGTACGAACTCTTTGTGAACCACCCCTTTGCTGTCGAAGAAGCAAATCAACATGGTTTTCACTTTAAAATCGCCTTTTTTAAAATGGCCTTTTATAAATCGGCATGCCACCGAAGCACCTGACTACGACTCAGGGCATCACTACCATACACTTTAAGCACTTTTTCATAAGTTTCTGTCGCGGTTTCGCCGAGTTTTGCACAAAATTTTATCGCGCACCGTTGCTCTAAATTTCTCTGTTCCATTTTAGTGACATGCACTACTCGCGCGTTGTTACAAAACACTAAACAGCTGGCGAAGAAATGATCGTACGAGGGTGGTCAAGGTCTCAATCGAGAGAGTAGGGATCTGCTATTACGGTGGCGGAGTTACAGGTTCGCAGTGTTACCACAGGCCGAGAAAAAAAATCGGTCGCATTACTTAATTGTCTGACCTCGTATACTTTATCTAAACATTTAGAAATAAATCGTTGAGGAAACATGTGGAGAAAGATGGTTTTCACTGGGTATATTCTAGAAGTAAATTGTAGCATGAGTAGCTCATAAAATCACTATTATTTTACTTATTAAATAGCTGATTTAGATTATATATTAGATAAATCTCAAATACGTTTATTTTGCAATTATTATGAATTAAAAAAAAAGTTTAACTGCCAGTTGTACAACGGTTCTTATAAATTTTAAGGCAAATAAAACTTCAAGTAAGAATCATATTTCAAAATGTTGGAATTCCTCAGTTGTCAATATGTCGCTATAATGGAAGTGTTCTATACACCGGATATGTCTTCTGATCGAATTTTACACAATTGAGACTATAATTCAAGCAGAACTTGTACAGATTCGCCAATTAGAATTTCATCAGTATATACTTGTGTACACCAAATATTTTAATTATATTGTATTATTCGCAACGAAATCTAATTCCATCAATCGTTTCTAATTCATTTTTAAATTATCACTTACTGCAAGTTTCAGTTTACAGATCGAAACATACTCAACTGCTTCACTTACTTACACTTACTTTACACTTCTGGGCGCTAATGACCTTAGATGTCGACGTGCCCTAAAACCCCAAAAATCATCATCACTTACTAGTTCAGTATTTTCAATTTCTATTCAAAACAAGATCAACATAATGACAAAGAACCGTTTTTTAGAATCGCGCTCGGATTTTTTTAAAAAAATAATGTGTAAATGTATTTGTGTACGAAATTTCTCTAAAAGTATTCCATTTATGTGATAGAATCGTTAACGTATTGTATTATTACTAATTGTGATCGTTTCATCAAAATAATCCATGTAATATTTTTCATATTAGATTTTTATCGAACACTTTATGAATCTGTATCATAATCAACTTTAAATCTCAAATAATTTAATAACACTTCATTGTTTTGAATTCATATATATATATATATATATATATATATATATATATATATATATATATATATACATATATATATATATATATATATATAATTTGTGCATGTGTATGAACATGAATAAACATCTTTAAAACGTAAACGTTCAATTCTGTTCTGTCCATTCATTTATTATTTCCATATTACATATTTTATACGAATTCAGTTGTAAATAAAAGCTCAAATCTCGACACGATTCAAACAAACATCGACATAACATTATATTATATTATATCCATTATCCTGAAACAAAAGACATTGTCGACAGCCCATTATGCGTTAAAACACAGTCGGGTGGACGCTATAAATGAACGACATATATATATATATATATACATATATATATATATATATATATATATATATATATATATATATATATATATCTGAGGACAAGGTAGGCGGTCACCGTTATGAAACAGGAGTGCGAGTGATCCGAATGGCACCACCCCTGCTATGTGATGGCGTCGGCCGCCACACTATGCGCGCAGAGCATTAAAATGCTACGACACCTTCGGCATTGTTCCGGAATATCGTCGCCGCAGTCGTGTTATTATGATTTATGGATAGGGATTTTTAACACACCGTCACGCCGGTTAAAATACGTACTTATCGTGAACAATACTTAACGGTGGCCCGAAGTAGCACAGACACCCGGTCGGTCGGTCGATCTACCAACAGACCAACACGTCGACCGATCGAAACATCCTTCAGATAAAGTGGCCATGCTCTAACACACTACAGTAGATTTTCTGATAAACATAGCGCCACTAGTAAGTAACAGTTAAGAAATGATCTCATATATATATATATATATATATATATATATATATATATATATATATATATAATCAGTTATATTGTTTGTTTTTATGACACACTTTTTATTGTAATCGACTTCTAGATACACTTATCCGTTAAACAATTGTCAAGGAAATCATTCTAATAATTAAAATAGATATCTCGAAACCAAACTACTATTTTTAATGACTTATAAAAGAAATAAAATATATAGAATAAGTAAAAAACAATAATAATTATTTTTTTGATTGTACTATAGATCAAAAATCGATAAAATTCTCTCTCTCTCTCTCTCTCTCTATATATATATATATATATATATATATATATATATATACATACAGTGTTGGATTTAGACTGGGGCAACATGGGCCACTGCCCAGAACGTCAAATTTTAATAGGCGACAAATTTTGAAAAGCTGGAAATTTCATTTTCAATCATAATTTCGATTTACAGGTAGCTTAAACGTGAAATAAAAAATTAAATCTAAAATTTTTGTAGTTCAACCTTTGTTTTTGAAATTTATGTAACAGGACTTCACAATTTGCATTTATTAAATAAATTAAATATATGGAAAATTTTACAAATTTTTTAAAGATCCTTAATTTTTTTTTCGGTTGAAATGTTCTCAAAATTACCAGCAGTCACGGATTGCTCTGAATTCATTTCGATAAAAATTGGGAAGGAAGGGGCGGAATTTGATTATGGCCCAAGCACAGGACCCAGTGTAAGTCCGACCCTATATATATATATATATATATATATATATATATATATATATATATATATATATCAACCCTAAAATTATGTTTTATTATCTCAAAATGTCAAAAAAGTATGAAGGAATTTTTATAGAAAGACTTACTTCGTTATTTTGTTAAAAATATTATAAAAAATTTTATCATGGAAATTAAATTTAAATACTATTCTCACTTGAAATGAAAATATATTTGTTACAATATACATGATGCAGTACGACGAGTCATGATCCTGAATGTTCCTAATTTTTAAATTCACAAAAATATTCAATCAGTAAGCAGGTCCGTAGACGCATTACCCCTCTGGTTGCTCCGTTTGCCTCCCTCCTAACCAAAGCTACAATTTTGGGAGATTTGAAAATCATGGAGAATCATTGGGAAAATCTTCTAATGGTTTTACCTTGATGATTAAATCGTTTCTACACTCGAAAAAAATCGTGAGATCGTGAGTGAAAATCTATGAACACGTTTCCACCGTAAACCCCAACAATTTTGATAAAAAAATGTGCCCCTCTCAAAAATTGTATTTTTCCCCTCTAATATGACGGTTTGGTTACTGGCCTGTCAGTAAGAAACCACTTTTGTTTATTTATACCCTGAATTCCTCTAAGCAGCTACATGAAATGACCCTATTGAGATTTCCAATAAAAATCTCAACACTCACGATCTTGAAGAAAGTCAATTACTTTTATGATGCGTCAATCATGTTGAAATCCTTGATATTTAAAAATATTTTCGATACAGTTCTTGAATCTTTTGTTTTCTACAATCGATTTGTACATATGTCATCCTCGAATAGATTATTTAAACTCGTTCATAATCTACCTGACGATGACATATTCCGAAACCAGTGTTAAAAAGCAATGACACTATGAAAATATCTTTAATTGTTCTCTGAAAATGATTATGAATAATGGACATATTAAAAGATAATAAAATAACGATTTAAGAATTGATCAATTAAATACTAATGTAGTTCAATAAAAGGAATTTTATTCAAGGAATATAAATGTTTCTTTCATTAGGAGACATTTCAATATACTTGAAATTTAATCTGAAATTTATAAAAAAAAAACTAAGAATCGCAATATTTAATAAAATTACTAAAACTTGAACTGAAATCTTAAAGTTCAGTACTTTTTTTAAAAAAAAATCTTTCAGTAATAGATTGGTACACAAAATCAATGATTATTTATATAATAGGTCTTTTTGACTAAATAATTATTTATAATAATTTCAAATAACACAAAAATCAAAACCGACTATGAAATAAATATTGAAATATTCATACAAGAAATCATCGTCCATATTTGCAGTGAGACTCCTCTTATATTAATTTATGTTTAAAACATTTTCATAACGCATGTCCTTAAATAACTGTCTAAGGAGAATTTTCATAACCATCAATATAATTTTTAATAAATCGAAAAGATGTGTACATATATGTGAGTCTAGTATACAATAAATACAACAAGCAGATGATTTACGATCATCTATGAATGATTCTGGATGCTGGGGCATGTACGTCTAATCATTATAATTTTGTCATGGCTGTTTTATTTGTGCAGTGAAATGCACGAACGGTCTCAAGGTTAATTGCATGGAAATGAAATTATGTTTTTGCATGACATTCAATTTATGCATTAAAATAATCTGGCATTAATTTAAGTTTTAAATGCGTACCATTAAAAAAAACTTAAATAATTATCCTGTACAGCAATCATTTACATACGAGTTTTCATTAAATATTTTATAAGTTTATATATATATATATATATATATATATATATATAGGGAGACAGAGAGAGAAAGAGAGAAGGAGAATGTAATATATTTAAATTTCATTCCACAATACTGAATGAAATAATAAATACTTTAATCATAATTTCAAGGTGTCAAATAGTTTTCCGGTTTCAATTTTGAAAATAAATTATTATTCTTTGAGTGGTATTGAAATGTTCAATGTTTGATATGAATGAATCAGTTAAAACAATAAATAAATAGTCTAATATTATAATTAAAATATGATTTTTCATTTTTTTATGAAATTATTTGTTTATTAAAGCGATAAATATTCTTTTTTATTAGTTGAAAACGTCTCCCGTTCAAAATCACACTTATATTTAAAAACAAGTACAAAAAAGTATAGATTCACTTGTGTCGGCCATCGTCTCGAGATTTTAAAATTTACTATAAAAAGCATGTCGTCCATAAATCATACAACACGTGTGAATGATAATATCTCTTTATCATATTTAAGTATAACATGATTTATGTACACGAAGAGTTGTCATGTATGTTATTCTAAAAACTAACAAGAAGACTAATCGGATCATAACCTCTTATTTGTAATTACTACGCCTTGAAGAATTTAACATCATTAAAGAATAAATTAATCAAAACATAAAGTGTAGAAAATCAGTACGTGCTTTGAGTAGGTGACAGTACACTTTATTTATATCTTTTTTGGATGTTTAGAAACGAAGTTTTCAGAGATTCTTATCAGTCAGTGAAATATTTATGGAATGTATTTTAATCAAGCAACTAAGTATAATAAGTTTTTTGATTTTAATACATGCTTCTTATCGAAAAATCTTATTACAAATTTTATTTTTTATGTATTTATACCTATATAAAATTAATTATAAATAATTACTCGAAATATAAAATTTGCATTCACCTAGATATCATTTAGCTAATCAAACTTTATATATATATATATATATGAAGTGTATATTTATAAACATATATATATATATAGTTATTTTCCTTGTCTTTGAGTCATCTCTGTTTCATCTTTCAACATCGTCAAATGAGTACTACCACCTGAAACTGTCGAAATATGAAACCAGTAATGGAGAAACAAAAACAAAGAATAGTGACCTCAAGAACAAGGAAAATCAAGAACAACTCAAGAACAACTTCAAATACTGATACACAGGGACGAAAAAAATTACAAATATACATATACTTGTATGTACATATATATGTATAAATATAAATATATATATACATATACACATATATATATATACACACACCTAATCCTCGATTTACACGATAGATTGGTTCCCAAAAGTACAATGTAGACCGAAATCGTGCAGTTCGAGTCCACATCTCATATTAAAAATAAAGGACATCTTTTACAAACCCGCACTGAAACAATATTATTTATTTTAATAAAACTACAGAATATATTTTACACATTAATTCGAAAAACATTAAAACGAATAAAAAAGTATTCATTCTGTATCATCATTTGTTAATTTTCTCTTCACTTCTCTTCTATTCACATCTTCACTTCTGTAATTCATTTTCCAAAGGCATGACGGAAACTGTTCTAATAAAATCCGTTATCAAAGATTATTTCAAATTTTTACTCAACTACTTATTAAGTTCCTGATATTGAGTTAAACAATTACGCAGGTTCCTTCCAAATTTTGAGCTTCTTTCCATGTTTGGATCATTCTCAATGGAGAAATCTTCCAGTTGTTTAACCAGTACACTTCCTTTAGTATTTGCACTAAGTGGTGGAACTGATTTATCACAATCACTTTTAGATTCACTGGAAATAAAATTAATGACCATTTCAACCAATTCGTCTTCATTAAATTCGCAATCCTCCATTAACTCTTCAAGTTGAGTAGTAGTCACATCATCGAACCCTTCTCCTCCTACTAGACACTTTATGTAATGTTATTCAAAGCTGATTCTTTCAACTAGAAATCCGTACTGATATTTATAGAACACATTTCTTTAAATTATTATTTTTTCTTAAGTCAACACTATTTGCGCTGTTATTATCTCGAATTGATACCGTTACTTCTGTTCAGAAAAAAAAATGCGAAGCTGAGAGTTTCTGTTATCGTTAGGAGACAGGAAAATAAGAAACTCTTTGCAGTGGCGTGCATGGTTATTATTTTGCACAGCAGTGTAAATAAAGATTTTTTAAATGCGAGCGAAAGTGTTTTAAAACATTTTTTTTGCAATTCTGAGACCGTGTTAAACTGAATTAGTACCGTGTAAATGGAAGTTTTTCCGCATTCCTTCAACCCTGTTAAACCTAAACCGTGTAATTCGAATACCGTGTAAATCGAGGGCTAAGTATATATATATATATACATATATATATATATATATATATATATATATATATATATATGTACATACTCCAGTTTTATATTAACTCTCCTAATATATTAATATGTTAATTTTATTCATTATATTGATTTGATATACTTTACTGTTATTTTTTACGATCTGCATTTCTTAATAATAAAAGAATGTGGTAAATTTTTAATATTAATAATTTATGTTAAAGATTCGTAATGAAATCCAGAATAAAAAGCATATAAAAAAATAGACAAGGTACGAAAGATAAATAGGTAGTATTCAGTAACATTGGTGTTTTTCTGTCTTTTTTTTAAGATTTCTTCGTTTTGATTAAGTTAATTTGAACGATTCTTATTTTTTTCAAAATGCAATTCCTTGCAAATTAAATACGATTTCGATGTATAAATGTTAGACAACATTAATATAAATTGAACATTTAATTCGTTTTTATAAAAAAAATATATCTGATTCTTATCGAAAGAACATTCCGCATTTACACCAATTCAGGTGTTAGTAGCATAACAGTAAACTCTAAATTTATAGCATCTACAACATGACACGGCCATTAATTTCTGATCATTTTATGAAGACATACAACCACATATGGCAATCACTACAAATTTCAATCACACAATCTAATCGATTGAATG
>CM068317.1:38727248-38927248 GCA_034766995.1 Acanthacorydalis orientalis
TTGAAGATGTCGAAGAAAACGATTTACGAGACGGCATATAAAAGTACTGGAGCATTGCTGGATGAAGTGCACTGAAGTTCATGGGGTTCATATTGAAAAATAAAAGTAATTTAAAAACACAAATTATATTATTTCATAGTCAGGCCACAAACTTTTCAAACTCTATTTCGATTTCTTCCCTTAAACTATAACTAAGTGCCTATAACTGATTTGTATAAATGATTTCATCCTTTATCATCTTTAAGTAGATTTTCTGATCTGTCCAAAAAAAATCTAAAGGTAGTAAAAATCTGGAAGTCAGTTGAGAGACAAAAATAATTTCATACCTAAATAGATGAATTAAAATGTATGATAAATGAAATATTCCTAGTATTGTTAGAACGCAAAAATTGTAATATTTTATTTGAAACGGAAATTATATATATATATATATATATATATATATATATAATGTATTCTTCAGAAAATGACCCACGTGCCACTATTCTCCCACCTACAGTCTAAACAAAGAAATATCGTGTTTAACGGCGTTAAAGAACGGCCGAAACGAAAATAGCGAAACGTACCGTTGAAATTATCCTTTCGTCTCGCGTATCCTGTACATCACCGTACACTGCAATACAGGACGACGCCGTACCCTTAGTGTACTGCTGGATCCGCGTGTTTACGTTACATCGTGCCCGAGTGTCAATTTTTCACATTCCACTGACTGACTGCGAATGACTTCATCAAAATGCGATATAATTTTATGTTTCCGTGACGCGACTCGTGTCCTGGAACGGTTTAACGTCCGACCCAAGGCGGTACCATAAAACCTTACGATATTTTTAACCTAAATATGTATATTTCTCGTAGACAATTTTCCGTATCTATATTATAAACGGGACAAATTGAAAAAAAGTATGTAGCGGTCGTTTGTATAAAATTTTCATTTGATGACGTCGAAAATATTAAAACGAGAGTACGGTTTCACTTTTAAAGTTAAAAATTCAAATTTGCATATTAAGATAATTTATTTGGTCGTGTAATAAAACAGAATATCCGAGCGATTATAGTTCATAACGAGAAGAAAAAAAAACAGTGAAGTCGCGAACGAGATAAAACGAAACCACTGGAGTATCATTAAATAAAAATTGAAGTGATTAACATTGACGTGATCTAATCACGCACGTATTGTAATGATTAAATTCAAGTTTCTGTTGTAAACATATCCGGTCTGTAGAAGATAACACATTCGAGATTCTTACGATTTCATTTAACAAGCCGAGTCTTATGCAGAGCGGACGTTGTCCATTAAGATGTGACACTAATAAAACAGTGTCACACATGTCATACAGTAATTAATTCCTGTTGTTTCTGATAAAACTGTAATCGAATTGTGAGATATTTTTAATTAAACTTATATCCGTCTTGGATCATTTAAATTATATAAAAAGTATGTTTTGAAAGACCAGCGTTTTGTATTTGATATTTAAAATGTTAAAAAAACTTTATTACTAAACACTATTGGATCAGTGCGAAAGTTCATAAACGATTTGAAATTGAAACCCAGATTATTTTTCGCAGAAAACGTTTTTATTAATCGATTATGTATTCATAATAGTTTTCTGTAATCATTTTCCAACGCTCAGGAAAATGCTGGATTCGTCGTTCATAAAATCTGCGCAGTTTTTCGACAAAAAAGTCGGTGAGGTGGTTTTTGACCTTGTAAGATGTCAATTTTTTATCGTTTAAACAGTTCTACAGCGACTGGAACAAATGATAATCCGAAAGTGCAATGTCTGGAGAATACAGTGGATGCGACATGATTTCCCATTTTAACTGCTTCAGTTTTTGCAGTCAGTTTTGCTGTATATAATTTTGTCTTGTCATGGTCCCATGCGATTGGCAAAAATCGGACGCTTTTCTTTAATTGCTGCATTCAGTTTGGTCAGTTGTTGCCAGCACTTCTCCTGAGTAATCGTTTCGTCCCGTGGGAGCAGCTCAAAATAAACAACACCTTTGCAATCCCGCCAAACATACAGCAACACCTTCGTCGGATGCAAGCCAGCTTTGTCGACTGGTTCTGCCCCTTCATAAGAAGCGAAACGACTTGGCAGTGTAAAAAATGTCAAATGCCTCTACATTTATCAGAACGTTTCGAAAAGTTTCATACTCTCTACAGGGCTATCGAATTATTGTTCAATTTGTTATTTAATTATCCTTTATTAACTTTGGTTATTAGTACTGAATTATAATATTTAACAATGTATAAATATTCTTGTCTTTGTTAAGCTTACACAAATCTCAAGCTGAAAAATAAATAGTTCTTTTGGTCGAATATCGAATTTCAATTAATTCGTATGTCAAGGAGTGTTGATATTCATTTATTGAATATCTTTGATTAGAAATCTCTTTCTAAAAGAAGCCATTCGTGAAATTGATAATTGAATGAATTTATCCAGATAAGACATTAACTTTCTCACTGATCGCTAAAAAGATGTTTTCACATTTGATTAACTGATTTTTCAAAATTATAACTACCTTTGTAAATTTGCTATTTTTTTTTTATAAATACACTTTAATTTTTAATTTTACGCCTGTTTCTCTAAGATAACATTTGTAGTAACATTTTTTTTCTATAAATTTCATTTAAATAAAAAAATATACTTTTTGATTTCTATAAAATAATTACTATCAGTTTCAAAACAAATTTATATTTATACCCGTCATTTAAAATGTCTATTTTCTTAATAAAAATCGACAGATGTATTGACAGAGATTAAAAAACATCAGACTCTGTATTTTTATTTATTTGTTTTCATTTTAAAAAAGAAGATAACAATAATAATACTCGAATAGAACGAAAACGAGTCGAAAACAATCGTATAATTCACGAATTAAATTCGGGATAGAGCGTGTGTGAAACCTAATTTAAAATCATTTAACTAAATGTGTGTTTTGTCTACGGCAACGACGAGTAAGTTGTTTTCGACAACCTATTTGCTTGTCTGTCTGCAGGAGACATCTCCCCAGGACAGTGTACACGTTTGCTAACTATACGAAAATAAAGCATCACAAGTTACATTTTGTACAGACTCCAACGGGCATACATGAACTGAGTAACGTTTAATGCAACCAGTGTGGGCAATACCGATGAGAACACGTATGTTACATACATCTGCCGTATACATACCTTCACACACATTTATAGTTTATATATATATATATATATATATGTAACAGAATAGAGACAGGTTGGTGTACTTACTGCAAATAGACGCTGACAAACGAAATGTTTATAAACGATGATCAAATGGGAATTTCGTGTTATCATTTTATATTTAGACCGTCTGTGACGTTAATTGATTATATATGTTCACACATGAAATCGCATAAATATTAATTTATTGGAATATATATATATATATATATATATATATATATATATATATATATAAATGCAGAATGTAGTAAAGTTAAATATATTAAATGTAATAAATCATCGAGTATCATTGAAATCCTGTTCAGAACTCGTCTGGACATCGGTTACACCATTTTTGTGACATTATGTAGGTCACTTTTTCGCTTAACGCCGTAAATACTGCAGGTACATCCATTTTCGAGACTTTTCTTATATAGTGAAAATTTACTGCAAGGAATATCGTCGCGATGAAAGTTTTATAACAACGAATATATATTTGTCATGCTTGTACGATTTACTTTTCGGTTGTCGTTTGTAAATCTTAAGTCGAAATATGTTACGATTTTTACAAATAGTATTATCGGGTTGGTGCAAAAATAATTGCGTTTTTTTTATGGGTAGAGTATAAAGAGTCCGTATATCAGTTTAAAATTATGTTTATTAATCAAAATGGAGACAACTGGCCCGCACACATATCTCCCAACGGGAAACAAGGTTGTTTATTCCTACAAGATAGAATCCTGGAGTTCTGGAATTAATTAATTCGTCTAAAGAGTTTTGAGTTGATGCTTGATCTTTGAAAACTTTCTCTCGTATGAAACTATTCAAATGTTTAAAAAATTATAATCTGTTGGAGACAGAACGCATGTACATAAAAAATGGATCGGAAAGGGTTAAAGTAATTAAATAAATGTACATCACCAAAACATTTTTTTTATATATCTCTAATCAGTTATAGAAAGGTATTTTAAAGTTCTTTGCTTACATTTTTTTAAATTCTTTCATAAAATGAAACACTTGACACACGAAACACATAACTTTAATTAAACTATAAGCTTATCTAAGAATATAAATAATAAATTAGGAACATTCTCATTTTTTTGCATCTGAAATCTTTATCTCTTCCTTAGTGCTCTGAAAATGTTGTTTGTATTGAGATCGGAATGCGTATAAACAACAATCATAAATGATCGATAATAATTTATTATAAATTTCTGTCCAGAAAAAATGCTGGTGTAAAAAAGCATTTGTCGAAAGAGAATTTAATTACAGTAACTATTGTAATTTAATGTTGTTTAAAATTTACATTACTATATTATTTTTATGAATATATATATATATATATATATTGCAAAAAATAATTTAAATATTAAATAATTATATAAGTTGCTTCTCGATTTTGGTGATAAGAGAAAATCATTTATGAAAACAGATAAATCGATCAAAATGAACAATCGTTGAGCATTTTTATAAAAAAATTTGTAATATATATGATACTAACTCATTTATCAAATATATGATTTATAACCAACAAATTTTATCCAAAAATTTATTTTAAGGTACCATACTTTAAAATCGAAATTCTATTTTCCTTATATATTCATATTAATTGTATATCAACTTCAAAATATATTTCTCAATATCCATCATACTTATAAGGAATGAATTGGACGGTCTTAGCAAAAAAAAAAGTAATTACAGCACATATTATTGATGTCTTAAATTTCCGCTCTAACGCTCAACCATTTTTTTTGTAACGAAAACAGTTATCTGTATCGTTTCAAAACTGTCAGTGTGTAAAAGGTTCTAAAATATCATATGTAATTTTGTATATACAGATACATCGTAGATCCACACATACGTAGAGAAAGAGGGAGATACAAAAATCGAAACATATAGAAAAAAGATAGAGTCTTATTTAAACTTTCGGACAATAAAACACTAAAAACCATACAATTTTTTAAATATGTCATTTATGAACATAGAGTTTAAATTAAAAGTAAAATAAAAAGACATATATATATATATATATATATATATATATATATATATATATATATATATATATACCGAACACACGTACATGCATTTACAAACCAAACCTACAACTATTTAAATGTTAAAGCGATTAGTTGCGGTCTTATGTGGTCCACAGCACCGGAAATGGCACTCAAAGTGTCCTCTCATGATAAATAGTTCTTTTTTGTTTCGATTGCAATCATTTTTTGTATATATATATATATATATATATATATATATATATATATATATATATATATATATATATATATATATATATATATAAATTATATATATATATATATATATATATATATATATATACCCACACTTTTGTATGACTAAATAAAACCATGGGAATTTAAACACACAAAATATTTAACTAAAAATATAGTTTTTTTTTTACCTTCCTTAGATAAATCATAATGTTTGTATACAGAATCATAATACAAAATTATATACAAATTAATAATAATCCAACTTTTACCACTATAAAACGAAATGTTAAATTGAATAAATATAAAGTGTTTCTCATAGCTGTTTTATATGTCTACAGTTCGAATTCTGATCTGATATTCAGTTCAGTGATTACCGTTTCTTATATTGAGTGACCGTTGCAATGTCACTTAAGTTCTTTGACTCTTGAGATCATTTGATAAATTCGCATCTCTGTTCAATTATTTTTTTTATGTGTATCATCTATGAACCACTGATAAATCTTCTCAAACTTTTTTTATATTACCGAGAATAGCGATTCTGAAATGGGGACACTGCAGAAATGCATAAAAGGCATTAGCAATCTGCATATATATACAAGTTTTATACGACCGTATGATAAATACAAAGTATTATTTTAATGCATAATTTACATAACACCGAATGTGCATTTGGATGTTAAACTGCGACTACATTTATTATTAAAATAATGCAGTCTATTACTAGCAATATGTCTTTGTATTCAGTTAGAAATGTTATTCATTGATAAATAAAAATTATTTCTAATTCAAAATGTGGTCTATATTAATACACAAAATGTCATTTATCTTATCAAATAGCAAAATTATCCTTAATAAATAATCTCATCAAAAATTAGTATTTTAAATACTATATCTTAGATTTATTATTTACATTAGCTAATCTTAAAAAACAATACAGAATTTTATTCGTAAACACTGAAGACTGTACAAAAAACCGAACTCTTAAATTTTATTCAATAATTGAGTCGAATTTATATCCAAATATGACCGAACAGGTACAAAACTATTGATCGATTCAAAACAATTACAACGATTTAATAAAAAAGCAATTGAAAGCTTTGTATAAAAATGTAAACTCTTTTTATAACTCACTACATTTCTACGAAGTACATACATTTAACCGATTAATATTTTTTAAAAAAAAAAAAACTACGGTAATTTTTTCAACTTAATATAAGGGTAGCAAAAGTAAATAAACGTTGTGTTCTATAAAACGTATCTTTTTTCGAAATATTACACTTTTTTACTGACATTACGTTTGAAAGTTTTCTTTAGTTTCAATGTAGTTAATCAAACATTTTCAAAACTTATTTCACTTTAATTAAAAGTTTTAACTTTTGATACTGTAAAAGTCTGCATTTAATGTCTGTTAATTTAAGTTCATTAATAATATTTATTTGAGTATTTACACAAATGTTTCTTGTTCAAGTCCAATCTCTCTCTCTCCCCCTCTCTCTCTCTCTCACTATATATATATATATATATATATATGAAATTGGATGTGTTTCTGTTTGGTGTTATCTGTATTATTATCTGGATTGTTATCTGTTTGCTGTTATTCTCACACCCTTATCAGACCAAATTTATTCCCTATAATACTGCAGGAACCTTATAACTAACCCGTTTTAAAAACAAATCGATTTCTTTACAAACACACATATTTTTAGCATTCAAGAAAAATCTAGCCAGGGGATGAATTTAAAAAACCTGCTCTTAACCAAAAGCATAATTTAATTTACTAGCAGTTTCTGCTGCTTTACCGCTCTTTTTCAACTCATACAAAAAAAATCTCTTATTTGCTTTTTGCTATTTTTCATTCAATAGCCCAATTTGAGTCACAATTAATAATAAAACCAAAGTCGCTGTTATCAAAAAAACACCAAAACGTCGGGTTGAGTTGTTAATTAGTACCAAAGAACACCGAAATAATCTGTTCATATATAATATTCCTACAGGACTTCTTTTAATTCGTTTCATCTAAATTCAACCAATATCAACCGCTTTCTCTGCAGATTTAAAACGTCTCGAAATCTCCAATTTTAATTCCAAATTAATTTGTTTACGCTCTTCATTTCCACTCATTGTCAAGATTTGAATGAAACACACTTTAATAAATACCAAAATACAGAGAAAAAAATAACAAGACTGACTTACACTAATAATTTAGATGAACCGATCTATCTTGCATGATAAAGACGAAAATTAACTACTACAAATCAAATGGCTACTACGAATGACCAAAAAATTAAAAAAGTAAATGATGAACTACTGAAAAAATGACAAAATTCCCACAATGATGCAACTTTGGAACGACTCAAACTGAGGTATTGGTGTACAGACCGAAAAATGCACTCTAAAATGATATTCATCGAAAAAAATTAAGGGTAGAATTCAGAAAACAAAAATCGCAATTATTTTCCTACCAACCAGATGAATATAGGAAACGACCTGATTAATAACTTCTATCTAAATTCAATTCTATATTAAAGCACCGTATGCCAGAAAAAAGACTAACATTTTATTCCTAATTTAAATAAGTATAAATAGTTTCATAAATAATAAACATGTGTTTGTATAGCTTATTATTCATTACTTACAATTATGTATGTACGGATATATATATATATATATATATATATAACCATGCATATAAGAAATATCATAAATAGTTTTTGTCAGTGAATTAATCATAAATTATGACTAGCAATTTCATGTGCGCGTGATATATGTGTGGTTGTTTAATTTGGAGACATTATGGTCGTTCCGTGGGCCAACGTACGAATTGACAAATGAAATGATTCACGGCGAAGGTGGACCTTATTTCCTGAAACTCCGTCACACCGTCCACACTGAATTGACGCGTATATTATTATGTGTCATTTACTAAAATACTTTTGCGCTTCGCAGACTATACACAAAATCATAATACACAAATACAAACATCATGCACGAACATCTCTCTACGTAAATACATACACATATATGTGTGTATATTTATATATATATCAGGGACATAGCTACAATTATCTTAATAGATCAATTGTTATGTTAATACATTTTTAAATCGGCTATACGTGATCTATATTTGTACACAATCATTTATATTTACATGTATGACGATATAATGGATTTTTAATCGTTAATCTTTGGTCGTGTAAATAATTCGAGTATTTAAAATATGTAGTCTTTATGTACATGAAAGCGGTCCAATAAATAAATAGCGCTGCCTGAGAACGAAAAATTCCGCATTCTATGTAATTAGGTTAAGAATCTTTAAAAATCACAATTTAAATAGATCCTGTTATTTGGCACATTCCTCCTTACAACAACAAAGTTAACAACATCTCAATTATTTTATTAAATCACTCTTAAACAGACAACCGGTAAACAATCTTCATGCTTATTTTTTAAAGCAAATTATCTCTTCGATTGTTATTTTCTGCAAGATCATCAAAGAAAATCTACTGTCAAGATAGAAATGAAAAAAAGAAAAATGTGTACACTAAATATAAATAAATCTGCAAAATTGTTATTATATATTGATATTTTTTTACTCCCACGTAATTTATAATCTATCAGCAATGAAAATTAAAAGAAATATATTTCTTTAAATTGAGTTTTCTTTTAAAAAAGAGCTCAAGTATTTACCACTACGAGTGAATACCATCATCTGTGATTCGGCTTCGTAAATAATTTTAAAATTTATATACAGAAAAAATTATTTTATTAAAAATGAGAGAAATAAAAACATTTTTTCATCCAGTAATGGATTTTTTTATTCTGAATCAATGTATTCATTTTATACCTAACTAAATATATAATAAATTTGAAAAATGATTATATAGTCGTATAGTTGTTTTTTTTTAATATATAAATATATATATATATATATATATATATATATATACGGCTGATATTGCATTTTAACTACGGTCCTGACTCAAAATAAAGGCCGTTACTGTGACGACCTTTCGTCGAAGGATTCTAGTGAGTGTTTGCAACAACAGTTTTTACTCATGTCTCCGAGCGCAATTATCAGCTGTGACGTTTTAAGTGGCTCTCAGGACGATCATAACGATGTGTTGTCTTGCTCTTGTACACTGTCGGTCTTTTTGGCACGCTTTTTGTACGGTACGAGGAAAAGATTCCGCCGTCACTTTATTTTATTTTATCTTCAGCGCAAAAATGTACAATGGCACAAGTCGATATCGTACGTACGTGTAAGAAATGGTACAGTGTTGGAGGATTGAATTGAGGTGTTGGGAGAAAAATAAAGTCAATTATAAACGGTCCGCAGATGTACCGAGATAACCGTGTCTATTTTCGGTACTCTCTCGTTACGTGACCTCATTTCTTTGCATGCAGGATTGTTGTTAAATCAATTATGTGGATAATTGGATGCTTTGCACGAAATTTTGCAATTTATTCGGCGAAAAATCACTGTACGAATATATATATATATATACACACGAACGGGAAAATAGAAGAAAATGTACAACATTTATATAAAAACCATAAACTTAATAAACCAGCAAAAATATTACAAACACTTAGAACGAAAATATTATAGGGAAAAATGTAAACAATAAAATAAATATATCAATTAATAAACATAAATTGTTCTTTTTACACACATTATTTTCAATTTACTTTCTACTATGTATATATATATATATATATATATATATATATATATATATATATATATATAACACTTAATACTTTTTAAAATACTATAAACAAATGATCATTATAATGGTTAAAGAATAAATGAACAAAGTTATATTGATTATATTTAGATTAAAATACTCCTGTTATACATATACATATATATATATATATATATATATATATATATATATATATATATATATATATATATATATATATATATACATATATATATATATATATATATATATATGTATATATATACACACACATATATATATATATATATATATATATATATATATATATATATAATTGAATTTAATATTTATTCAATTTTATATTTCAAATATCGAAAATATTAAGGTAGAGATACCTTGATTCCACACCGCCTGGCCAATCACCTTTCACGAATAAATTCAATACACACACTGTGATAATAGAACATAAATATTCACCACGTGGTCTTTAATAACCTATTTTCGAGTCTAACATAAAAAACACGAACAAACACAAAACGATAATATGTTCCGATAAATTAGATATATTCGTAGTTTCTCTCACCCACTAAATAAATCGTCCAGTTTCATGTCCATAATTCACAATAAAATACACGAACAGTGGTAATGCACGTCGAGCGGTGCACGGCAATGCACGTACGCACACCACCGCCGAACAGCTTATATAATCAATGCATGCCGACCGTGTGATTTATAAAAATTGTACATTATTTTGATCAAGCTACCCATGATATCTGTACTGAAATGTCCAAGATCAAGAAATATGCATGTATACTTTATCTCTGTTTCTCTTGAACGAATAGAAAAGAACGGAATAAAGTCTATATATTTTAATACAATTTGACAATAAAGCGTTTAGAACGGATTTTCAATATAAGACATAACTGTAATATTTTCCAAACTATATAGTTGTGTATGTTTGTTTAGTACACTATTAATTTTAAATATGAAAATTATATAAGATTCAATTATATTCATATAAGTTACCTCCTTGTCTTATATTTAAAGTAATAAATGATTATTAGAATTATAACCGAATAAAAAAAGGAATAAATGTTAACAGTACGATTTATTTACATAAATAATTTAATAACACTAGTAGTTTTATGTAAATATTTTTATTTTTATCACTGCAAAAGTATCTTATTATTTTTATAAGGAAAATATTAGATATCACTTAGTAATAAATATATAAATATACAAAAAAAAAATATATATATATATATATATATATATATATATATATATGATAACAATAATAATAATTTTAATGATGCACTTTTGAACAAATACCTGTTCCATTTTTTCTAATTTAAACAATATCTCTCTTACATACATTTTTAAAATAATTTTATATATATGTATATATATATATAAATGTTTATATATATATATATATATATATATATATATATATATATATATATATATATATATATATATATATATATATAAAAATATATATATGTATATATATATATATATAAAAATGTATGTAAGAGAAATATTGTTTAAATTAGAAAAAATGGAAGAGGTATTTGTTCAAAAGTGCATCATTAAAACTATTATTATTGTTATCATAAATATATATATATATAATATATTTAATATATACACATATGTATATATATATATATATAATATTTAATATACATACATATACATATATATATAAATGTATATATATATATATATATATATATATATATATATATATATATGATTATTTTAATGATCCACTTTTGAACAAATACCTGTTTCATTTTTTTCTAATTTAAACAATATCTCTCTTACATATATTTGTAAAATAATTTTTAATATATATTACTTCTGACCCAATTTACTAATCTCTGTTTGGTCTGTTTTATATTTCTTAGCTTCTATTATACATTTATATATATATATATATATATATATATATATATATATATATATATGTATATGTATGTATGTATATTCTAATAATTATACACATATTAATGACCTTTAATGCATATTTTTTGGATATACTGAAATATTTTAAATAGTAACTCCCCTACAAAAAAAAAATAATTCAGTAAACTCTTTTTATGAATGTAAGTCGTAGTAAATTCATATCTCTTTCTACATAGATTTTCAGTAGACCATTATACTTTTTTGTAACAATTATGGAATTTAACTTAAATGTGATCTCATTAAACCATGAGACCATATTCGTATATTCATCTCGAAATATTTTTAATAAAAAAAATGGACAGATATGACTATCTTCAATTATATCATACTTGTTGATTTGGAAAGTAACATCTCTATTAATTTTCACAAATGACTCTCACTCCACTAATCAATTTAGTTTTCAAGAAATCAATAAATAACACAATAGTTAAACAAATAATTATATTTAAAGACTATAATTATTTTTAAAAATATATAAATCACAATACAGTTCTATCACTGACTGAATTCATTTTCACAAAGAATTTTTCTTTCGTCCCGCAAAAAGATTCTATAAATGATTATCAATCTTCTTTGTTTGTACTTATGCATATTTCGATGGCGATGCCATTGTCTTCAGAATTCTAACATTCGAAAATGATCATTAATCACTTATTGAACTTTTCTAATCGGATACTGTTTTTGTGGTAGACATCTTATATCTTCCAGACAATTCCTTTTGATATCAGGTTTATTCTATATAATTTTCAAAATTTTTATTAATAGATCTTTTGAGATATTTGAACAACCTTCGCACACCACATACATTACTGTCTACTTCAATACATTTAATTATTAACTATATGTGTAGACCTGTACTGAGTTCAAGTTTTTGTTACTGTTTGACTTAGAATACATTTTCAAAAAAACAATATTACTTTACCATTAATTTTTATTGATGAAGTAATAAATATATACCCATCGTTGTTGTATTAAAATTCATAATTATTTCTAAGGCCGTGTTTCATTTCTTCAACATTTCGTTGAACTGAAAAAGAAAATAATGAATTACCTATCAATCATTAAAGTATAAACATTTATTTCTGAGATATATCATACATATATATATATATATATACACATACATATATATATATATAGAGAGAGAGAGAGAAAGATGCTTATTAAATATAATATAAATAGAAAATTCAAACTAGTAGTACAAAGGAAATTAAATAATACTGTTTATTTACAAAATGAAAAAAGACTTGAAATGATATAAAATAAAATCGTGGTTTCTATTACTTCATGTTTATAAAAAGATCTTCAGAGTAAAAAAAACGGTTTATATTGGTTGTTATAAGAGCCACACGAAGTCAGTAAGTACGCTTACTGTCTGACATTTTGTGTAGCAGGACTTTGAAGTCAAAGCATTGTTTATATTTATGAGTAATATAAAATGATTTTTCTTTAAAATAGAATTAAAACCGCGTAAACCAATTTCCAAGCTAACGAGATCAGTTTATTTTTCTGCCGCAATTCAACGTCCATAACAAAATTTTATGTTTATTTGTTCGTTGTTCAGAAATAATATTATAGGCACTGCGACATAGTATCTATTTATTTTAATGTTTTCAAATAAACTTTTTATACACTCTCTCCTTTTATACATACATACATCTTTATATATATATATATATATATATATATATATATATATATATTCTTCTGGAATTTGTTTAATAATATTAAAAAGTTTAACAGCAGACAAAAAGTATAAATGTTTTAAATTTACAACTGAGAATAATAAAATTATCTACTGAAAACCTAATTAAATATTTATTTTAAAAATTTAATTAGAAAAGCACATTAAAAAAAACATTCAGTAAGCGATTTTCAACTCATTCCGTTTAATTTTTCCGTACGAAGCTTATTATTTTTAATTCAGCATAAAATTGTGACTTATTCAAAAAGTTACAACGAAAATATTACACAGGACTTGAATATTTTTAATCTAAATTTCCCAACAGTAATTTTCAAACGGCCGACAATTCCCCAAAAGCTAACCGGGTAACAAATAACCCCCATTAAACAAACAAGCTACCCAATTTATCACTCGTGTATTTGCTGTTGACGTATTCGAGCTTCTTGTCATAATCCGGAAACGCGACCGCTACGTACCGTTTGTAGGTCTAAAAGGGCGCATCGTCTCGAGAAAGTAAAGCTTTGAAAGCTACGCACTCGTAACAGAGAACGCTTTACAACCAACTACCGAACGTCGTATCGGTTTTTTGCACTGCGTACGAAAAGGACCGCCCCGTTTTTTTTTTTTTTTTGATATTTCGTTGCCACGTGCCTTCTGACTGTCGGATTGACGCATGACTACACGGAGTTTAATTTCCGCGCGAAAAGTCGGGTACGGGTCCATTAATTTCCTTTTTCGCCGTTGAAATATGCGTTCTCGGCGAGTGAATGTAAATCAGGTGGATATTAGTTTCGTACGAAATCTGAACCATTTTTTCTCGCGGAATAAAAAAATATTGTTACAGGAAAATATACATAGGTAGATAGATTCTCTTACAATATGGTATCTAAAAATTCAAAGAAGAAAAAAATAACGAATAAGATGTTTATTTAATAATACTTTCAACATATTGTTTTGAATCGTAAAATAAATTATTAATAACTAATAAATTTAACTATATTTTAACTCGAACTTAAAACAAGCACAAAACAATTATAAATACAAATTATTTTTTTATCTAATTGTTATCATTTTATAAGTTATATATATATATATATATATATATATATATATATATATTATATATATATATATATATATATATATATATGTAATATGATAAAAAGTTCATATAGTGTTATAAAGCATGAAAATGTGAAAATAGACAAATATAATCGAATTATAATCGCCCAACTGAAACTCTACGTTAAAATCAACTTTAATTAATATAAATTTCGGCGAATTTTATTTTGAAAACTGAACAAAAATGATAAAAAACAGTCCCTCTGGATAAATAATTAATTTCAGTTTAAAGAATGTCACATTAAATATTCTATACTACAAGAAGTATACTGTACAAGAAAACTGTCTGATTACTTACGGATTAAAGTTTATCCATACAATAAGTAGAACGAGTTGATTTATTTTATTTTCCTAAAATAATTAAACCGTGCATTAATCGAAATAAATGGAGGATTTTTGTGTACGTTATGAAGTTAATTATTGTTTGTATATATTTCGTATTAAATTCCTGTGTTTGAATTAAGGACGAGTTTCAATGGCTTTGTAATTAAATTAGTTTAGTTATTATTTCTACATTTTGTGAGAAGTAATTGACGCTCACTAAAAAGGTATCTCTTACATTGTTTTTCTACCTATTAGAATACATTAATTCTCAAATTTATCAATAAGAAAAGAGTAATTAATTAGATAATCTCGGTTAATTAACTAGCAAAATTACACATTTACATTTTCATTTCGAAAATGAAATAAAACCTAGATCTCTACAATCAAGCTAATTTTTTTGTTGTTAATTATTCTCATACAAATATGCATAATTTAATATAAAATTTTGTTATATTTCACAACACTACAGCTTCATTTAGGCTATCTATTTCTGTAACGTTCGTTTCAATGATTCACAGTTTACCTTGTTAATTTCTGATATATAATTTTCTCAGAAATTTCACATTTCCATTTTACCTATATTATTTTTAAATATAGAAAAATGTTCTTTTATCTTTTTCCATATATTCCACATATATGTCACTTCAGTTTTATTTCTCTATATTTTATTCTCATCGAATATTATTTGGTTTTTAATACCACCAGCTTTATAATAATCACTTTTTCAATTTTGCATGTTAAATTTATTAAATTTTTCGAGCAGTTTTTAAAAAAATATCACATCTATTCACTATACTTCAAAAATGTGTTTACAATAATCGAGATTTTGCTACAAACCCAATAAAGAGATTCGTCTGTACTTTAGCATTCTGAAGATGATGGCACCACCATCTAAATAAGCATAAGTAACATTCAAAAACGACCAATAATTATTTATTGAACATTCTTGAATAGAAAGATTTTTTTGTGATTTTGTGGGATAAGAATAATTTATTTGTAGAAACGCAATAAAATTAAAATTAATTATACTCTTCCAATAATTTTACAAAATTGAAAGAAATGATTTTAAACTAAAAAATTTTTACCTGAACATATTTTTCTTCAAACAGATTTAGAAGCTTTAAATAGATTTTCAACTCATAGATTAATATTACTAATGAAGATTATTGTTACAGATGTACACACCAACAGGATTCGACAAATATGTAATCAATGATACCGTTGGTGACTACAAAATCAGTTACACAATCTGGGACACTTCAGGTGAGTAAAATCAATATTTTCTCTGCGTAATTAAACATTATATATATATATATATATATATATATATATATATATATATATCACATAAAATAGGTTCAGAATTTTCAAAAAAAATTTAATTTATGAAAATGTGATTCACTATTTGTTAATCTCTATAGCAATACAATTGAGTATATAAATTTTGAGTATAATACTGACATAAATGTTGCTAAAACAATTAAAAATCCTTAACGTCATGCTTGACAACTCTCCATCCTAAGACTGTATAGCAGATTTTATAAAAAAAATTTTTTTAGTAAATGGGGTTGTTAGACAAAAACCTAATCTCAATCTAAAGAACCAGACCGTCTCTCTTTTTTAGGTTTACAATTCATACTCCCATCAACATACCTTTCTGTATTATTACAGCACTAAAAGTATCTTACAAGATAAGGTGAAGGCACCATTGGGAATAAATGTATAACAACTATACTATTAATAGGATTTTTTTTAATATTTATATTAAATAAAATATTTATACATGTTTACCATATTGTTTTTAAATCAGCTATTATATTAACCCTGAAAGAGTTAAACAACAAAATGATATAATTAATAAAATTGATAATATTTTTCAACAAAAACCGAAAATAAAATGTTATTTTCTGCATTAGTATTGATCATATATATATATATATATATATATATATATATATATATATATATATATATATATATATATATATATATATATATATATATTCAAAAGATACCTTGAAATATGTACAAATCATCTTAATAACACAGAGACGATAAATAAAAGTTTTAGTGAAATTTCTACTGAATATATAACAAAATCTCGACATGTTTTTGTAAAAAACCTGAGCTTAACACAAAAATGAGTAATGGGCCGTCAGCGAGTCATTGTCTTGGTTAAGTGTATGAAATCATGCCATTGCGTTTTATATTTTAAATTTTTATACGTTCCACTTTGTTTGCTTTATGATATATATATATATATATATATATATATATATATATATATATATATATATATATATATATATATATATATATATATATGTACAATTTTATTTTCATAAAAATCTTACAAATAATTCAGATTAACAACAAAGTAATATACTCGAAATATTCAAGTGAATTTTATCATCTAAAACTAATATAGAATTTTTTACCTACATAAACGTTAATATCTGATGTCGAATCGGTCCCCTATATCGATCAATTCTCTCGACTGAGAAATACACAGATGATTTCTAATTCACTAAGAAAATTACTTTCTTTCCCCTTATGTTCTTTACCCATTAATCATGTACTGTGTGTAAAAGTTAAAAAAAGAACCTATACCGGACAAAAACTTCTACGGAACAATAAATCTATCAGAGTAATTTTGTTTTCATTCGCGTAGCGGTGACGCTTGAATTATTTTTTCTTATAGTAAAACAGAACTTTTCAAACTGTGATTCGTATTGCTGATTAGGCTGAACTTCCGTATTGATCGCTATTTTCGAAAAAAAATATTAAATATTATTTAATTAGTTTTACAATTACTCAATGTACAAATATTTATTACAACTAATTATTAATGCATTTCGATAGCCTTTATTTCCAGATTTTTGGGACACGAAAACTCAATTTTATTTAGATTTTAATATTTGTAATGTGTATATATATATATATATATATATATATATATATATATATAATGATATATTTAATTAAGTATTGAAAAATGTTCAAGTAATAAAATATTATTTAAAAAATAATACATCAGGTATGAAAGAAATTAAAACTTTAAGTAATTGATTCAAGTAGATTGTAAACAGAGAAATTTTATTTTTATTAATTCATTAATTTCTTGTCCCACAAACCACAAAACTATTCTGAATAAAAATGTTCAGTAAGTGATTATTGATCATTTTTGTTACTTGTAGACATTTCGATACCGGTGCCATTATTCACACAGAGCGCTAAGGTGCAGAAAAATCGAAATATGAAAAAAATGAGATTTTTCTGTAGCTTACTTCTCTGAAGATAATGACACTCCCATCGAAATACGCATAAACACTAATCATAAAAGATAACAATCACATTTATTGAATATTTTTGATCAGACTTTTTTACGGTTTGTGGGGTGAGAAAATAATTTATTTGTGAAAGTGAATATAACCACAGAATCAAAACTGTATTTGTAAGAGATATTTTACTCAAATAGTTGAATTGAATCATACATACATTTTTAATATATTTTTTTATGTTATAAAATATAAATGTTTAAATAAACAATCTATTTTAATTTTAAAATTTGCTTTCAATTAATATTTCCCTCGAAATCAGTACTGGTAGTAACCAAGTTGATAATTTAAATGTAAACGTGTCCACTCATATACAGATTTTGTTTTTAAACTTTACATCAATCCACACATATTCAGCATCTCTATTTGATTTGCGATATCCGGACAAATACAGATAATCATTAGTGCACATGCAAAAACACAAACGGATATAACAATTTAAACAATTTAATTACATACGACACTGATATGCATTCGTCTTAAACCGGTGATATATCGTTTGAGTAATATGTATGTTTTCACATTATCTCTGCTCTCTCGTTTACTCCCGCGCGTACAGAAGACGAACGATAATAAAAAGGAGACATTTTCTACGAGCACACGTCATGTATTTCTTTCTAGGCGGTCATAAATTTTTGCGCCTTACCGCTTTTTGTGAAAATGAATTATGAATAATACACTTTATGAACGCATTTGCGTACATTTATGGCCATATATATATATATATATATATATATATATATATATATATATATATATATATATATATATATATAAAATATTGTTTTCTAATTTCAGGTTCTAAATCCTACGATACAGTAAGACCTCTAGCATACCAGGACACAAGCGTATTTTTACTTTGTTTTCGAGTAGGTGATCCTCAATCATTAGAAAATGCAGTTAAAAAGGTAAATATATAAAGAATATAATCTTATAAATAATCTACAAAGTCTTTCTTCTCGAAGATTTAATCTCTTTAATATTTAATAGAACATAAACAGTAATATAACAAAAAATATCAATGTGAGTTTAAATGTAATTACTATTAATATTTTTTTTATATCAGAGATGTATCTAGAATTTTGAGTACTGTTAGGAGTTTTTAACAAAGGCGAAGATAGATTTTATATGAACCAGTGTTGTTAAAAGTTTGGTGGAACGAATCAATTCAGCTCAAGCTTTTAATTTTTATTTCATGGGATGAGAAGTATATAATTAATAAAATGGTGTTTAAAAAATAGCTTCTATGAATTAGGCCAAGTAAAGTTAACTCTCCCGTTCCAATGCAGTAAACACAGTTAACAGAGTGTTTTTATTTGCAAATATCTGTCATGATATTTTTAATAATATTTCTTTATTTTCTTGTAATACACATATTGATACTAATAACTAGTGTAAGGATTGACCTTGATGTTCAACTAATTAAAAATCATTCTACTCCTTTATAAGTAGTAATTTTCATGAAAAATATTAGCGGTAAACTGAGTTTACTACACCGATACGGAGAGTCTTAAAAAGGCACCGAGCTGGAAGCGTTAATAGCATTGTTACACAAGAAAAATAAAAATAATTAGATGGTCTGCTAACTTTCCGCAAACTTTTAAAGAATCAAAATATAAAAAAAATGTTTATTTTGATATCTGGGAAGGAGTTGCTGTAGAACTACATAAAAAATTCCCTCTGGATACATTTCTGTTTTATATAAAATTATTCTTCAAATATATTTTTGTATTTAGAAAATATTCTAGTATTTTTTTTCAATGAGAAATGAATCTGAAATTTTACAAATAATTTGTTCGAGTAAAATAGGCAACAGTTTATTTAAAAAATTATTCAATGTTATTCAACAAGTAATAATATAAATTATTTTAAATTTTTAAAAACATTTCCAAAGCTAACATTCTAATTTCCTCTCTCGCCAATTTCAGTACTACCCAGAAATCAGATCACATTGCGACAACGCTCCTATAATACTTTGTGGATGCCAGGTCGACACCAGACATGATATAGACACGATATCATCTCTAGCATCTAGACGTCTGGCTCCTGTCACGTCCGAACAAGCGATCGCTGTATCTAGACAAATCGGTGCCGCCACCTACGTAGAAACATCGGCGAGGACATCAGCAAAAGGTGTTCGGGATGGGTTCGAAGTCGCAGCGCTTGCAGCATTAGGCAAACTCAACAAACACGCGTTAAAACAACGTAGTGCTGCTGCAGCCGCAGCTAACGATAATAGTAAAAATAAAAATAAGCTAGATTTAAAAGCTGAACTTAAAGGTCGAGCGAAAAGTTGCTGTATTATGTGACGCAGCACAATGGCACGAGATGACGAATCGAGATACGAACTGTTTGAAGTTTAAAAAGATATAGGGGTGTGGAAAACTAATTAACAATGCATAGAGCATTATGTGCTGAACGGTGCTGAATAAGCACGTCCAATTAAATTAAATCGAACACAATATATGGTTACCACTTATAGAAAAAAAAATAATATTCCTGATAAATTGTTTTATTTTCAGCCTTTTCATAAAAATAACCGTGTTTCTTTCTTCTGTAAATATATTGATAGACTTGGTTAAGAATAAAAAGTTTAACAAGAAATCAACGTTATAAAATCTCATTAACGATAAATGTTTTTTATCTTAATAATCATCCGAACACGCACAATCCCTATTTAATTTCATTTTACTGATAGCAGAAAAAATATTAATCACATTTATAAGACTTTAATTTCATTATCATTTTTCAATATAATATTAAGAAAAAAAAACTTGAAAATTCATAAAATTATGTATGAATAATACCGTCGATGTTCAAAAATATGATTTTACAGAAAGCATGATATCTGCATGCATACAATATGTAGACAAAGCGCGTAGGGGAATTTAATGATCTCTAAAACACACTAATGAGTGTTGATGAAGCTCTGTTACTCCTATCAGAATGAAAGGCGACCTTTCTCAATATAGTAGTATTAGGTCGGTGCAAAAATAATTGCGGTATAAAGACGCACATATCAGTTAAAAATTATGTTGATTAATTAAAATAAAGACCATCGCCCTGCATACATTTCTCCCAACGGGAAACAAATTTGTTTATTTCTATAAGATAGAATTCTAGAGTCCTCGAATTAACGAATTTATAGAAAGTGCTTTGAGATGATGTTTGATCTTTCTCTCAAAGTAAATTAATATATATATATATATATATATATATATATATATATATATATAATATATATATATATATATATATATATATATATATAAACCTAAAATAAAAAAATGGACTCTTAATTTCTGCTTGAACAACGGCGATATAATTTTAACCATTAATAATTTACTAAATTTAAACAAAGTGATAGAGTATAACTGCAATTAATCTATTTTTTTCAAGTTCCGTATTGAAATTTTAAACCTTTTCAAAAAATTCAACTATACACAAATATATACATTCATATATAAAATGAAATTAAATTGATTTATAAAAAAAAATATTCTGAGGTAAATACAAATTTCTTCACGCATTAATTATAATTTATTTAATACCCCAATAGTCTGGCAAACGCTTATGTATACAATTATGTACATTTTCCACATCCTCGAATTTTCACTCAAGCAGAAAATCTAAATATCGAAACATTATATAACGATCCGCACGATTGAATTGAAGTGCTTTTTTACAAGTAGTTTAGCAAGAAATAAAACATATGTATATGTGTTGATTGTTATAACAATTTAGAATAAAATAATTACATGCACACAAATTTATATACATATATACATATGTATATATATATATATATATATATATATATACATATACAAATAGATATATAGTTATATCGAGATAGATAGATACACGACATTTTAAAACTCCGGACGTATTTAAAATATATCAATCAAGTCTGAAAACAAACTATCCTTATAAAAAAAATACGATTTTTATTACTGAACTAATTTGTTCCCAATTTTTCATAAAGATAAAAACATATGAAGAATATGTATAAGATTTTAATTCGAGTGAAAATCAAAAAAAGCGTAATGCAACTTATATAAAAAGTCATATAAATTACACTCATTTTTTACATTCATTTTCATTGGAATTTCGTATTGAACAGGGTGGAGACATCAATTTACGTACAGAATGCAATTTATAACCACTCACAAAAATGTAGACTACAATCTATTATAATAGATCAAAACTTGAAGTTGTTAACCAAAACACAGTGTTTAAAAATATTTGTAAATTCCATATTTTTGTAAGTGATCATAAGTTGAAGTCTGAACGGAAATTAGTAACTCTACACTATAAAAATGTAATTTAGTTAAAGTTCTAAATTAAAATAAATTTATTTAATATAGTGTCAAATATATAATTTGTGATCATTTAATATCATGATGAACACGTTATAAAAATATTATGGAAATAATATAAACGTTATGGAAATATTATAAACTTATATTTTAAAAATTAAAAAAACAGATTTAATTGATATACCTTTCCTATATACTGAAGGATTAAACTTTTAAAGAAGCATATTATATATATATATATATATATATATATATATATATATATAACATGTATAATGTATGAGATAATATTTATAGAATGTTATTGAGATTGTTTTAAGCTAATTTTTACAGATTTGATAACTAGTCAAATAATTAAAAATGAAGGTCTGTGATTTGTAAATAGAAAACAAAACGAGTAAATATATATTGAATACGATCACGAAATTGTCAGTGATGTATTTTATTTACATATATGTATAAATATTTTAACAGTATGTCTCAGATGATTTTCTCTATTGATTCTTTTTTAAAAATATAACATTTCATACATAATATTAAATAGATTTTATTTATAATTTCCTAATTTTATCTTAAATATATAGACAAAAACATTATATAAATAGTTATTCATTTTTCAACAAATAATCGATCAATTTAATTATAATAATAATTAAGAGTTTTAAATGTTAATGAAGTATCAATTTAACATTCTAGATTTGATATTTTGAAATAAACTATGAAATGTACAAGTAATGTATTATATAGCTGGGAAATTCATTTAATAATATATTTAATGAGAAATTCGGTTCAATTGAATTTTTTTGTAATTTATTATATATTTTTAAAAATTGTAGAACAACCCCTGATAAAAAATGTATAGTAGAATATTTGAAAATTGATATTAATAATGGAGTAGATCACCATGTAAAAAATCGAATAAAAACAATAATAATAATAAATTAAAAAGAAAAGCAAATTATTTATTCTGAGACACTGTATATTTGTAATTATTTATAACGAATTAATTATAATCAGCAGTTAATGCATCAAATTTATATTTTTTGAATATTAAAAAAATGAGTATAATATATACAATTATTATAAAATATTTTCAATTTTACAACATGAATTGATGTTTTCTTGATTGAATAAATGTATTTTTAATATCATTGTTTATATAATTGCTGATATTAATTAACAATGTCATAAATAAGGCCTTAATTAACAAATATATTTATTTTAAATAAATTATTGTATGATAATATAATAATAGATAGCCATATCATAATGTTTAAACCAATATTTTAGTTTTGCAAATAAATACATTAATATTCATATTCGTTTATTTTTTTAATAAAAAACCCAACCCATATATTACATGTTAAAAGATAAAATTTGGAAACCAGTCATGTTTCAGCTACAATAAATAAATAAATATTTTATACACACTTTCGTAAATTTGAGTTTCTGTAAAAGTACTTTCTGGATATATAAATTTATACTTTTGTGAAATATTTTAAATTATTTAAGTAATAAAAACCTTTTTAATTAATTACATTGAATGACAACAACAATCAAAAGTACACAACATAACATACAAAAATTAGAATTACCAGAGATTGTAATATTCACAAAATAATTCCGATTTTGCAAGTGACCAATGACTATCCCAATTTCATAAAATGTTCTACTTTTTGTAAATTAATTTTAATTAAAAATGTAATTAGTTAATGAAGAATGTAACTATTAATAATGTATAATTGTCATTAAATATCACCATACCAAATGACGTTAAACAAACATATTATACTAAAATCTATACAGTGGAGCCATCTATTAGATTTTATAGATTTTAAACCGCCATTTCGAAAATGAAAGCGAGCTCTACTATTGTGGAAGTAAGGAACCAAGGAGGCTATATCTAATAGTCTCCTTATAAGGAACTAATAAGTGCCTGGCAGAGATGTTTGGAGGCAAAAAGTTGAGGCCAAGACTCGATTTGGGCTGTAGCGCCATCGATGTATTATTTTCAAATGGAAAAATTTTAATTTTGTAAATTAAATAACAAATTATCCCCTTTTACAGGTTTATATGAGTGTCTGTATACACATTTTAATAGTTTTTAACATAAAAATATATTAAATGAGGTTTTTACTATTATCAATTGTTATATACAATTGTAAATAAAATACAGCATTAGGCAATTTTGAATTTAACACCTATATAGCAAAGTAACCTTTATTGATAAATATATCAAATTGAAATTTAATTATTAATTACACAGTTAATGTAATTTATTCAGTAGTTACACAAATATAAAGATTAAATACTTTAGAAAACATAATACTTAAAATGTAATATCACAATAACTTCTTGTATTGTAAATATACAAACTTTTCAAAATCTAACAAAAAAAAATATACATCCAAAACATTAAACATGAGTTATAAACATGTCAAATTGAAGGATTTGAGGGATTATTTTTACTATATGTAATTAAAAAATCCATAGAATCATATTCACACCTAAATAAACATTACAAAAACAAATTATTTTATATAATTTTTTTATTATTATTAAAGGTAATATACAAAACAAACAAAATTCCTTTACTTTTTGCTTGGTAAGATAATACCATCATATTTCTGTTGGAACCACTTCATTGCATCTTCTTTTGTTAAACGGTGTGGAGCACCAACTTTTCCTTGTTTACGTCTTCGATGTGCTACATTGAATCCTACAAAAGCACACACTGCTATTGAATTTTGTTAAAAGTTGTGAAAAAAACCTTAGTATGAACATAAATTGTCTCTTTCTACTAGTAACACACTTAGTAAAACCGTAAGCATGGGTTGCAAATCAAAAGAATTATTTTTGCACACTACTACAGCTATTCCACCAACTAACTTTAATGGAATATTCTAACATAGCGTGCATACATACAGTATATAAGACCTATTTTTAACTTACCAGGTCGACCTAAGACGACGTAAAAGTCTAAACCATAGATACCGATACTAGGATCATACTTGATACCTAAATCAATATGTTCTTGGATACCAAAACCGAAATTTCCAGTTCCTGAAAAATTATCGCGACGTAACTCATATTCTCTAACTTTTAAACCGCGTTCCAAAATTTCTTCAGCTTTTGCTCCACGTACTGTACAGTGAACAGCGATTTTTTCGTTACGTCTGATACCGAATGAACGTACTGTGTACCTCGCTTTTGAAAATACAGGCTGTTGCCCTGTTAATTGTTCCAATACCTAAGATATTAAATTAAATATAAATTTTAACTAGACATCACAAATTCCAAAATTTTTAAGGTTATGTGACATAAAATTTTTGTTTATTTAAAACATTAATTTCCAACTTTACCTTTGCGGCACGTGTAAGCCTATCACCGGATTCACCAACACAAATATTCAAACATAATTTGCGAATATGCAAATCCCGCATGCAATTCTTTGCCTTCTGCTCTTTCTTATCTTTAGCGGCTGCTGTAACGGGCTAAAACAAAACATACCGTATTGAAACTATTGAATTCAATTTAAACTGAGATATACACAACACTTCACATATTTTACAACAAAAATGTTAAATATTCTAATGGTCCGAACTACATAACCACATGACAAGACAGTATGTTCACAGATAAATATTAACTAAATATTAACTAAAAATTATTAAATATCAAAATACCCTTGAAGAAACCATTTTAATATAATATAAGAATTATAAATTGTTATCCAATGTAAACTAGAAATACAGATGACGCCAGATTAAACCATATTAACCTAGAGCTGAAACACTCACCGCCATTGTAAATACTTGGAAGGAAGTAACGAACAGTGGCGTACTCTGTTATAAAAACAGCTTACTAAAAATGAATATATATCATAGATAAAACTCTTTGTATATATTGAACACAAAAATATGAAAACAGTCATATTTCCAACAAATAATAGGATTTATATGCAATGTTTCTCCTTTACTTATAAAATGTAAATTTGTTATAACTAAACTAATATCATATAATCACACTCTAAACGACTCCTTGAATTGTTTATAGTTACAGAATGTATTTGTTTGCCTATTGATTTTTATTTAGTCATCTAATGAAGTCTACAAAAACGCATAAAAATGGATACTAATTCTGAAGAAGATCAACGTAGAATAAGTGAAGAGATTAAGGAACCCCAAGTCACATCTTTAGATCCAGCTGAACGAAAATTGGCAAGGAAATTACGAATTCAACGAAGGGCTGAGGCTGTCAGAAAGTAATTACACTGTTATAGTAAAAAAATAATCTATTCAAATAAATTGTTTATAAATATTTTATTTCAATATTATATAAAATTTAATATGTAATGATAACAAATTAACATCTATATATTTAATGCAAAGCCAGTATGTTACAAATCAAATTTGCTGAAACAGCAAATATTTCATATATATTTTTAAATTAAATGAAGTTAATATAAGCTAGTTATAATAGTAAAATTATATATATATATATATATATATATATATATATATATATATATACATATAAATTAACTGGTAATAAGTTGCGAAATTAAAAAAAAAAGTAATGAAAGTAATAAATATTACTAATTTAAGACAAGATTATAAGACATGCAACTTTTATTAACATTTCAAAAATAGGGCAAAATTACCACCGGGAGAAGAAGAACCAGAAGTGATAGATAAAACTACAGTTGAAAAACAAGTTGAGACAAGTTGGGAAGTACTCGAAAGATTAATTCTTGAAGGTGAAGAACTTGTAACAAATGTACGTGTTGCAAATGATTCAAGAGAAGTCGAACGACGTGAAAGAGAAAATAACAACCGAATTCGAATACTTAAGAAGTTGGAAGATGAGTCTAATGCGGCATATGATATGTTCAATAAGGTTAATTCCAAATGGGATGGTATCTTTCAGTCGAACGACCCTTTGGATATCCAGCACGATATGTTGAACCAAAAAACCAAATGCGATGAACTAATTGCACAAAAAGATGCCATCATTTGTGAGTTAAAAGAAGAACTTTCATTTCAAGATTTGAATTTTAGCATTGATCAAAGAAAACAGACCGAAGATATAGCAATTTTGTGCGAGCGAGTTGATAAACAAGTACAGATATATATTTACTTTCCATTTAGAAAAGAGTGAAATATCACTTTAAAATAATTTATAAAAATTTACTTGAATAAGTATTTTTCTAACGTTTCAACCAAACATATTGAATTAAATTTATGATTTTTTCAGGTCAATGTAATGCGACATGCATATAGAAGTGAACTGAAGCTCATTGAAGAATCAATTATTGCCGAAAGATTAGCTTTGATAGAACACAACAACAAAAAATGGGAAAAGCTTTATAAATTGCGAGATGAAGAAGAGGAAACGAACATGATTAAAAAACTAGATCAAATGAAAGCTCACGAAGAAGACATCCACAAACTTATTCTCGAACATCAGGAAAAGTACCGAGAGACTAAAATTCAACTTGAAACAGATGTCCAAGCACTCCAAGAAGAATTACAACAGATAAAAGCGTTATGTTTGTCGAACACTGAAAAGTTAGATTATAACTATTTGATCTTAAAGCGCAGAGAAGATGAAAATTTATTGAGTCGTTCAAATCAGAAGAGGAGAATCAATAAATTACAGGATATAGTCAATGATTTAAAATCGAAAATGACTGAATACGATGCACAAAGTAAATCAGAAATAGCGAAATTAACTGACGAGGTGATTAAACTAAATGGATTCATAATTGATGTAGAAATGAAATCGAATCACTTTACTGAAATCAATGAGAAGATTTATCAACAAATTTGGGATATGAATGTAGAAGAAGGAGTTAAATTGTTAAATAAAGTTTTAGATGTTGATAGAGTGCTTTTGGAGCAGCAATTTGGAGTCGATTGGATAAAACCAGAAAAAGAATTATTGCGCAAAGAAGATTTATTGAGTTACAAGTAAACTGTTTTTTTTTTTTATTTATTTAGAAAGATGTGTGCCTTTTACTTTATACACAAGTACATAATATTTTCAGAACAGCATTGGAACAAAAGGAATTCCAATCAAGAAGCAAGTTTTCAGAAAAATCTTTTGGAGCGGATAAAGCAAACACTAGATGTATTCTTCTTCGTCGTATACTTGCACAGTTATCCGAAAAATCCGATTTTCTTATCGAAGATCGTTTAGCATCAATCATGGAACCGTATTTCGAAAACGAACAAATGATTATACGTTTAGATAACGTATTTGCTGCGTTGAATGTCGCCACATATGAAGACATGGACTCGCTATTGGAATATTTCTTACCGTACGCTTATTGCCCTATCTGTACTTCAGGATCAACTCAAAACGTAAGCTTATCGGAAACTGAACTAAAAATAGACGAAGTAGACGAATCGCAATTTTCCTCAAAATCGATTTTACAATTTGACGAGAAGAAAACTACAGAAAATCATCCATTAACTGTTGAAATAACAGATGTAAGCAAAATTATAAAAGACGCTGTTAATGATTTAGAAACAGAGAACAGAAATGATGAACACGATAATATGGGGGAACTTGATATGAAGTAATAATAGTTTGATTATTAATATAAATTATATTATTTTAAGTCAGAATGATTAATAATTTTAATGCACAATTTGCATGGATATTTTTATAGGTACTCCGACATATTCAATCCGAGTGATTTTAGTCCAAGTCAAATTCTAAAAAACGCACCGTCAATGACTACACAATTTAGTACATCTATGCCCCATCGATCTGCAGCAAGTGTTGCTCCTCAACATCGAATACGAAAATCAGTAAATAGAGTAAAATGTAAAGCAGATCATATACTTGCAATTAATTCTGCATACATAATTAAAGGCTTAAAGGATTTTGCATGCGATTTTAACCGATTCAAAGATGAGTATGTATAATTTTTTTACACCATTTAAATTGTTTAATATTAAAGTATATCAATTTATAATAAGCTAAAAAATTAAATAATATTTAAAACAAAAATTAAATAAATAGGTCACATTAAAAAAAGGATTTTATAATTAACCGAAATCATTTTTATGACATTCGTTATTAAGTTTATGTTCACAACCCTATTCAAAAAAAAATACTTTTCTGTCTTTATTAACTCGCTTCATAAAACATCTCACCTTTTAATAGTTGAAATATGCGTTTCTTTCACACTGTGAAATTATCTAAATAATATAATTGCCAAAGAAACATTCTAATAATGAAACATTTTATTAAATAACCATTATATATTATTTATTAACCATTTGTTATATTTTTTAGAACTGAAAAGATCACTTCTCGTATAGCTAAAAAACAACATACAATATCTCGTACGATAACTTCAATTGATCTGACTACTTTCTGGGATCGATTTAAAGAAATATTCAATGCTAAAAAAATTAAAATGTGGGATTCGCTGTATACAGGATTGCAGAAATATCATAAAGTATTAAAAGGTTTGATTTGAAATGTACAAATAAAAAACAATATAGATTTTTATATTATATACTAACCAGCAAACATATGAATATTTTTAAAAGAGTTTTGGATGGAATTCTTATTTAAATATTTATATGTTATTCATACAGCTGACACTTTTTTTAGATCGTCATAATTTAAACGTAGAAGTACAAAAACTTCGTAAACAGAATAAAGAACTGAAACGTTTATTGAAAAATTCAAATGGTAAATGTATTACGGTCGAAACTCTTCCACCTATTAGTTGTAGTTCGTCACTTAGTGTAGTGGCTAAAACACAGAACAGTTAAAAAATAATAAAAAATTATTATTATATTGCACTTAAAAAAAGGAATGAATTCAACATATACTTTATATCGACTATACACTGAATCAATAAATATTTTTTTAACACTTTAAAGGTAGTTTTTGATTTTTCATTTATAGTTAAATATGGTTCAACTGAAAAATAAAAAATCTGATATCCAATTAAAATTAGTTCTTATATCGAATGCATTGACAAACTTCAGTCAGGAAAATTAGTAATGGTGAAATTATTTTTTATTATATTTTATGTTATATTTTATGTTAACAGACCCCCAATAGCTAAAAGAAATAAAAAATTAACTCGAATATGTCACCAAGAAAAAAATCTTGTAACTATTTTTTGTGATATTTTAATAATTATTCGAAAATAAGAACACATAAATGAATAATGAAATAAATGTATGCATGAAATAAAATAAATGTATATTTATTTATTTTTTGGAACAGAGGCCTTTTTAATTATTTTTTTTTATATTTATACAGCTGTTAATAAATTATAAAACGCACTTGAAATACAATTAGTATTTCAGAAATGTGAAAAATAATATTCTTTAGATACATCTTTCTATATATAAAAAATAATTCCATTGTAAAATTTCCATAAAACAATTTTTTTCCGTGTAGAGCACCTCCTCGTAATGCCGCTACCCTCGCTACACTCTATAAGTAGCACGTTTACCATTTCCATTCCCGATCATCAATGATTGGTTAATGGATATCACTATTCTGATTGGTTAACACCAGTGTCATGTATGTAGCTCTCTCACGGTGTACAATGGAAGAGGGTAGACGATTTCAGTGTAAAACTGATAAGAAATTTATTCAAAATATTGTACTCACTGAAGCTTTACAGTAAAAATTTGTTACACATTTTAACATTGTATTTTTTTATTAATTTTTATAAACTTTTCCAATTAAAATTTTACGACTTACATTTTACGCAGAATATTTGTGCGTATAATTTGTTAAAAACTGTTATTCGTTAGGAGACAGCGAGTATCAGTGAGCGATGGCGAACCTCCCCCTCCCTAGAGTCGGCGAGCATAGCAAGTAACGGGCAGAGCCCCCAGGTGTTAACAAAAAATGATGAAATTCATGTACAATTTGATTTTAACAAAATTCGGTACCCTCTACTGGAAATGAAAATGGTGCTTTAAATATTAATATTTTACTTATGGATCTGTTTTAATTTTAAAGAAAACATACAATTATACAAATGAAATGGTATAGAAATACTTAGTAAATGCTTGATCAATGTGATATAAATTCGAATATAATCTTGTTAGTACTCATCTTTCGAATATCAAAAAATTGATCTTGAGAGCATCGTATATAATTAAAATAAATTCGAGAGATTCTAACCTAAAATATTAGCAATAATTTAAAAATTAAATATAAAATATAAAGGATTAAAACGTTTTAATGTAAGCATTTTTATATAAAAGTTTAATATTATGAATGAAACTATTTTCATAAGAGTAAAAATAAAAAATATAAGAAAAACACTTACATTTGGAAATATGTCCGTTGTTTACTTTATTTTCAAAATAATAAAAATTAAGTCATATTAAATAATATGAACTCATTTATTAAACATTAAATAATAAACTGGTATATAGGTAACACTAATTAAATTATTTATAACACAAATACACAAATCAATCCTTCATACATGTAAACATTTATTATAATTTTTTATAATAACGTTTCATATATAATCATAACTATGTTAAAAAAGACTGTTTCTCACTAAAATTGCTAATAATATCACAAAATACCATACTTGTTTCAATCAGGGGATTCATTGAAATAAGATGGCATTTTTTCAACATATCTGTTCAATAAAACCAACCACATTAAAAATATTACATATTTTATATGATTTGTGTGAAATCATAAATAAACATCTGAACGTACATTGCACGTTGTTAATAAGAATGGCCCATTGTTATTGGCCACACTGAATCCAAGTTCTTGAATAAAGGAGTGTTATTGGATTCAGTGCCGGTTTGAGCAAGAACGGTTACACTGTAAAATAAAAAAGGTATAATTATTACCATCTCTATATATTTTTTCTATATTATTGATAATGATTATAGTATAATCATATTATAATACAATAATAGGAAATAAATATATTTTAAATTTCATACGAAATTTATTTTCAAATATTAAATTTACCGTTGTTGCTCTGCTAGGTTGAAATTCTTGTTAGCATCCGTGTTCATTTTGAAATTGTGCACTGAATAACGATTGTACAAGCCCCAAATGCTGTTCATCAGTTTGCTATTATATTTCAAAGGAGACAGTTCCATATCTAAAATATAATTATTTTAATTAATGAATAATAATTTAACATTAACAGCCAGTCAAATAGGTTCGTCACAAAATAAAAATTAATAAATTAAAAACTGTATATTTACTTCATATAATTTCTTATAAACTTTAAGTAACTAATACAAACATAGTTTCTATTCAGGTTTTTTTTATGTATATGTATATATATAAAATGTTCATACTGAAAGTGTAAAATAATTAATCATACAATAAAAAACAATATTAAGATTAACATACATTTTGTATCGTATCTTTGAGGACGCGGTTCTGGATCAATTGCGTTTATTTTCGCAAGTATGTTTTCATTTTCACGAACTTTCCGTGCAATGAACGCAGCTTGTGGAACAGCAGCCATTTCAGCGGCGCAACAATCTATAAATAAAGTTTAACAATTAATATGCTATATAATTTTATCCAGTCACAGAACGGTACCCTTTCAATAAAAAATACAGATTCAAAAATTCGATTGGAAATAACCACACAAAAAATTATAATATTCAATAAAATCCTAAGTTCGATTTTTGTATATTATAAATTACATAAAAGTTTCTTTGGAAGCCATTAATCTTTAAGAACGTCATAATCATTTTGTACTGTAAATAAAAATTCAATCACAAATACATTGAAGAATTAAAAATTAAAAGTTTATTAAAGAATGACTGTTATTGAAATTATACAAATTATAAAAAAATTGGTGATTTTTTATATAAAAAAATATGAAGCTGATCCGGTACAGATGGCATTTTATTTATTGTAAACAGATTATTGGAATTCCTCGAAATATTTATTATTATTTTAAATTATTTTCATTATCATTTTTTCACATTGCTACTGAATTATCTTCTGATTTTTTCTAATAATATCTTGTTATTGGTTAATTAAATTTCACAAATAAAAAAAATAATATTTTTAGATAGTAATATCTGCTTTATATTCCGCGTAATATCTGAACAGATTTATATAATATCATGACTTGTTTTTTTAAACGACTATTAAATTTAAAATTATTCATTACCTACGGTTTATTAGTTATTATTAAGATTAAGATTTTTCAAACGTATATCATCCATACACATTATATATTTTAATAATTATAAAAGTAAATCTGTTTAATAGTAAATCATATTTAATAATAATTCTCTGTTCAACAAAACCAACACGTATCAAAAATACATTTCTTTGGTCTTTTCCTGAAAACAAATACAAAAGAAAAAAAAATAATTCTAAGATGCAAAATTCTAACTCATAGAGTCTCTCGCGCCTTTATTAGAAACAGGGTAAAGGATACAGGATTCCATTATTTGTTCTATACTTTATAATTATGATATTTTTTATCTATATAAGATGAAACAATTATTCTTTTATAATATTTCTCTCGCGTTGGATATCAATTAAACAAATTAAATAAACAAACTAATATTACAAGTAATCTTTATTTGCTAAGCTAATCCATTCGAGCGCTTTTAAGGTTTGCACTTGAATGGATCTTATATTTATTTTATACGAAACGAGCATATTTTCTCTGTATGTAAGAAAATTTGTTCAGCTATGATTTTTATATCAATATAAATGTTCACTCTCCGAACACTATTATTTTTTTTAATAAAAATCTTCAATAATTGATTGTTCATCATTTCGATAACAATTAGGTGTATTTATTCTCTGTATTGTATTATCATTCTCTGAATGTTAATAAACGGAAGAAATTCTTTCTGAGATAGAGAAAAAAGATTTTTCTGTCCTTTGAGAGAGACTTTTATCTCAACACTCTGAGGAATATCTCGCTATCAAAATGTATGTAAACTATTATCAGAATGATCAATAATTAATTATTGAATACTTTGATCAGAACTTTTTTATTCTGTATGGAGAATAAAAAGTCATTTATGAAGGTGAACTTAACATCAGTGACAAAAGCTAGAATTACGAGTATAAATGTTACTTTAGGTTTTTCAATTCTATTATAAAGGGCATACATTTAGTATGTTTTTAGAGTTCCTTATCATTCATACTTTTAATATAAATACAAAATTTAAAAAGCCAAATGAAGGAACAAGGTATGCATTAAATATCCCGTACCTTACAAAAAAACTATTCAAACACTACACACTGATATAATACGTCAATAAAAATGTCAGTATCATAATATAAAATCTCTTTCTTTTCGTATCGTACTACTCAATCATTCATATTAGAAAACGAATCGTTATGAGCTTTATTCATTATTTTACATTAATGATATTTCCCCTTTGTAGATGATTTGAGTATCAAGCTCAGATTTTTTCCACGAATCTTAGATTTTCTTCACTTCAATCCATAAGTAGACTAAAATGAATTATAGAAGGTTTTTTTTATTTGTGAAACGAATAAAAGTCCTTTTCAACACACACATTTTTATAACATTTTTTTACTCAGTGAAAACATTATTCATATTGTAGTTGTTATCTTGTGTTTCATCTCATAGTTATTAAAAATCGACCTCTGATAGGATTTCTCTGTACATCAGATAGCAATACATTTAACATAATTAGATTTGGAAGACCATTATTAAAATTAAAATTACAAGTAAACCAATTGCACTGCCTTGTATTTGCTATAAACATGAATATTAGATATTACTAATTTAAACCTCAAGTTCAATTTTATATCACTTATTGTATTCAAGTCAAGAGAGTCTGAAATTCAATAAAATAATACACACACATACACACATATATATATATATATATATATATATATATATAAGTATACTATTAAAAATAAATATTATATTATATCAAAAACTATTACCATATACTAACATGTTGGATAAGATTTGCAAAGAAGTCCAAAAATCACATGTTATATGCCAAAAAAAAATAATACGAAAATGTAATACTTAATTCGATATATAGACACTAAATTAATAGAATAATTAAATACTAAGGCAATCTAACAACCCAGATAATTAAGAAAATAACAAATAAAAAATTATTAAATCTATTTCCAGGCATATTTATTTCGTTTTATAATACAAAACACTGAAATTTTAATACTTATTATCAACATATGTTACATACTTTAAAAATCGTTTTTCAATAAATTTTACTACTTAAAAAACATTTGATCCACTAGAAAAAATGAATACAATCTGAAATAAATTCTCTAATATATTTTACTGCATTAACGATTGGTTTCAATGATATAAAAATACAAGATAACATTTAATTCCAAGTTCTAATATTTGTATTATGCTCCAGTTTTATAATCATGCTTTTTTATAATTTTATGATTGAAAAATACACGTGTAGCCATTTTTCGTAATTCTAACAAAATCTAATGAAACTATTATTACATATAAAACTATCTGCAATTACTAAAACTGATTTAATGTTTAATATATAGCTTAGACTTATAGAAATGATTTAAATCAAATATATTTTATATCAGACGTGAAAATTTAATGTAAATATAACAGAAAATATTAATAAATTGAACTAAATAAATTTCTGTCTGAATAACGTAGGTTTATTTAGAACAGTTTATCAATTCTTATCAAAGCATATATCATGACCCCAGCATATTGACTGTTGTGAATAGTTTTGTTACTATGCACATAAAATATTTTTTCTTGATTTCTAATGAAATTGCATTTGTATTTATTTATTTATTTCAGTTGTAATATCTAATATAATTAATCAATAGTTGATTTTTTAAAAATATCGTCTGATTATTGTATAATAAAATCATCGATCAATATTTAATTATGTTATCTTATATATATATATATATATATATATATATATATATATATATATATATATATATATATATATATAAAGGAATATAAGTGGTTTCAGAAATGAATTTTCACTTTTCACTCTACAATTTTTTTCTAATTAAAATATCCAATAATTGATTATTAATCAGTTTGATACTGTCTTGTATACATTTCAATAATGATGCCATCATCCTCAAAACTCTGAAGAATCAAAAATATTTTCTGTACCTTAATGCTCTAAAAATGATGGAATTGCAATTTTAATGAGATTTGTCGTGTACGAAAAGTAAAAAATCATCTATGAAAGTGAACTGAGCAAAAGTAAGGAGTTATTAATTTTCATTTTTACTGAATTTTTTCTGAAATTCAAACTAAAAACTGAACTTAGTACTATGTTTAAAAATAGGTATTTCAATTAAATAAAAGACACTGTTAGACATTCGTTGAAAAAACAAAGCAGATAGAAGTATAAGTTTTTATTCATAACACATTTAAGACATTTTTTACAAAAATTACAACGTAAAATAAAATCGAAATTAGAAAATGTTCGAAATTAATTAAACGTGGTTATTTTTTTAATTTACCAAATTCATTCATTTGGCCTCAAGATGATGTACATTCATATATATATATATATATATATATATATATATATATATATATATATATATATTGATGATAATTTAATGTTAATTATGCAATTAAATAATTGATTACAAAAATATTTGTTTTATAAAACATAAGTTATCAAAAAATTCAAATGAATAACAAAAAATATAGATAAAAATATTCTTACATGAATAATTTTAATTTTGAATGATGAAATTATTAACAAAGCATGTAAAAATGCACAAATTATATAAATTTGAGTACCTAGAAGATTAAAATGGTAATATAAAATCGGTGTAACTATTAAATCTTATTTATTTTGAAAATTAAATTTAAAGAAAAGCACATCTTTGATAAAAAAAAAACTTTCTACATCAAAGAGAATGAATTTAGAATTGAACTTAAAACTATATTAATTTTATGAATACTTAAATCAATATGTACAGTTATATAAAGAATTCTTAAAATATTTTTAAATTTAATTTAGTTTCTATTAAAGAATAGGAAATATTTTTCGATTATTATCCAAGTACATACTAATAAAGAAATTGAGAACCAATAGACTATGAATTACAATCCTAATACGATTCTATATGGTGAGAAATTAATTAATACAATTTAGATCTTTTTATATCAAACAAAAAACGAAAGTATACTAAAGGACCATGAAAGAAACAATATGAAAGAATGTTTCAAAGAGGGAAAATATTTTCATGTCGTAAGGTAAAAATATTTTATTCTATTCAATTCAAAACTATTCACTCGTTTTATATTGATAAAGTGTCCTCGTATTGCTGATAAAATAAAATTAAGCAACTGAATTCATGTAAATTTACTGCATTGAACTAGTAATATTTATTTAAAAGTATTTTTAGATAATACATACATATTGTGTCAAAATTAAGTGGAATTATTTACGTTTTTTTCCAAAGATAATTTATTTCTAACCATTACACAACAATCTTAATTGAGTATTTTTTTAACATGTTTGTCAGGATATATTCTACAATATCATTTCAAAGGAATCAATATACCAATTACATATTTTGTATACACAAAATATAACTGATTATTTTTTATAATTACAAGAAATCGACTCAAACTGCAGAATTATTTACATAAAAGTACAGAGTTTATTTTAATTTAAAACTGTATCTATTAAACAATTTTTTTTAATATGAATTTTTTAATCAATTCCAATTTTAGACTGAAAATTGGTTATATGTATAATGGCTTTTGTTTTTTTTTAATTCCTATTTCATTTTTAAAATCAGTTTTACCTCTTCAATTACTTATTCAAATAAAAAATATATACAAAGCGTGTTATTATAAAACAAATTAACACCAATTCTGTTTGCGAAATTAATACATGGTGTTTCAACACTTAATATTAGTAATAGGCAATTTTTAATTATAAGACTTTGTATCATTTAAAATTCTTATCAATTTCGAATCAGTTAAACGACTTATTTTATTTCTAAATTAACAACTGATATTAACTTAGAATAAACAAAACATCATATATATATATATACATATATATACATATATATATATATATATATATACATATATATACATATATGCATGTATATGTATTCATATATAAATGTCATTTAATGATTTAGTATAATGAAGTTTTTATTATAATGTATACACATTTTCATTTTGATTTCCGTCCAATGTTAACCTTAACTTAAAGAATGCTATGCATATTTAATAAAAATGTTCTTTTATAAAAACAAAAGCATACTTTAACATATAAAATATTCCATAGAAAAGAATACAACATGGATAACTATTATTAATTAGGACGTACCTTTAACGACAAAAAAACTACTTTATTTATTCGTAAATGATTTCAAATTTATGGAAGATATTTGTTAACTGTTATTAATAACAATTATTTTTCTAATAATTTTGTTATAAACTGACAGAAATGTTTAAACAATTCACAAATATGATCGACGTCAGTACAACTAGAGTCAAATTATTATTATATGATCCATGTCCATATATATATATATATATATATATATATATATATATATATATATATATATATATATATGTAAATTAGAAATAATGATTAATAATATATCAAAACTAAAAAATAAAGTTTATTTTCACTGATATTACTTTTAACAAGAAGAGTGATAAACTGTTTTTCGTACATTTTATGCGTTTGTGTATTTTTAAACTAGAAAAATATTCAAACCCTCCTAGATGATTTGTATTTCGTACGTGTAACAAAGAGATGCACCTACATAAACTTACCTAAACAATAATCGAACAACAGTTTTGCAAACTGCTTTTTGCTCGGCCTGCACTGATGTTTGCACTCGAAATGAAATGTTCGAGAAAATCGCATGCAGGTCTCACAATTATATTCTCTGTATGTCACCATATACAAATAAATGCAATCAAAACAAGAACGTTCACAATTAATATTAATATATAATACGTTATATAATAAAATACTTGACAGTATATTTTTTATTTAATCGGACCACTTCGATTCAAGAAAATGTCAATGCAAGAATACTAATGCAGGTGAGTATATTCGACGACAACGCGTACACGAATAATATGAATATTTCAACAACAATCGACAAGAAAACCAACCGAATTCTCTAGCTGATGATAAAAGAGAGACTAATACGTGCTTTTTAACATACGAACTAAATGAAATCCAAGAAAACAGTTCAGATTATATGCATTCTCAGACTCTGCACAACAAAGATAACAGGAGACGAATTCGTTGTGCATTTAACTGACATTGATCTAATTTATTTTTATATATTATTTGTATTCAACGTGACAATTGAAACGAATACATAGGTTGATAATTATTATAAGATAAATGTTATTTAAATAAAAATTAATAATAAATAACAAGTCTACGATAAAAATACACATTTGTTAATTTTAAATAAACCGAGAAGGATAGAATTTAACAAGGATTTTTCGGAAAAGGTGATAGGTCGTTGATACTAAAGGCTATCTGAACAACCCTTATCAATAATGTCTTTTTGATCTATTTTAATTGTGTATGTACATGTTTGTTTATCAATTAACTTCGTACATGCATAAATAGATTTGTTGTCGTGGGATTTTGCTCTTACATCCTAAAAAAAGTTTTTTTTTCATATAATGGGGGAATGATCATTGAACTTCAAATGTATTCTATTATTTCATAAATTTGATACCTGTATAAACAGAAACATTCTACTTTACAAAGGATCTACTGTAGGATATAAACATATACATAATTTCAATTTAAAGTCACTGTACCTTCCTTGTTCATGTATTTTCATTATAATTACCGATATCCCTAACCTATTTGTACATTAATATCTTTTTGGCTTTTCTATATGTATTGTCATTCACTTATTACTTTCTCTTGTTTCAATATATTCACTTATTACGTATTCATTTTATTCTTCTTCTTTCTCATATTTTTATTACAAACATATAATTATTTCTAAATACATTTTTCTATACTTTTCTATATTATACAAAGATCAAAACCTATATTTCACTTCGATAAATAAAAATCGATAGAATCCAATCACTGAACTATTTTTTACGGCAAATAATAATTTTCTTTTTAAATATTAAAACATTTCTTCTAAATAAACTACATCCAATGTTTAATCTTCTGATAAATTTTTCAACCAAGTTTTTATCCTTAATAATAAGTTGTTTCAAATTAATATACGTTGTAACTTATTCGATTTAATTTTATATTTTTATTTCTTTTAGCAAACAACTTCATATAGGATCACTTTCATTTTATTATAATTCTTTTTCATCATATTGTATAGTTTTGTTTACAACCTTATCCATTTTTTCAGCTCATCTAAAATATTTATAAAAATGACAAATATTAGCATAAAAATAAAGTGGTTCATGTTATAACCTTTTATTTTCATCTCAATTCAGTAATTAAATAGGTTTAAATTCAGGACAAATAATTTTAATATCCTATCATGCGTCTTTCTTAATTTTAATCTTTATTTTTTAATATATTTTCACTTATGATTGTGTCATATATATATATATATATATATATATATATATATATATATATATATATATATATATATATATATATATATATATATCAAATAAGATTCATCTTATCTAATAATCTTTATTTTTACCAGTTTGATATAATTAGTAGTTTTTGCTAATAATCAGTATTATATACCATCATATTTTTTTCAATATATTCATGGTTTCTATCGAGATTTATAGTATTTATAGAGTACTGAATAATTCAAATATTCGCGATCATTGACACTCAAGTGCAGTACTTAAAGGCTTGATCAAAAATCGTTACCAATTATACCTAATCAATTTATATTGATATCATTGCTAATTTACTTCTTGAACAATATTAACTTTTTCACGTACATTCTGATATTAAAATTTGGGTTATTTATAAAATCATTTTTAGAAATTTATTGCTGGATTATATATCATAAATTTATAAAGTCTATTTAACTACAAAGTTATTTAAATGCATGTCAACATGTTTATCGTTCTGATGAGTAATTTGTTTTCATGTTAAACTTTTTATTGATCATAAATTGTCGTACATATTTCTTTATCATTGTTTTAAAATACGTTCGATTTCTGTTTAAATTAGATACCAACGATAATTTTTTGACGTCAAACGCAAATTACTTAAGTAATCAAAAGAATTTCTCCTAATTGTTTTGATGGTAGTTTACGTAAATTACTGTTAAACACATTATTTATAACAAATTTGAATAAATAAATACAAGTACTATATAAAATTATTAAATTTATATTTTACTGGGGAAATGTTATCTATTTAAAATTATTACATTCTGTGATACATTACAAAAAATAATAATCTATATATTTATGGATCACTATATATTTTAAAAAGGTTTAATTTAAAAAAAAATGTTGCTTAACCTTATACAGCCTAAATATAGAGCAGCTATTTTTCTTACATCACAAATGTTTTTTTTTTCAGATGAGTTAATATTTTTTAGTCTTTTAATGACAGAAATTTAGTTTTAAAAATTAAATCTACTATAAATAATATATTTTTTTTAAATTCTTAGAGTATAATCTTAGGTTTCTTCAACTCAAGAACTCCCTCCAAAAAATCTTTTCCAATAATAAAAAAATGTTTACTTTAGCTCAAAATAATACAAATAACAATTCTGTATTAAATGCTTATAAAACTTTAAAATTATGGAAATTTGACAGTCATTAATAAACATAAATTACGAAACTGCATGCTTTTTTACAAAGTTGCGCCCTGTTACATATTTTAATTTTTAACTATTTTTCAAGTCGTTCAATTTCATTCGTTATGAACTTACTGTTACTAAACATCAAAAAGTGAATTCTAAACATGAAATTTAAAATACTTCTTAACATTAATCACAAAAGTCCTAATGTAATGAATGCATTGAGACAGCTTTATCAGTTTTTAATTAAACAGAAGAGTATAAAAAGGTAAGTATACGGAATTTATGACAACAAAATTTTCAAAGGAAAATATCACAATTTAAATGATTTTACACAGTTCTTTTTATAAAAGTAGTTATAAATATTAAAAAAATATTTCTGGCAATAAAATAAACATAAAAAAAAATATTTGAAAACAGATAAGTTTTGGAATAATAAAACTTAAAACCTTTTTAAAATTTCATACACAATAGTTAATTCAATAAAAGTGTAATATTATCAAAATGTATTTTAAGTTAAAAATTCCTTGAGGATACATAAAAGACGGCAAATAAGTACAAATAATGTATTTAATTTTTTCTTTACAATACAACAAAATAAATAGTTCAAAACATGTAAAGGTAACTAAAATTTAAAAAAATTAAATATGTATTATTTTAGAAATACTATTAAAATATTGCTGATTTTATTTGGGACACATTTACATATATATATATATATATATATATATATATATATATAATCTTGTATATTATGCACCAAATGTAAATTGTGAAATCTATCTAATTTTTTATGACAATGTGATTAATATATTGCTTTAAAAATTACTTATAATTCTAAATAAAAAAGAAATACTAGTAATAAAATCTCACATTGTTCCTAGGTCATCTTCGAAAATAAATATTCTATTTTTAAACTATACATTTCATTAAAATTGCAACAAGCAATAAAATTTCAATCAAGAATTTATTGTTTAAAAATACTTTTAGGATCATATGAAATATTAATAAATAAATGATCCATATAAATAATGAATATTCAATCAGCTTTGTCTTGAATGATGTTTTGTTATAATCACTTGATAGCATTGTTAATAAATTCTATTATTTTGAAACGAATATTTACTGATAATACATTTTACTTCCACCATATTTTCTTCAGCTGATTCTGAAAAAAATATTACATTTATTTTGAAACATTTTTTTTCACTATCAATACAGAAATTAGTATATATATATAAAAAAATACAGCACATTTAACTATACAAGAATTAATTGCTTTAAAAATAAATTACTTACTTTATAATGTATTTCAAGTTTGTTTCAAAACTGAATATATATATATATATATATAATTAAAATCCAAAATATATAAAAAATACTAATTTAATAATCTTATTTTCTAGAGATTCAGTTCAAATTTATATTTCTTAAAAATTATCAAATTTAATCAACTCCATCAATTTATATTTTTATTACTAGGTAAGCAAAATACATACATGTATATATGAATATATGCAATGAGTGTATATTTATTTTTTTAGAAAATGATATTAAACCATTAATACAATTCAATATGAACTACATACTTTTAGAAACATAGCCATTTTAATTTAAATTACAAAAATTTATAAAACATTTTTGAATACTATAATATATTTTAAAAAGAATATATCCTTTGTTCAATTAAAAAAATGTATAGTGTAAAATATGTTTATATATATATATACATATATACACATGAAAAAAGTTTTAAGGAATCTCCAAATTATTATAATGTGTAACAATTTTTTTACAAACAATATTTTTTACTTAAATAGTTACACTAACTTGAAACAACATGAAATGAATATTTCATAAATATAATAGATACATTTTACACTGGAATTATATGAAATGTCTTCAGTTTAACATACAAAATATTATGCAACATTAATTTAACTTATTTACATTTTTTTAATTACACAAATGTATAAATACATACATTTTCTTAAACACATGTAAAAAATTATACATACATATACATACATATATATATATATATATATATATATATATATATATATATATATATATATACATATACATATGTATAAATAAACAAATAGATACACACACACAATGACAAATTTTGCAGAAAAAATTTGTTTCAAAATAATTTACTTTCATTTTTTCAGAAATATTATAGTTAAAATACAACTATCAAAAATGATGACATCATTTTATTCAAAGCATTGACTGAGAGATCACATACATTTTAAAACCACTTAATATGACCGAACTGCTGGAGGTACAGATGGACATTCATTTTCATCAAGAGTGGTGTCAATAACTGGTCTATATGAAATTGATATATTGCCAGTTGGAAGATCAACATATGTCAATGTATGTTTACGCCAATGCTGATCTACACTTTTCTTTGTTTGTCCCTCAAGAGGCTTACTGAAATCATATTCATCCAATCTACATTTGTAATCTTCACGAGCATGTGCACCTCGAGATTCTTTTCTATTTTCAGCTGCAACAACTGTTTGCATTGCATATAACATTAAATTTTCAAGTTCAAGAGTTTCAACCAAGTCAGAATTCCATATAAGCCCACGATCTACAATTTTAATATCTTCCATTTCTTTATATATATCTTGCATTTTTTTAATTCCTAACAACAAAAAGAATAAAAATAATTTACATCAAGAAGAAATCTTAACTTAGTACACAAACCTTCTTTTAATGTATCTTCTATTCTAAATACAGCTGCGTGTGTTTGCATAACTTTTTGCATTTTAAGACGAAGAGTTGACGTTAAAGTACATCCTTCTGCATAACGATATTTATCAAGTTTTGCAATAGATTCTTCACCTGCATTCTAAAATTATTTATTAGATATATTAAGAATACAAATTTATAAACAGAAAATGATGGAATGAACATAACTTTAAATTTACAAACAAAAATATACATATCAAAAAAATAAAAACAACGTTCAACACAAAATTCAATTAGAATACATTCACTTAATTCTTAAAATTTATAATTTTTATAATTTTCAAGTTTTAATTCATTTTAACAATCACATAAAATTAACTATAATGATTAAACATAATACAAATAAAATCTATTTAAAAAATTAATAAGTCAATAAAAAATCATACTGGTTTAAATTGTTCCAATGGTGTACATGGTTTATCATTTTCAACAATTGTAAGCGCACAAGCTCGTCCAAATATTACTATGTCAAGAAGAGAATTAGCACCGAGTCTATTTGCACCATGAACTGATGTACATGCTACTTCTCCACAGGCATATAATCCTGGGACTATACTTTCCTGTCCTGACTTATTAATACGTAAAACCTAAAAGAAAATACACACATGTAAATATAAATAAATATATATATATATACATATATATATATATATATATATATATATATATACCCCCTAACATGCACAAAAGAAGGAAGCTATTTTAAATATGTTAATATCTAACCTGCCCTTTGTAATTTGTAGGTACACCACCCATATTGTAATGTACTGTTGGTAAAACAGGTACAGGTTGACGAGTAACATCAACACCAGCAAAAATCATTGCAGTTTCAGAAATTCCTGGCAATCGTTCATGAAGCTGTTCAGCTGGCAAATGATGCAATTGCAAATATACATGATCTTTTTCTGGACCAACTCCTCTTCCTTCACGAATCTCAATAGTCATTGCACGTGATACAACATCACGTGATGCAAGATCTTTTGCATTTGGTGCATATCTTTCCATAAACCGTTCCCCCTCAGAATTAACAAGGAAGCCACCTTCACCACGACACCCTTCAGTCATAAGACAACCAACTCCATAAATCCCAGTAGGATGAAATTGTATAAACTCAAGATCTTGATTATGAAGCCCGGCACGAGTTATCATGCCATTACCATCGCCTGTACATGTGTGTGCTGAGGTACATGAAAAATATGAACGTCCAGAACCTCCTGTTGCCAGGATTGTATTTTGTGCCCGAAATCTATGTATCGTACCATCTTCAAGATTAAGTGCAATAACACCAAGACATGCACCATTTTCCATAATTAAATCAAGAGCAAAATACTCGACAAAATAACTACAGTCATAACCAAGAGATTGGCCGTATAACGTATGTAACATAGAATGACCAGTACGATCGGCAACAGCACAACATCTATGTGCTTGACCCCCTTTACCACATTTGAGTGACTGACCTCCAAAAGCTCTCTGATAAATTTTACCTAAAAACAAATATATTTCATATTTACAATTTTTAAAATACTGTGGCTAAAAATACCATCTTTAGTTCTTGAAAATGGCATTCCATAATTTTCTAATTCTATGACAGCATGTGGAGCTTCTTTACACATGTAATGTATTGCATCTTGATCACCAAGCCAATCAGAACCTTTAACTGTATCATACATATGCCATAACCAACTATCTTCCTCCATATTTCCTAATGCAGCATTAACACCACCTTGAGCTGCTACCTTAAATATTTAGAAAAATAATATCATTCAATTCAAGAACAATTAGTAATAAAAATCATTAATTTTTTTATTACTTTATAAAATATAATCAAATAGTATAATTAATTTATACTAAAATAAAATAAACTTACTGTATGTGACCGTGTAGGAAATAATTTAGTTACTACTGCTACTTTATATCCTTCTTCAGCAAGACCAAATGCAGCTCGGAGGCCTGCTCCACCAGCTCCCACAACAACAGCATCATGATAATGATCAATGGTTGGATATTCTTTTGATACACCACAAGATTTTTTTGCATTCCATATATCAGTTGTGTAATGTAAACTTCGTGTTAAGGCAACTAATGATCCATTATTCTACATTAAATAAAATAAAATAGTGTATGTGTATATATATATATAGATAGATATATATGCTAAGCTGTTGAAGGTACTCATTTTTACAGTTTTTTATTAGAATATTTTCTTTAATAAATAAATTTTTCCAGTGTCAACTTGATTTGTACTATAATTTATATGTGCAATATATATTTTTACATCTAAATGCTACGATTTTTTATCTGAAATACTATGTACGGCGAATATATATATATATATATATATATATATATATATATATAATGTATAAATATTATAAGCTAGAATTTTAATCAATTTTCGATACGTAACAATTAGTACGAAAAAAAACAAACTAACACAATACAACCATAACTCAGCAATTATATATGAATTAAGTTCAATATAATTTACGTATTCAGGAATTCATTTTTTTAAAAAATAACATTTTCTAAGCGTACATAATGTCTAAATTGTACATTAGAAAAACTGAAAACCATAACTTCATTTATGAGAAATAATGTATAATGCAACAAATTATACACAAAATAAATCAATGAAAAACACGGTATTTTTTTATACTGGAATTAATTTTTTCATTTTTCATTAGATATAACGTTTTTTTTTAAAAAAAAAGTTTTTTTAAAGTATCCGTTAGAATGCTGCATTAGAAAATATGAAGAAACAATATATTAACTAAAAAACATTTGTATGAAAAATAAACAGCAGTATGGGTATAAAACATTTAAAATTTAAATTTGGAAACATCAATAATTATTACTTATACCCGTACATTTTATGACATAAAAAGAAATACGGAATATAAACTTGTTATTTATTTGCATTTAATATAAATTTCATTGACGTAAAATGTATTCAAAATATTCCTTTCAAGTTATAAACAACGCTTTTAAATGAAATCAATATTTATAATTACAAAAATAAATATTATAAATGTATATAAATAATAAATGAAATACAATTTAAAAAACCTTCATGTCAGATTAAACATGTGACATATTATTTCTAAAGATAATGCAGATAAATCTATTAAAAAAAATAGTTCAGACTGAATTATAATCGACTGAATAAGTTTAATCAAAAAAGTCCAAAAAATAATGCTGATTTTTATAAAAATATTCACTTTAATTACAAAAAGAGACTATATTATTTACAGCGTAAATAAAAATACATTTCAATATTCTGCAAAAAAATTAATTATATATAAGAAATGCATTTATTTAACAACTCCTATGCAGAAAACAAGATTTTTTTATACAGTTAACGATTATAGCTAACAACATCTAGCATACCTGTGCATACCTGTCAAGTAGAAAATGTTCTCTCTCTCTCTCTCGATACACACATACACACACACACATATATATATATATATATATATATATATATATATATATATATATATATATATATATATATATATATATATATATATATATATATACTTGCATTCTTTGAAATAATTACAAATATACGTACTAAAATCAAGGACTTCCAAACGTCTACAATTTTATTTATCAGAAGTCTATAAAAAGATACTTCTTATCAAGTACTTATAAAATTCAATATTTTACAAAGGAAATTCCCACGCGATTAAACATCTTTGAATGTCTGGCATTCATGCCGTTTCATACTTTATGCTAAGACAAAACAAATATCTTTAAACTATTACAAATGTATCATTTTATGTAATAGATCATTTCATTTATACTATAAGGCAATAAACTATGAATATATTATCATAGTTACAAAAAATGAGTGTATTTCTTTAAATAACGTATTATAAGCATCACGTTGTATGATGTGTGTCAGTGTATATATGTGTGTGTGTGTGTGTACATAAGCGTATGTACTATCTATGCACATGTAAATAACAAAATGTAAATTACTAAATAAACTGATTTGTTTTTATAACGATCAGTTCCCAATTAAATTAAAATTTATTTATTTTGTTTACATGTGCTTCAATTCACTATGTCAAATAATAAGATACAATAAGAATCACATTTTAATATTATGTTGACACTAGAAATTATTACTTGTTTTAACATGACTTTTAATTTTTTATAATTAATGTATACACATAACAAAGTATTGCTTATATAAAGACATATGTGTATGTTCATATACAAAGCATAAACACACATACACACACACACATACATACATATATATATATATATATATATATATATATATATATATATATATATATATATATATATATATATATATATATATATATATATATATATATATATATATATATATATATATATATATATATATATATATATATATATATTTACATGCATATATGTATATTCATTATGTTCGAAATAAAAAATATGAAAAAATAACTAAATAAAAAGGACTACACTTTAGTTAATGAAAATCAACCAGTTGATGACATTTATATTCTAATGCAATTTAAATGATTATTATATGATACTACGCCCCTCCCACAAAAAAGAAAACTAACCAAAACATGAAAATCCATAGAAAAATTATTAACATCATTTTGATTCAATAATTACAGGTGATACGATTTTTAATATAAATTCCAGTTATGTAACTAGAAACATATGATACAGCAATAATATGAATTAAATAAACAAACAGTCATTACCAGTTTAGAACACGTGCTTCTAGCCAACAATGCCGGTATTTTTAATAACCCGTTCATTATATAAAATCAGTAAAAAAGTGAAAATTTACACAATATAATTCAAAACACACACATGCACGAACCCAAACGCTGCGTGAAAAACAGCTGCTGTAAACTCTCAAAATTTTGTTCGAGAGGTATTTTTAATATGTACAGAGCCACCTAGCACCAGCTCAGATTAAATATATACAGGTTTCTATTCGTACAAAATTCTGTTAAGCTTTATATTAACATAAAGTACACATGTATTTTTTGTATTTATAATTTATAAGAATCTTTCGAATTGAATGCTATAACTAATTATAATAATTTCAATCGATGATAATAATAAAATCACATTAGTAGAGTGAATATGTAAATTCATTTATATTAGTAAACTTAGAAGTACTTATTTTTAATTCTCCTATTCTAAAATAAAATGGACAACATAATTATTTTAAAAGATGTCAAAACGATTTCTGATATCGTTCAGGAATATTCTCCGACATTAAGAGATTCTGGAATACCAATAATTATAGATAATGGTTAGTTTACAGTTAAGTAACCTGTTTTTTTTTTTGCTTGTCCATAGTTATTTTACTCATGCATACACATTTTTTCAATATTTATCTATATCGATTTCTATGTACATACATCCAAGTGTGCATGCTTTACATAATCTTATTCACTTATATATTAGTAAATCTAAAGTACTGTTTTTAAATAGGTTCCTATCAGTGTAGAGTAGGTTGGGCAAATCAAACAGATCCATGCTTAGTATTCAAAAATTTGGTTGCCAAACCCAGAAAAGATCGAAGTAAAAAAGATTCATCAGAACCACTTCAGACACCTGTTACACAAGTGGGTAATGATATTACAAATATCGAAGCAGTAAGATTCCAACTGAAAACACAGTTTGATCGTAATGTTGTGACTCATTTTGAAGCACAAGAACAAATATTTGATTATACATTTACGAAATTAGGAATTGATACAGAAGGTTGTGTTAGACATCCAATTGTAATGACTGAAGCATTTTTAAATCCTAATTATTGTAGACAACGTACGTACTACATATAATTTGGGTGTTTATATATGTATAAACACACACATACATTTATATATTAACAAAATATGTTACTAAAAATCTTTTCAGTTATGTCCGAGCTTTTATTTGAATGTTATGGTATTCCTGGAGTAACTTACGGCATAGATGCATTATTTAGCTGTCTTCAAAATAATATTAAAGATACATGTCTCATTGTAAATTGTGGATATCACACAACACATGTTATTCCAGTTGTTAAAGGTGCCGTAATTGCAGATAAAGCACGTAGAATCAATCTAGGAGGTTTTCATATTGCAATATTTTTACATAGATTGCTACAACTTAAATATCCTGTACATTGTACATCTATTACATTAAGTAGAATTGAAGAATTACTTCATGAACATTGTTATATTGCTTATGATTATCAAGAGCAACTAAAAAAATGGATGGATCCTGAATATTATGATGCAAATGTAAAGAAAGTTCAGTTACCATACACAATGCCTGTAAATGCACCAGCTTTATCGGGTAAAATCATTGTATTTGTCTTTTTTTGTAATAATATAAAATCTATATAATTATTGAAATATTTTAGCTGAACAACAAAAAGAACGAAAACGTGAATTAGCTCGACGATTAATTGAAATCAACGCTCGTAAACGTGAAGAAAGACTGGCAGAAGATGAAGAACAATTAGAGCAATTGCTTGGTATTAAAGAACTTTTAGAAGAAGGAGACGAAATGGAATATAAACAAGCATTAGCAGCAAACGATCTTCAGACAACAGATGATTTGTTGCGTACAATAAATTCATTAACGTCACGTATAGAACGAACAAAACAAAAAATAATTGCAGCAAATACTGCAGAAGATACTTTCGATGAAAAAACAACACGTAATTCTGGAAAAGCAAGTGGACCACAACCAGGAGAAAATGAAGATTTTACCATGTGGCTTGATGGAATAAAACAAAAAAGACAAGAAATTTTAGAAAGAAGAAGTGCAAGGAAGCAAAGGAGACACGATATGGCCAAGAGACGAACAGCTGCTGCACAGGTATAAATAAAAGTTAGAAATATATACTTGAGTGACATATTTTTTTATTAGGAACGAATGAGAATAATATCACAACTTGCCCGAAATGAGAAAGGAAACGATGACTTTGGTACACGTGATGAAGATTGGGACGTATACAAAACAATAAGTCGAGATGGTGGTGATTCAGATAGTGAAGCAGAAGCAGAACGATTATTAGAACTTGATGAAATATTAAGACAACATGGTCCGACTGAAAGTGATGGTGAAAGTCAGTCAGCAGAAGCACATCAATTACATGTTGGCATTGAACTTTCAAGAGCCCCAGAACTTTTATTTCAGCCTTCAATGACAGGTTCTTCGGAAGCAGGTATCATGGAAACAGTAGATTATGTATTGAAATTATTCGATGCAAATACTCAACTTGATTTAGCTGCTAATGTATTCTTGACAGGCGGATGTTCATCTTTTCCTGGTTAGTATATAAATTATCTGTTTTAAATTATTACATCTAGAATATAATAACCAATTCATAGAATAAAGGTTTCATTTGTAAAATCAAAAATATAATTTTTTTATTTGAACATTTATGATAAACTATAATAAAAACTTGATTTTACATATTAGTATTAACAATTATTATTTACAATATTTTATTAGAAATATTTGTGTTGAAATTATTTACAAAGTTAATTAAAACATAATACGATATTAAATTAACAAAATATTACTCATCAGGAATGAAAGATCGTATGTATCGAGAACTACAAGAAATACGACCATTTAAATCGGAATTCAATGTTTTCTTAGCCAAAAATTCCACACTAGATGCTTGGAAAGGTATACGATTGTGGGCTTCGAGTTCAGAATTAACATCTCTTATTACAAGAGCTGAATACATAGAGAAGGGCGGTGATTACTTGAAGAAACATTTTGCTGCAAATGCATATTTTCCTGCCCCGGTCGGTAATACATCAGACATAGCTATTGAAGAATACAATTAGTTTTTAAAATTCAAAAGTAATATTTAGTTGCATAAATTAGAAAATTAATTATAAAAAATGTGAAAAAAATAATTGTAATGGATGACAAGAAATACAATAAAACACAGATCTCTAAATAAGATCATTTCTTTATTGTTGGCTACAATGTTATCATATTTTTTTTCAGAAAAGTTAGTTTCACTACATACGTGTTTTTGTTGTCAGTTTTTAAAAATACAGCGTTTCTTATTTTAATGTTCACACGCCACACTTGCATAAAATGTATGTACGTAAACGGCAGTTATTTTCTTAGTACTCAATGAAGAGTAATTCCATTTTATAATATTGAAATTAAAACAGTGACTGTATTCATAAATAAAGACTATGAAACAATCTTAAGGCGAAAACTAAACATTATATTTTTGGCATAATATCTTATTCACTTCTATTAAGTATACCTGTTACAAACAATATATTGTTCACAATATTTCCCACACTTATTTATTTTGCCCTATTTCAAACATTTAATACATTTCATACTACTAATATACATTTTGACATTATGCCGAAAATATGGAATTACAATTCTATATAAAAATTTTAAATTTGAAACAAATTTTAGATACGATGAATACTTATCATTCCATTTAGACTAGATTCTTTTAATTCAATAACAAGGAACATTGGATCATAAAAATACAGATTTGTTATACTTGTATAGAAAATATAAACTGATTCCTGTTTTGTGCCATTACATAATTCCAAAAATAAAATTAAATAACTACATTAAAACCCCTATTGACATATTGTCTAAATTGACATTTTATTTTTATACATTATATATATACATATATATATATATATATATACATATATATATATATATACATATATATATATATATATATATATACATATATATATATATATATATATATATATATACATATATATTCATATATATATATATATATGTATGTACATACATACATCATATAACCATTGTATATTTATTTATTCTAATACAACCCATTTAATCCAGAGAGACAGAGAAAGAGAGAGCAATAAATGAGTGTAGTATATTAATGATTAGCATTCATTATATCAACAAAAAAGAAATTAAAACTGTGCCGACCATTTTTTACAGGAAAACACTGTATACAACGTTTAAAAATTGAGGTAGTCTACTTACTGAACAACCCTTGAAAAACAAGAGCAGCGTCTAAAATAATTACCATGTTGCATACTGAAGTATTAAATAATCGTAAAATACTGTTACTTTAATGTGATTTCATAATTTTAGCACTAATTTATTATCTAACATCAAAACGTATACAATTCCAATACTTTCAATTAACACTCTTGATTTTTCTACACAAAATTTTACCTGAAAATGTTTATATTTTTGAGATGAAGATTTTACGATTACTTAACATCTAAGATAATTACGTTATTTGATTAAAAAAATATGCTAAATATACAAAAATCTATTTAAATTAACAACATGCCACGCACATAAGTTTGTAAAATGATAATTCAAAACAAGAAATTACTTTGCCTAAACAATCAATGTGGTCCTTTAAAGTTTAGAATTTTTCAAATAATAAACAAAAAGCTTAGGTTTTAGCATTGTAAATATTTATCAACATCTTATTTCAATTTATTTTAAATTAGATAAAATGATGCATAATTATATATACACAAAAAAGTACCAATTATCTACAAAATAATTTAAAATTTACATGAACAGAAAATGAAGAATGAAAATTATAAAAAAATCGTTTTCAACTAAAAGATGTACTTTACTTTTAACTTTATACATTTTTCAAAAATTATAGTCTTGAGATTATCAATTCTAATACATAATTTATTTTTTGGATGATGCTAAATCAATATTTTACTTTAAATATATTGACAAATATTTACGGAACAAGCAAAGAACAATTTAACTATAAAATAGGCACTCTACTTTATTATTTGAAACTTTTTTTGTAAAAGTAACTAAAATTTTAACCCCTAATATTCGATACATTATTCAATTTTCTATTCATACTAATTGTCAAATATTATGGTAAATTAATTTCATCGACATATATTATGGTATGCTTAGAAAATTTTAAATTCTGTAAAATATGAAAGGTTGCAAAATTGTACAATGCGCATTAAATAAAAAAATTTATTCGTCGTAATTAATTTTAGCAGAAAATTAGCACAAAATTATACACATATATAGTTTCAGGATTTAAGTTATTCTGTATATATGTATTATTATTTAAATACTAATTAGTACTTTTGTTTGTATCTTTTTTGTTTTTTGAATTATTATTACCTAAAATAATTTATAGAACTATATACTCTTTGTGAAATTTCTGCATTTTGTTCGTTTTAATATTTTTTTATAACCCTATATGTTCGATATGGCATGTCGTGTGTGTAGGTATATATCATTATTTTTTCAATATTTCCTTTCTGTGAAAAAGCAGCGTGTCGTGTCGTAAGTGAAATTACACCTTTTTTTTAATACTCTTACTCTCACTTTTTCCACATTATATAAACCTCTCTGATCACATTTTATTAAAATGTGACTTTACGTGTTTAAAAAACTTACGATCCTATATTAATCGAAATGGCACGCGTGTGAACTCCTTCTGGTGAAAAATCAAAACGACATTCAAGTATAATTTTCAGAAAACATAAAACACTCTTGACGACATACAAAAAATTCAATCAACAAATCAGCCATTTTGTGTGTGTGTATATGTGTGTATATATATATATATATATATATATAATCTGTGTAAATATATTAGTACATCTTTTATGAACTACTTTAATAACTATTACAAATAAAAGAGTACTATAGTAATAACAATAGTAGATTTGTTTTAACTATTGTTGTATGTAGTACAGTAACAAATATTTTCTATGCTAAATTAAAAAATTTAGTTTATTTCCTGTATAAATGAATCAATAATGGATGTTAAAATGAATAAATATTAAAACTGTTAAAAGGGATGTTCAGCACAAATTGTGCATTTTATTCATTTTGTACTATTAATGTTTTAAAACTATATATCTACATATCCTCTTGTAATACTTAAGCAAATAATGAAAATAAGATTTAATATATACTTTGTCAAGAATTAAGAAAGACATTTTCACATGTCGCAACAAAAGCATTTACATATGTTTGTTTCAAAAATTATACGAAGATCGCTTCATAATCAGTCACATCGATATGTTATGCTATGAAAAGTATTAGCTGAATCTGTTGAAGCCAACTCACAGCTAAAAGTTATCACAGACAGACATATGAACTTAGCAACAGGTTCACAAATTAAAGCCGAAACATAAAAAAATAACTAAAGAAAATTCATTTCTCAATAAAAAAAATTGCCAATCATTTTCGAAAACAAAAATATCATAAAATACAACTAACCGGAATCTAGCACAGCCTTAAATTTAAATGGCGTTCAATTTTTTCAGTCTTATCGCGGTCCCGTGCATCATAACATTTATAGTACAGGACATTAAAAATAAATCAAATCGGAAGTGTGGAAAAAATGTAACATATGATTTTCCCATCAGAAGATAGTTTTCAAGAGACCGCCGATCACACACAAAATAAATTCATTTAAATTCTAACCTTGATCGACATGTATAACTTCCGAAATTTGTGAACCTGATTTTTTTTTTAATTTGTTTTAAACCACTTATTAATTTTTTTCCTCTCCGTCCATCTATTTCACGTAAAAACTACGTTTTTAAATATGTACAGCGTATTAGCAATAAATCTAAAAAATATCTGTTACAATTAATCATTTCAATAAATAAATATATATAAGTACGTCGGTTTACGATACTCATACTTTTTACCTCATTCTAACTCTCTTATCCCTATTTCTTATCACACTCTTCTGTAATCTAACTTTTATCACGCCTTTATAGTACAATCACATTTTTACAATAAGAAACAAATGAAAATATATCTCTTTAATTACAAAGATATAAAATTAATACGGTGTAAAATTAGTTTATTTTATTTTTGATTTACTAAAAGTCAATTAAAACATTTAACTTAACTAAAAAGTAATTGGCTGATTAAATTATTTCATTTTTAGTAATATGCAATAATAAGACAGTAAAAGAATTTCTTTACAATTACTGACAAAGAGATATTTTTCATTTTACTAACATTCTGTACAGAAGAGAATAAGCAATACATCCGTTTCCCATATTGCATAAACATAATAATTAATCCACATCTACACAAACATACACATATATATATATATATATATATATATATATATATATATATATATATATATATATATATGTATCCATATATGCACACACACACAAATATATTATTTCTATTGTATATACATTAAACTTTCTATTTTGAAATTTTAATCATGTAAACTAATAATTACCTTCAAAAATTTTGTTACAAATTATATAACCAATTAAAAGTAAACAAAATTATATTAACTGTGCAATTACTCAAATGTTCTTCTCGTCATTTTAAACTACATATTTTTTAACGTTGACATTCAGAAGTAAAAAAAATAGTACTAAGATTATATATACACTATGATGTGTATATTTTTGTTTAAGTGTTATGTTTGTGTCTGTAGGTATGTGTGTGTGTGTATGTGTATATATATATATATATATATATATATATATATATGTATATATATATATATATATATATATATGTATATATATATATATGTATATATATATATATATATATATATATATATATATATATATATATGTATATGTATATATGTATATATATATCCACATATATGTAGACACAAAAACCCACACATACATACAGAAAAACATATACACATACTTTCACTTGTACATAATACTTTCAATATAATACACATACTTTCACATGTAAGAATAAAAAAAATTGTCACTGTTAAAGCTTAAAATAAGCGTAAATACTTTATCTAGAATGGAAGCCTATAGAAATGCATATCTAATAGCATAAATGTAAGAATTCTGGATATAAAAATGCAAATATAGATTATCTAACAATCAATTCATAGGTAATCTGATTTATGCATAAGTTTATTTACAAAATTTTTTTAAAACTATTTTTTCTAAATTCGTGTTTAAATGTGTATTCTTCAATAGCTAATTTATTATTAAGAATAACAAATTACAATTTGTTATATAAAAAGATCAAATACAAATACATTCTTCTAAATACAATTTCTAAGAAGGTAATTAAAAGTTCTATACAGTATATTATCATAGACAAGAGTTTGAATTCTCATTTATTGCCATATTAGAAATAAATTCATTGAAAAAATATTTAAATTTTTAGTACAATCAACAGATATGAATTAATAACAAATGACAATTGAAATTAAACACGTTAATTAAACATAATAAAATATGTACATTACTTTTTATAAATCAAATTATGTAATTTTTCACATACAAATTGACTACTATTTTACAATATTATAGATTAGTTTGCCACAAAGAATTATGAAAATATAAACATTCAGATAACATATTTAAAAGAAGATAATATTTTTAAATATTATTCAGTCATTTATTAAGACAATGTTACTCATTTATTCAGATACATTTATTCTAGAAGAGACAAACATAACATAAAATCAAAACGCAGTTTTTGTTAATATCCACATACACATTACTCGTCACAAATTTCTTAATGCTTAAATCAGACCCATAAATACAATTAATGAAAATAAAAATATATATCTAAAACTAAATAATTTACCATAAAATAGGAAACGGAAGTATGGCAGAATCCTCTCATCAGTAGGATGCCCTTATGAACAGTTAGATCGCGTCCATCGTGAAATATCACAACGCAAACGTGAACGCTCGCAAAAAAACGGTGCGACGAAAAAGACACGTCTAAAAGCTACAGAGGGCCTTCCTTTACAAACAAAGACCATCGTATAGAATTACTGATCGATGATCGACAACTATATTTCATTTTTTAAATAAAATACAACTTTTGACGTTTAAACTGCAATCGACACAAAAACAGATTTTACTTGTAACGAATAATCATACAATTGTCGATCACTGAGCTCTTAAGACGTTCTTATAACATTCGACGTTCATTGTGGGCCGACCGACGGCGGCCCACTGGACGTCGGTGGCGGCGATGAAATTTGCATTGGTGATACCTGCGTACTCTGCGTTACATATCGCAGTGTTTGTGGTTGCTCTAGAGGCCGCCCATGTTGTTGCTGCTGTGGCTGGGTGTGCGGTGGTCCATGTGGAAGTTGGTGTCTTGACCCGGGATCTCGGTCACGATGCACGCGATTATGGTGCCGGATCAGGTACGAGTCACGGACAAAGGTGCGGCCACAGACAGAGCATTCGTGACACTGCGCAGCTGAATGAGTACGAATATGCCCAGCGAATTGACTTTTGCTCGAGAAAGTCGCACCACATCGATCGCATGCAAGCGGTTTATCAGCTACATGAGACCATCGATGAGCAGTAACGTAACTTTTAACAGCGAAACGTTTCTCGCATATGTCGCATGAATACGGTCGCTCACCAGTATGCACACGTTTGTGCGTGTTGAGCGATGATTTTTGTGTGAATCGTTTCGTACACAATTCACACTGAAATGGTCGCTCCCCTACAGATTTACTTGTAATTAAAATGCAATTCAATTCAATAAAAGATTTCATATAAATTTTATATAACTTAAATGATTAAAAACTGATTAACAACTTTTTATAATCCATTAAAAAGAGAATATGTGAATTAAACAAATAAATTGTTTAAATTAAAAAAAAAACATGTCTAAATTTACAAGTAAAAGAAATCTCTCATATAAAAAAGTTATGAAATACCATTTAGTACATTAAGATCACTTACTCAAACGTTATTAAGAAAAAATGACTGATTTTTTTGTACAATACCTCAAAAACACTTTAAAACAGCTCAATGAGGAATCAAGAATAAAATCTAATATATTCTTAATATACAATTTGTATAACTATTGTTGCAAAACATATACTATTTAATCTTTTTTTTCTTTCCTTCCTTATTTATTTTTACTATCAATTAACAAAATATCTATTAACCTGTATGTGTTCGCATATGCACTTCAAGGTAAGGTTTACGGCAAAACGCTGCTTCACAACAGTTACACGTAAAAGGTTTGTTCCCCGAATGTAATTTCATGTGAACATAGTAGCTACTCGCCGAAGAAAGCACCTTGCCACAAATTTTACATGCCTGCGGCTTACTCCGACTACCAGGTGTAACGGTCTTTGGTTGGCCAATAGTTGTAATAGTCGGGCAAGAATCACCCTAATGTATCAAATGTGTTAACTTAATATAAATAAAATGTACTTTTTTGTGAATATTTACCGTATCGAGCTGCTGTGTCATTGATGATTCTTTATCATCGTGCCCAGGAACAACAACACCTGGACCACCACCTCCAGGTTGTATAACATGACTATTCGTTGGTGGCATACCCCCACCACTCAAATCAGTAACAGTGGCATCTCTACCAACTCCCTGAGGAGGAGGTGGCGGTGATGAATAGAAATTCATTGGCTCAGCTTTTACATGTTGTTCGAACATAGTGATTGTGGCGAGTAGATCGGCCGGGGCGGGCGCGCCCATAACGCCGGGGCCAGGTGCAGGAGGGCCACCACGCACTGCCTGCGTCCAGCCACCAGGCAGGCCTCCACCCGCCGCGCCCAGCCCCGGCCCAACCGCCCGGCCCGGCACGTACATGTAGCGTACTATAATGCATATATACAACAATTAAATATTAAAAGTCACATATTTTAAATATTTTATGGTACCATGTATATGCCAAAAAAAAATAGTAAGTCACAAAGACTACTCAACAAAAAGGTTCCTTTATCAATAATAACTACGCTCGTTTAAACATAATATTTTATTGGATTGTTAGTAAAGTTACCATGTAAAAAAATCATTTAAATTTAATATAAAAAATTTAATTAATTTTTGAATAACTAATATATTTCTCAACTACCAAAAATAAAAATATTAAGTATCACGAAATAAACAATATTCATATATAGTAAAAGAAAAATGATGACTATACTCTCAAAAAAATCAATTAATGTTTGCTCAACAGTTACTTATTAAAGACTACTTCGAATGGCATAAGCCAGGTAAGAACATTTCTTAGAAAGACTTTATAAAAAACTAAAATTTTAATCGATATAATATTTGTAATAAGAAATTATTAAATTTTGATAAATATTTGATATGAAAATAATATTGAAATTTGGAAAACAGAAACATTTAAAAAAGTTTATTAAAGATATTTTCATATTTATAAAGTATTCATACATTACACGAATTATACATTTTTTAAATAAATAAAATAATCACCTGAAAGATTGAATGATAGTTAAAAATAAAACGAAATATTGAATCATTTAAAAAGAATACATCGATAAATAAAATCGATAATACATGAATAATTGTTTAATACTAAAACTCATCAAAACAATCAATTCTATATTAATAGTATATGGATATAAATGAAATAAATTAATATGCATGAAAATAAATCATGATTCAATTAATTATATACTTAATTTTCATGCAATAAATGTTTAAAAAATATTTTAAAAAAAAAGAAGGTGAATATATTTACAAACTAATAAAATAATTACAATAAACGCATCAAATAATCACGAGTAATTATTAAAATATTCATATTTATTATAAGACAATCCGAGTTTTAGGTAGAAAAGAAAAAAAATGACAGTTTTTGTTTGTTTCTCGTTTTATATTCTTTTCAGGTTAGAAAAAATTTCAAACCATATATATTTCATAACTACATTCCTTAAAAATATTTTCTAATTGGCAGAAAAATAGAGTATTGTAAAAATAATTCTATGGATAATTACCCTTACTTTTAATTTAATGACAATAGTAAAATTCACTAGGTATACTAAACACGCGATTACTAAATAGGTACCAACGTCATTATAAAATATTAAAATATAAGTAATTAACAGTGTAAATATTATATACAAAAATTATATTTAATACACTGTACAGAATACTATGCATTTCATAATTACTTGCTTAAATCATTTTTAAAATTTAATAAAGACTAATTAAGATAATTATCAATAAAAAAAACAATTACGCATACTTTTTAATCTGAATTATAATTTAAAAAGATTAAAACTAATGATACACCGACCTATTAAAGTAATATATTTCTTGAGAGTATGTTTGAAATCTAAACAAGATTAAAACAAGTTTAAATACACTGAAACTATTCAAAGCATACATTTAATAAGTTTTTATTAAGTATTCGAAATGTAAAAACATAAAAAAAGTTTAAACTAGCACATTAATGATCTAGCTACGAAAAGAAAACCAATTACATTGTTGATATTTAAAATAATAAAAGATGAATGAAAATAAAATATTTTTAAAATATGATATACATGAATATGTTTAAATTCAAATGTACGTATGTATCAACGTTCGAATACATTTAACGATGATTAAAAATATCGATAATTAAATCGACATTTACGACATGTCTTTGACAAAGTAATGACAAAAAAATTATTAGCCGATAGACGCGTTCGAAAGCGTGACATAGTGGGCGGTGTAAATCGCGTCAGTCATTCGGCCCAGTTTAATTTCCCACTCCACTGTCGAAATGACGGAGCCGGCGTGTGACAACAACTACCCCTCGTCTCGACAGAATGTAAAGGAAAAATTATCCGGCAGCGACGATACACACAATACAAATCGAGAAAAAAAAGCGACATGGCTGTACTCACGTGCCGGATCTGTAATCGCGGCGCGCTCAAAGTCTCTAGAATCACACACTGTGACACTACAAAACAACAATTAAATATGACATATATATTTTCGCAAAAATATATATCGCCGTCTCCCGTCAACACACATATGTATAAAATGGCTGTGTTATATTTATATAAAGTTGCGCACAAGACCACTGAGCAACACAATCAGCGTGCCTATAATATGGCACGCTTGGAATAATCCCTAATCGCGCACATTCCCGATTTTTACAAGTATTCTTCGATGATTAACTACCTGCTGAAATCCCCTAAGATGTTTAATCATTTGTTTTATTCATAAAAAGAATATCCATTTCATCAATACATATTTTGTTTACTTACAACATTCTATTATAAATTACACTCAACAGTTACATCGTACTTAATACAATAATTTAAAATAGGTATATACATATGTGTACAAATTATATACAATCAATATTCATTTTTACATAAAATTATTATCTTTATTAAAAAAATGATTACAATATGAATAAACAGTACTTATACTTACAGAATTTTATACTATTTATTAATTCTTTTCATTACGTTTTGGAACAAAAATGAATTTGTTTACATTCATTTTACCAACATTATTCAGTGCATTCACACATCTGCATAGACCAAACATGCATCGCATAATATAGACACGAAAATACACGACTGCTTACACAATGTCATTCACATCCATACCTAATATATGTTATATATATATATATATATATATATATATATATATATATATATATATATATATATATATATATATATATATATATATATATATATATATATATATATATATATACATGATTGTGTTCTGGGATTCATGGAAATTTAAAGAAAAATATACACTATTTTACATTTAAAAGTATATAGTTACTACTAATACTTTTATTACTTTACATTAAAATTTTATATTTTTATATATTTATGAGACTAATTATGAATTAAACTATTAGTATTATGTATTAAATAATAATATAGAGTAATTATGAAACTACTAGTTTATTTTTTCAGTATGTTCTCACTAGTACTTGCATATTTTTTACGTAAGTGTTATAAAACTTAATTCATTTAAAGATATTGTTAAATACTGAATTATTGTCTTTTTGAAATTATAATTTCAGGAATAGCATAATAAAAATAAATTTTATATATACATACTCAACAAACTATTTTTATTTAAAATATATTTATCTTAATACAGTGCTGTAGTCTTATACAATAATAAAAAAAAGCTTCAACATTTTTGTTTTAAATTTGTCACAAACTTATCCCATATAAAATTAATCAAATATAAGAAAATTTCTTATAATGATGAACATTACAAAAATACTTCAAAAATCTATATAACAAGAACACTTGCAACTTATTAATCAATATTGTACTATTTTACTACTTTCTCACTCTTTAATAAAATTTTCATTAATTTTTGCTACTCCATAGACATTAGAAGAAAAAGCATTTAGTTTATGCTTTTTTGAATTCAAGTGCTGAAATAATTATAAATTAATAACAGCAATTTATTTAGATATTTACTTATTTGTCTGTAATTATTTTCTTACACAATTATATGAAACAGCAGAATTGCATACAACCATACATATTTTACACTGGAATGTGCCTTTCTCTTCAGTTTCTGCAACAGTTTTTCCAAAATGTTCTAATACTAAAATAAAATTTTTGTTTATTAGTTTTTATTCTGATGTTTAATAAAAACAATTTACTATATATCGCTTTTATTATATTTTTAAAATACCTTTTTCATTTGTGGAATTTTGAATCCCAGATCCAACTGTTGAGGATACAGTATCTAAAGCCAATACTAATTTTTCACGATGTTCACTAGACATCATATGCTAAAAAAAACAAACATTCTAATATAATAAATAAATATATTATCAAATTATTTAATCACACACCCATACTTTAATAAATCCTTCACATTTAAATGTAAAAAGGTGCATTTAAAAGAACATTGAGAATAATGTTTATAATTTTATTATTTATTATTGAAATAACATATTTTACCTCATTGTACTCAGTAATATTAGAAATATTGAATAACCGGCATATATTACAAGATAAAGACTCAAATATTGGTTTTGTTTCAGCAGATTTTTCTCCAGAGAGAAATCTTTTTTGGTTTCTTGTATGTTTTTTGGAAGTTCTATGCTATTATAAAAAAAAATAAATTTTATTTATTTACACAATTGTATTTATTTATAATAAAAGAATCATAACAATCATAAATTATCTTTTTTAAAAAATGACTAACCACATCAAATTGTTCCTGTGAATTGCATCTTATTTTACACAGTTGACAATATAATAATTTTGAGATAGATTTTTTAATTTTTTTCTTAGTTTTAAAACCAGAATCACTTTTAGGTACCTCATTGCTCTTCGTGTAATTGTCAGTTTTATTATATAAATCTGTACTAAGATAATTATTAGTACTATAATAACTGTAACTGTTTGGATAAGTATTAGTGTTAAAATAACTGTTACTATTAGCATAACTTGCACTAGATGGAAAGTTGTTACTATAACTGGTATTTCCTCCTGTTTCAGTATTATTGTTATTATTTGAATATTTTGAATCTAAAATACTTGTTTGATATGGAAAACCATAATAGCTCATGCTATTTTGATTATTTGTATCTGATGTTGAATATCCTGGCAGAGGAGGGAATATTGTTGGTTGAGGATATTGCATTAAATTCATTGTATTCTGCATTGAAGTCATGGGTGTTGAAAGTGACAAATTGGTGTTTTTAATGTTTTCTTCCATTTTTTTTATATTTTTTTAGTTCTATTAAAAAAATAATTATAAAAGCTATATATATATATACATATATACATAAACACAGACATATACATATATATTCGGAAATTATTACACTTACCTATATTATTAAATTAACATTTTCAATAATCGAAGTTGACAATTCACAATTTTTATCCAGTTCAGATTTTCTGTAAAAAAATTCAATAAAGTAAAACACTTGATATTTACAAAACAATTTCGCCACTAAACATCTACATAACCTTATCTTACCGGAATTAATATTTTAATTTCATCAAAATGTTACAAATGTAACTTATTTTCCAACTTTTTTAAAATAACATTTCACTGCATACGGAAAATCATAAAATGATAACTTTAGGATAATATACAATTGATCAATTGTTGTATTTTTTTTACACAATTGTCACATCATTAGATGTGACACTTCAGCTGTTTAATTATCAGTGATATATTGTCAGGAAATGTAAATATTACTAAAAGGAAATACGAATTTTAAATAGCATGAAACAACTCATACTTCGTTTTCAAAGTGTATTAAGTATATGAAGTAAATCATTTAACAATATTTTTAAAAACATGAAAAATATGATTTCTGACTGAAAATTAACATAATTACATTAATTTGAAAATATTAAATTTATTAATGCCTGAAAGCATAATAAAAACAACTTTTTAAATTGAGCAATTTAAAAATAATATATATTTAATCATATCCACAATCCTATCATTAATATTTCAATCATGATCCTGTTTATAAATAATAGAAAATAAAGTTTGATAAAGTTTTACATTTTATTAAAGTATTGTGATGTCACAATACTTTAATAAAATTTTTATTACTAGTTCCAAACCATTGTTAATAGTTTAATATCTATTTAAATTACAATGTACTCTAATCAGAATTTTAAAAAATCTTTCTATGGGCAATAACCAACAAGAACCAACACATTCATATAAAATTAATACTTACATGATAAATAACAAAATTATTTAAAATATTTACATACAATTACATATTTAAGTATTAAAACTTTATCACTTTTTGAACTTTCAAAACCTGAGGTGGAATACAGGATAATAAAATATTAGCAGTATAATAGCGTATAATAATTGTATTGAAAAAAATATTAATACTTTTTGTAAATGTATAATCTTATGGTACAATATAATAATATATATCTTCGCGCGGAGTGAAAATAAATACATCTTCTCGGGATGGGGATGCCGCCGCGCGTCATTCATCCGCCTTCGCCTGGCGGCGCATTAGCGCGGCGGCAAGATCCTGACGTAATGCTGCTTGCCTACGACGATCATCGACAGGCTGTACACTTCGTAGGCCATTGACAATATCTTTTGTTTTACCGAAATAAATTTGATCGAGCGTGTTTCTTATTTTGTTCTCCATATCTTCAACCATTCTACCAACATTAGCTATATGTGGACTTGCATCACCGACGACAGCGTCCTGTTCAACTTGCCTGGTCAAACTACCACCAAGGTTCATTGTACCTGAACCAGGTCGATTTGTCTGTAACCAGAGCATTGCTGTCGACGTAAGTTTGTAATGTGCACTTCTGCCTGAGCTCTTTTCTTGCACTTCAACTACATGTATCGAATCCCAACAACCTTTAATTTTTTTTGAACCATCACCTGCTTTCTTAATCAATACAACACCAGCAAATCCATGATCAAGATCCCACAAATATACTGAGGATACCCCACCTTCAAAATACATTTCACGATAAAGATCAAAAGCATGATTTGCATCAATCTCAAGTTTTCTTAATCGTTCTGACGGCATCGATCCATCTTCAAGGGGTGGATCATATGAATTTGACCATGGTGACCTACAATGAAAATATATTTAATGTGCCACAATTACTAAATGAACACCATCAGATTACCTATAAGAATCACCATCTCTATTATAATCACATAATAGGTAGTCCTTCCCACTTTCTCTATCCTTTGCAATTTTCAATGGTTGGTCAACGGAAGACAATAAATCTTCACATAGACTCGGTACAAGATCGATTAGATCACTTAGATTTTTCTCTATCTGCTGTGGAGGTAGCCTCCGCATTAGATCTAATGCACAATCCATTTGCTGCTCCGTCTATAGAGGCATATATTAAAACAAATACTAAATGGATTTTATACATAATTATATATATATATATATACATTAAAATGAATCAAAATAATTTTAAAGATATCTTTGAAAAAAAAATGTTTAATCATTTCTTTTTAACACAACATTCGCAAAAGGTTATCAATGAAATTCCTTTTATGGTAATAATTTGACACTAACGTTCTGTAAAAGGGCGTGGGTCAAACGACAGATGTCAATTGAATATCAAGTGATTAAGAATGAAATAACTTAAGTTCATAATTAAATAATGAAGGACATATATTTATAAATCATACATACCATTTCAATTAAAAAATATTGATGGTATCACAGAAACTAGCAAATAAAAATACACAAGTACTACTCGACAAATTGTAGTTACATGGGGAAATTGTAAATGTCCCTAGATTCAATACTAAAATGTGACAAACACATAACACATGGTGACGATGACCTGTGCATTAAATTTTGTTTTTATCGTAAATTGGTACAGCTAATGGTCATTAAACTCATCAATTTCAATTTATGCACGTTTTATGTAATGTTCTCAAAATCTGTTAGTTTGCTATATCTTGTTTTAAACATTTTTTAAATTTTGGCTAGAAAATTGCAATGTAAAAAATAATTCTAGTAGCAACAAATCTATTTATATTGAAGTTGTTTAAACTACATTTCATTACATTAAATTGCTTCTTAAGCATAGTGAACGAGAATGATTCACTTTTTGATGTCTATTTGATTAGAAACATTTCAATTGGTCAATGTATTTACTCACTATAATATTTCATATACTTCAAGCAAAGAATGCTCTGGATGCAAAATAAATTATAATACATTTAATAATACTTGAATTTTAGTTTTTAGAAATAAAGTATAGAAAAGCACTTTTTGGCAAATAGCTTCTTCAACATATAAAATTAAACATTTCATCAAATTTAGCTTTTTATGACTTGGAACATTTAATCACATTTTAGTAAAGAAACATACTATCTTTGAACTCGCATTAAGAAAAATCCATTTGCAATTCAAATTTAACTTTTTCAATATATTAAAACAAACATTTCAAACACTTTCAAAAATATAAAAATTAAATATTTATAGTCTTCACACTCCTGTTATGAAACAATGAATATTTATATATGTATATATAAAACTGCGATTGTATTATTCAGTTTATTTAAAATCAATATCAGCATAGCCATAATAAACTCAAAATATCAAATATGCACATTTTTCGGTCGCTTATACATCTGGAATAAGAGAAATATATCGACGAACAGTAAAAGAAAATTCTATCACTTTTTCCGTTCGGGAAAGTAAAGTCAACGCGTGTACTCTGACGTCCGCAAATATATCGTAACGACTAAAGTAGATCGGTCGGTCGCGAGAACTCCACAAGCCAATGCATGACCCGAGGACCCGTCTCCGAAGCGACGACCGAACGTCTCCGACGACGTCCGGGGCCGCACATGCCGGCGGTATAGAAAAAAAAACACAGTTTGGAACATAGTAAAAAATCTCAAATATATTGTATACACAAATCATTCAGTAATAATAATTAAAAAAAAAAAAAAACATTTGCGCAAAGAACGTGAGACAGCGCCGGTTCGAACGGTATGCCAGAGGAGAGATTTGCATAGAAAGAGCATGTCTCTCAGCCTATCATCAAAACAATCGTTCTATGATTAGCTGTGTCTCTAGAACAGGACCGGACGTCCATGCGGAGTCGGCCGTCGTCGCGAAACGGTCGCTTTACTTTACTTATTTGTTATTTTATTTTTTTTAAATTATTCGATTGGGCGGCAGACAACGGCACATCCGAAGTCACCTCCCCATCATTCTCTCCTCTTTCGCTGTTCTGCCCGTATCTCTCAGAGGTCGTGCGTCTTCGTGCGCTCGCCCCTCGTTCTCCCCGCCGCAGGTCGATCGTCGATTATTTGTCAAGGGCAGTATTAGTTTTGATAGCGATTACCACCTCTTCACCACAAGATTTCAATACGGTACACTAAAATAAATAGATGATTTTAGTTACTGCTTTCAGAAATAAATCAAAAATAAATTAATAACGAAAATATTAATTTGCTTACATATAAAAACCATAATATGTATTTAATTTAATTATTTTAAATAATTTATCTTACCAGCAATTCTTTGCCAGAATCATAATCAGCACGTAGCTGTGTACCAAGATCACCATCTGGGATCTTTAGATCTTCACGAAGATCTCCATTATCGGCCATCAAGCACAAATAACCATCATCAGAAATATCTGTTAGTTGATAATCTTCACGTTTGACATGAGGTACATCCATATTGTGAGTAGAAGGACATATATCTTCATATTTCTTACCAGTAAATATATCAATACCAACCATGTGAACCTATCAATAACAAGAAAAGTAAAGCAAGAGTATTTGTAAATAATGTCCTGTCGATATAATATTTTGCTTTTCACCTTCAAACAAAGCCAAAAAATAAATTATGAAATCAGAGATTATACAAAATAAATATATATATATATATAAATAACAACTATATACACTAACAAAAAATAGTATGTCATTAATTATTTTGTGATTATACCTTAGCATGTCCATGTTTTCCGGTCTTGGAAGTAGACATTTCTACAATCTTACAAGGGCGGGACTTGAGCATAACAAAACCATTTTTGCGTAGGGCGGAGCATTGCATGGGAAATGTAGCTGATGCACCAGAATCTCCAGTCTCAAAATGTGTATCCTCAATATCAGCCATCTCGTGCTTGTTTTGATTTCTTAATGGGCCGGTCAAAATTACTAAAATAAAAATAAAATACAGTCCTTCATTTATACAGAACTTAAATTCCTTAATGCTATAATCCTAAAATTTGTACATTTTTATACCATGATTGTATTACATTTGCTCAGCGATATTAGGTTACAAGCTACATTAAATTTTTAATCCAATTAAATAAAATTATTTGGGAAACTTCACGAACATCTAAGAATAGCCGGTACACGGCATGCTGTATAAACATGTGGACGACCATAAAGTCAGCAGTTACTATGACCTCGACAATACCAGACACCGGTCATGATGGAGTCAATCGAAATTGTAATCGATAAAAATGTATCATACTTGAAAGCGTAAACGATATAGGTTTCAGAAACATGTAATTATTAAAAAAACCGGCGTAAACTAAAATAAAACAGCCAATATGGCGCGAACGTGATCGCCGAAATAATGCATTGTCAAACAACCTACCGGATTAAAATTTTGATCTTCGCAAATTAAATACAGAACCGATTTTACTGAACAAAGTTGATATAATAAAATGCACTATTTTCTACTGTCCACTTCACTTTAAATATTCAAACATCACTAGCTAACTTAGGAAATAAATGAAAATTTTAATAAATTTCGGTACTCACATGTGTCCAAGATGGGAGTCTTGTCCAAGAGATCAAGTCGCGCGTGCGTCAAATCGCTTTCTAGGAAGTGTTTTTGTTCTTGTTCTTTTGCCAAATCGACAGGAACACGTTATATTATATTCATTTTAGCGCGCTTATTTAAATTAACTGAAATTAGAAGAAAATTACACAAATACTTATTCAAATACATAATGTATATACGAATATATATATATATATATATATATATATATATATATATATGTAGGTAGATAGATAGATAAATAGGAAAATAGATTAATCAATGAGGCTCGAGAAACAGAACCAATGCAAAATTTAAATAATCACCAAAGTGAAATTTTAAATATTAACGAGTAACTCTAGTTTAACATAAAACAATCAAAATTTAGGAGAAAACAAAAGTCAAAAAATTTAAAAATTAATTGATATGTATAAACTTAATTTATAATTGTTAGGTCACTATTATCTGTTTTTTCTTTACATAACGCTCGACAAATTTCGAAATACTTAAATGATTATATATATATATATATAAATGTATATCTCTGATGTGTACACTTATAATGAATACATTGTAAATATTTAAATAAATATTAATACTTAACATATGTGCGTATATCAAAGTACGTATTTACTACTTTATATATCAGTTTATAAAATCAATCTGAAATAAAAGGGGAATGGCCATTATAATTTAGTTCTTGTCAATGGAATTATAATAGTTTAATTATTTTTATTTTAAATACATTTATATAATATGAATAATATCCAAAAATAATACATAAATAGTAATTGCGACACTTAGATAAGGAATCATCAAGTTTAGAAATGCAATAGAGATTTAAATCATTTATTTTTATGTACTTTTTATTTAATAAAATAATATAGAAAACTACTTCTAATAAAACATTTTTTATTAAAATGTATTCACAATATAGAAACATCTCTGGTATATCCGAACCTATTGAAATTCTTCTTTCACAATTAGTATCACTTTTCCTATATTTTTTCCTTCTCCTAAAATTTTTGTGGCACTTATTATATCGGCAAACGGCCATTTTGAATCAATTCGTGGTTTTAATTTGCCCGAAATTATAAGACTACATATATGTTTAAATGTTTCTCGAACGGTGTCCGGTATTGCTTGTGTTAAATTATTAAGATTAACACCTCCAACTAGTCTGCTTTCATTTATTAACTCCACAGGAGGTATATATTTCATACGCATCCATGTTAAAAAACGATTGAAAGTCGATATCGATTTATTGTTTTCGACAATATTATTCGCACCTGAAAATTTAGATTTAATATAAACATGCGAATATTTAATTACTCATTTTAATACCTATTATAATAATTCTTCCTAGAGGTTTCAATAAACTTCTACTAATGCTAAAATCAAGTCCAGCACGATTTTCAAGAATTAAATCAACACCGTTTGGATTTACATTTTTAACAGACTCCACATGATTTTCGTATTCAAAAATATGATCTACACCATTTTTTTTTACATATTCATGCTTTAATAAAGACGCTGTACCAAAAACGGTAACATTATCCGTAAGTTTAGCAAACTGTGTAGCTGCCCAACCAACTCCTCCTATTCATAACAAAAGAATAATGTCTATAAAGGTGTCAACAAGTAAACAATAATGAATTCACTAACCGCCACAGGAGTGTATTAAAATACTCTCTCCTGACTGTAAATTGCCAAGTTTTAAGATGCTGAAATATGCAGTCATATATGTGACAAAAATTCCAGTTCCTTCTTCTAAACTAATCTCATCTGGTAATAAATAACAATTGGTTTTTGGTACTACAACTTTTTCGCGATAAAGTCCTCCGAAAACAGCGTAACAAACAACTCTGTCTCCAATTTTCAACCGCGGTTCATTGTCATCTTGTGGACCTAATGCCGATATTTTGCCTGAACATTCGATGCCAAGTACAAACGGCGGAGTCATGGCTCTTATTAATCCAGTACGAATGTATATATCAGCAAAGTTCAGCGCACAGTAGTAAACAGTTATTTCTACTTCATTTTTCCCAGGTTCCGATAATGGCATATCTAATATCTAAGAGATGTTAAACATACTATTACAACAAAATCAATCTCCGGATAAACAGTCTCAACTATCCCATTTACAAATTTCTACAGCTGATCACACATTTATAAATTTATTTATTACATGCGTTATCGATAATTATTTCTTTTATTCGATGCAAATCATTACAGTTTGTATAGAAAATTAAATTTAAAATGATACGAAACCTAGGAAAATAAAGAGATAGCCAGATGGTAAATTATTGTTCATGTACAGAAGAGGGAACTAATCAATAAAATTCAACGTTAAAAACATGCGATAAAACTGCGATTTTTTTACATTAAACATTTTATTTAGAAATATCTGTATGATAAATGTAAATTTGTATAAAGATAAGGTACAATTATAAATGATTAAATGAATTTTGCATACAGATGTATTCACAGAAAATCATGGTTTTTGTTTTTATATAAGTAAACATTTGTAAAAAAAATCTATAAATGAACAGTCATAAAATATCATTTTTTATTATATATTACGGTAACTCATTAATAATCGTTTTCATAAATATTTTTTAAATTGATTCTGTTGAAGTATATTTTTTAAAACGATATGTTAAAGTATATTGAAAACTTGTAATTACATATTTATGTAATTTAATAAGAACGATTGCTGCGACAATTGTATAATTTGTATATCTCATGAATTAACAAACAATATATTCCCAAATTATTCTTTCTTAATATATAACTATTAGCGATAATATAAAGCATTGCCAATAAATATATATATATATATATATATATATATATATATATATATATATATATATATATATAAAGATTGAAATCTAACATTTTAATGTAGGTGGACAGTAAAATGGGAAATCTAAAAGTAGAATACTAAAATATAAACTAGTTGGAGTGTATTCGTGATACGAACGAATAATATAATTGAAATCAAGAAATAATTCTTATTTTTTTTTAGAATTGTGAATTATTTTCGAAAATTACCTTAAGAATAAAATTAATGCACCGTAAAAGACTATTTAATTAAACCGAATGTATGTGTAACTCGTTTCCATATAATTTTATGCATCATGCTCTAAGAGTCCTATTATAATTTTATTGTTACACAGTGCGTAGTTACAGTTACATTTTTGACAATACTAACAATTGTCTTCTATTTTAATGTTAACTGAAGTAGTTCTTTACAATTTGAACGACTGTCGGAACAAATTGTCGTGTAAATGGACAGAAATAAGAACAAATAATTACTAAAAATATGATTTATAAAAATTTAAATTATGGATTATTATTTCATTTGGAATTTAAGACCATAAATATTTTATTACATGAGAAACTGTACAATTTTAGAATGTTAATTGTTACCTACTTACTCAAATTTTTATTAAATGAATAATAATAATAGTATATATATATATATATATATATATATATATATATATATATATATATATATATATATATATATATATATGTGTGCATATATATATATATATATATATATATATTACATAGATAATCTAATAAAATAAAACGTACCTTAATTTTATCATATCCTCCCCAACCTAATAAAACGACACTTTTAACCGTTCGTTCAGTTTCCATTTTATTAAATTTGTATAAATTTTGAAGAATTGATTTTCTGTACCTCGTATATTATACTATATATCTTGATGCATGTAAAATAATAAAATAATTTTATTTCCAACTAATTTTTGTTTTATGTATTAGTATAAATAATTGTGCAATCACTTACTAGAAATGACTAAATTTGAAGTAGTTATGTGAAAAATCGAAATAATCGTACGACTGCAAGATTTTTATTTTGAGCTGTGATGTAAAAAAATCTGTAAAGCAGTTGATTTAAATTTTAAATATATTATAGTAGTATTCATTTATGAAAATTATATTTTTATGCAATGTATGCAACTATTGACTTTACGACACATGTATATATTGTTTATTATCATATATTTTTCTGTTCTTATTATTTGTATAAGAATGCCAAACAATATAAGTTTTTCGACCTTTTGCAGATATGGTTTGAATTCAGTTTGATTTTTTTTTATAAAGATTGATCTAAGAAAATATACTACAAAACCTGTTAGTGAATCATTAAAAATATGTATGTCATAGATAAGTTTTTTTTATTCAAACTTAAATAGCCAATACTTCATAAGGTTGAAGACTCATCTGTACGTGTGTATAATTCCTACAATTAAATTATAATAAAAACCGATGCTATAAAATAAAATAGAATGGTTTTAATTCTAAAAAATAAAATTAGGATTAATAATCCCAGCTCTATACTTTTATCTTTTACTATCGTTATTATAACAAGGTAATTAAGACAAAGATATACATACGGCGCATGTCAAGTGACGACTTCTAATCCCAAATAAGGTAAACGAGTATAAATCTCTCTCCTGTTGGCCTGTGTAGAGAACAGAGGTTGACGTTATCTTTTTAGCTGTATAGTTTATCGTTTTACACTCATTGTGGGTGTGTTAGTTCTGCATTTTGCAAAAAAATGTCATATTCAAACAGTAAGTACAACAATAAATGTATCAAATAATTAATATTTAGATAGTTTAAGTTAAGAATCGAATATTCTATGCGCTTGGTTTAATTTTTTCACAGAATGTATTTTGGCTAGTCTACCTCGTACTCAAAGAGGAACACCGCTTGTTTTGGGAGGAGATCCTAAAGGAAAGAATTTTCTTTACACTAATGGTAACTCTGTAATTATACGAAATATTGATGTAAGTAAATTTTAAAATAATTAAAGTTATATAAAATATACTGAAATAAACTTATCTGCATTGAGATAGGTCTTGGTATAATAAAAGTATATATATATATATATATATATATATATATATATATATATATATATATTTATTGACAGGATCCAGCTATTTCAGAGATCTATACAGAGCATTCATGTCCAGTAAATGTAGCCAAATATTCTCCCAGTGGTTTTTATATAGCATCTGGAGGTAAAGAGTAAAAATATAATAAAAAAATACAAATGCAAATTATTGTTGATTTTTAGATCAATCAGGAAAAATACGTATTTGGGATACAGTTAACAAAGAGCATTTATTGAAAAATGAATTTCATCCAATCGGTGGACCGATTAAAGATATTTCATGGTCTCCTGATAATCAAAGAATGGTTGTTGTCGGTGAGGGCCGTGAACGATTTGGACATGTATTTATGTCAGAAACCGGTACATCGGTCGGTGAAATTTCTGGTCAGTCGAAACCAATCAATTCATGCGATTTTAGACCAGCGAGACCTTTTCGAATTATAACTGGATCAGAAGATAATACGATTGGTGTTTTCGAAGGCCCTCCATTCAAGTTTAAGATGACTAAACAGGTAAACTTTTTGTAAACTACCAAATGTTTACATTAAAATTGTACATGAAGTATAATCTGTAAATATCCATTTTTAGGATCATGCTCGATTTGTTCAAGCTGTTCGTTATTCTCCCAGTGGAAGTCATTTTGCTTCTGCTGGTTTTGATGGTAAAGTGTTTTTGTATGATGGTACAACAGCAGATTTGATCAGTGAAGTTGGATCGCCAGCTCATAAAGGAGGAGTTTATGGTGTTGCTTGGTCTCCTGATGGAAAGCAACTTTTGACTGCATCTGGAGACAAAACTTGTCGTTTGTGGGATGTTGAAACTCGTCAGTCCATATCTGAATTTATAATGGGTCCTGCGGTTGAAGACCAGCAAGTTGCTTGTCTTTGGCAAGGACCTCATCTTTTAACCGTGTCTCTAAGTGGCTTTATAAATTATCTTGATGTTAATAATCCGTCGACTCCTATAAGAATTGTTCAAGGACATAATAAACCAATAACTGTTCTTGAATTAAGTAAAGATCGTTCAACAATATATACAGGATCACATGATGGAAATATCACTGCATGGAATGCGAGTGATGGAACAAGTAAACGAGTGAAAGGTACAGGACACGGTAATCAAATTAATGGTATGAGATCAAAAACGGATGTTCTGTACACTTGTGGAATAGATGATTCACTGAGACGTGTTGTTATTGAAAGTAACGAGTATGACTCATCAGTATTACCACTTGGATCACAACCAAGAGGTATGTATTTTTTTTTTGGAATATTTTTTAAACACTAACTTATTATTTTCTTTAGGCATGGATGTATTTGCTGATGGTGATAAAGTTGTAACAGCGAGTGTTAAAGAAATCCATGTAATTGAAAATGGTCGTAAAGTAAGCAGTATGCCTGTTACGTACGAGCCAAGTTGTGTTGGAATAAATTTAAATGGAGATGTTGCAATTGGAGGCGCTTCTGATAATAAAGTTCATATTTATACTCTAGTCGGTAATTCATTAAGTTTGAAAATGGAACTTGAACACCTTGGCCCTGTTACGGATTGTGTATATTCACCAGATGGAAAATTATTAGTTGCTTGTGATGCAAATAGGAAGGTTATATTATACAATTCAGAAGAGTACAAACCAGCACATGGACAAGAATGGGGTTTTCATAATGCTCGCGTTAATACTGTTGCATTTTCACCAGATTCTCTAAGAGTAGCAAGTGGGGCATTAGATACAAATATTATTATTTGGTCTGTATCTCAGCCTAATAAACATACGATTATTAAAAGTAAGTTTCAGAATTTTTTTTATATAAATGTACATGCGTATAACTAATAAACATATCTACATAAATATGTGTAAAATCACATTTTTTTTTTAATAGATGCTCATCCACAAAGCCAAATCACCCGACTTTCTTGGTTAGATAATGAAACATTGGTGTCAGTAGGACAGGACTGTAATACGAAGTTGTGGACTGTTGCGGCAATTTAATTAAGTTGTTCCGTTAAGAAACCGTCAATTACAATATCAATATTAATTATAAACAGGAATTCTGTTATTTATTTTGGAAAGTCGATTATTTTTGTGATGATGCTTTCTTCTGTACTAACTGTCTATTATTTTACTTTTATCTTTATTGAGATTAAATGAATTTTGTATTTAGTCAGTATGTATTTAAGATCATAATTCATATGAAGTTGATATATCCTAAATAACAACTCATTAATTATAGACTGGAATAATTTTATTGATTTGATAAATTAAGATTTAGTATTAAAAAAACAAAAGAATTTATAAATTAATTATGCCTTTTAATGAATCCAAAAAATAGTATTGAAAGTAAGAAATATGGTATTTATAATCAATATTTTAATAAAACATTTCGTTAAATAATTTATATGTAAAGTAGTTCCATCACTGGTAAAATAATCATCAAAGCACATAAAATATTATATACTTCATGTAAACGTGTGTTGATTATTTTGAAACATACATATTCATGATAGAAATTCAAAAACGATTTTATTTCCACAAATAAATTATTGCAGACTATTTAAAAGAAGTTATTTAATATTTTTTTAAAAATCTTTAAATGATAATTTAATGAAAACAATATTTTCTCTAAATGTATCATGTCCTTGACATGCAATTATAAGTTTTATTGTAAATTTGTGTTTGTATATATACACAAAATGGTCAATTTTTTTATGTCAAGGAGGCCTAAATATTTAAATACTATTTATTTAAAAAAACATAGTAGAATTTAATGAGTATGAAAAAAATTGTTATACAATATATTACAGTGAGTGAATGCCAAAAAAGAATATATAAATGGTCCATTGAGGCCTTTATATTTTTAATACTTGTTATTGATATAATTTTTTATTTATACATGCCTTTGTAGAGTGCTGCATTTATGAATTAGTTAATTTACTTAGATGTAATAATTACTTTGATTGTATCATTTAATAACTGATACATTCAAATTATATGATGTGACCTTTTGCTTTGAAAGAGAATTATGAAAAACTAAGAATTTTTTATAAAATATTAAATTTTTATAAAACGACAGATACAATTTTATGCTCATAACTGTGTGGAAAATAATAAAAGATATTTATGATTATATTGTGTTCTTTTTTCTTTTTCAGTATAGTATTAGCTGATTTAAAAGTAAAATTTTTAATGTAGTTATAGTGTATGTTGGGATACAAGATAAATGTTTTAGATAACATAAAAGTAAAATAAAACAAACAAATTTATTCGAATGAATAACAAACGAAGTAAGGTACAATGTTTTTCATTTAACAAACGTGTTAATATAATACAATAAAATGTCTTCAACATAATGAAAAAGAAGCAATAAACTAATTCTTATCACAGCTACACAAAAATTAAAATTTGAGTGATTGTGACTAAAAAGTATACCATATCATTACCCTGTACAATTTATACAAACCATTAAATATACCAAACATACCGAAATCACATATCTGAGGAGAAAAACTAATTGCAAGTCAGTATGACTTAAGACTGATTGTATAATTCTGTAATACATAGTAATTGAATCATATTTTAGTATGCGCATGTATATACCATATATATATATAGAAGCACATGCATAATCTTTGTAATTTTCTTGAAAGTTTAAATTTGAATCTTTATAATCAGTTAAATATATATACACCTTGTTTTATATGAAATAATATTCACACACATCTAATGTAAAAATATTTGGGTGCATATCATAATGAAGTTAATAGAATACATTATTTTTTAATATTTATATAATGATTATTTTCAGTGTTTGTAATTGAATGAATAATTTGTTTACTATTTATTAATTTATATGTATATATTTATTAAATATATGATAAACATTAACATTATCTATGTATGTATGTAGGGGATAATTTTTTAATCAGTCATAAATCAAAATGCTTGCATTTTATCAAAATTGCATTCCGTAAATGTTCCATATTAGTCTAGAATCAACTAGACTGATTATTCAATTGCCTATCGTTCGACTAGAATGTACATTATCATTAAATAATAACTGGAGGTTGAAGTGCACTGGCTTTATTTTTCTTTCGAGGAGGTGAAGCAGCATCAGCAAGTTCAGGATGTCTGTATGAAACATGTTTTCTGAGTGCATCTCTGCTTCTTGATACATGTGGACAAAGTGCACATGCATGCTGTCCATTTTCATGTGTTTCGAGGTGAACACGTAAGTTGTACTGATTACTGAGCTGTTTTCCACAAACACGGCACTCAGTTGGTGTTGGTTGGGTTATTCGAACTTTTGGCACTGATACTTTTGCTGTGTCTGATGTGAATGTATATGAATTTCCATTAACATCCCCTTCACTAGGTGATGGTTCCGGTTTAGCTACTGATAATACTGTCGGCGATGTGCTGGATTGTGTAAGCGTACCGTCGATAATCGGCGCGGTCATGTCACAGAGGCCACGGATGCGTAAAACTCTTGCCATTGCGAGCACGCTTTGTAATCTATTAGCCGAAATACGGCACTGCCCACCGTACATAAATGAAATTAGGCAGCAGAGATCATCATAGTCCATGTCTTTCAGTACTACAATAGGATGTTGCATAGTGGGAGCTTCTCGAAATAATTCAAGAAAATATGCACTGCACGTCGCAAGCACAAGTCGATGTGCTTTTACATGCCCTCGACCCGCAGACAACGTTATGTCAGTCAATACATCTGCCTCGAGAAGTCGTGGTAATCCAGATAATAGAGTCGACTCATGATGATGCCAACGCAGAATGTACTGTTGCTCGTCTGCCATCTGTTATACATTGTAGAACCCAGAAACACGATTGCTTATTAATGTATTCCACGTTACTTTTATAAAATCGCTCCGGATCAATAAATTTACTAAAAATCACTGTATTATATTAATTTGCAAAATAAAATTGATACAATACATTCTTTTCACGTAGAATTACTGATTTTGAGCGATAATCGTAATATTAGTAAATCACACGTGTGTCAGGTGCGAACGTAATGTACACAAATAGAAGAATCCAGGAGAATCTATTTATAAATAGCTGGAGAATATTTTGGCCCAGGAATATAACCTATAAATACTATATGTATTCGACAAGGTTAAATTATTTGTTGTTAATGACAACAGAAATTCAAATAGTACACATTTTGAAAACTAACAAATATTTTTCCAGAAATATATAAATTAGAGTACTCACGTCATTTGAATGGCCGATTGAATTTGAAACGTATTGAAATTGCGCCAGAGATTTTTATAAAACTGTAGTTTAAGATTTATCCGTTTGTCGCTACTATTACAATTTTGAAAAAATGTGATTATTATATTTTATGTATGCCAGGTGTTTACTTTTATATATATATATATATATATATATATATATATATATATATATATATATATATATATATATATATATATATATATATATATATGCATGTATATCACATACACAAATATATGCTATTTACTTTGTACTTTTAATAAGTGTGAAAGAAGTTTAAAATAATATTCATGCAATATAAAATAATCACAAATATTTCCTTCATCAACAATTTTTATTTGACGAAAAGTATTCATAGAATATACAGATTTGCAAATAATTATTATATATTTTTTATTTCAAATCATGGACGTAGCATTTACATAAGTATATCGCAGCACCAGAGTAACCATTCTGTTCAAAGCCATAGCCAGAATAAATTATTTTTTAATTCAATACATATACACACACATATACATATATATATATATATATATATATATATATATATATATATATATATATATAAATTTATGCAAATACATTCATAAACACAGTTTATTAATGTACTCATTTACTATTATAATAGGCTATTGATTTTAAAATTTTGTAAAATATTGAAGTATTCTTTTAAAAAATATAATTTCCCTAACAGACTAAATTTAAAATAATTGTTTGTTATATTATTTCCTTTTAGACAAACTTCTGTCTATGGCAAAGACAATATGTAAACCTAAACTATCTAAATAGTAATTGATACTACAGCTAGTGACTAAATTGGCGACATAATTGCAAATGAATAACATTCAACATCGCTAAGTAAAAAGAAATTAAAACCGAACACAACACCGAAATGTAAATTAAAACACAATTACTCTCGATCCTACTTAATTTTAATAGAGGCAATTTGCAAATCAACGGGGTACTATCCGTTAAAATTTCAGTCCTTTTTTAAAATATATTCATTTTGTTCCTAAATTCTCATCCATGGATAAGAAATAATCTACTACCTCTTAAGATCGTACTGATTTAACATTGTTTGCTTTAGTTTGCTTGCGATATTTTCTCTTATTTCTTTTTAAATACTTTACTTATAATAAATATATTACTTATGACAATTGTAATATATTATGTAATGTTTGATAACGATAAAACATTACTTACTATGTTACGTTGTTGTAAATATCACAAATGAACATTAATTTAAAAGTTATTAAATTCTGTTTTCTTTAATATACTCCAGAAAAACATTCTAAAAAAGAAGAGATTATCAGATTTTACAACAATGAGAATCTAAAACATACAATGTGTTAACAAGCATCTTATTATTTTCTTTTTTTGGTGTTTTGTCATATGAAATCTTTCATATTTATTTTTATTAATTTTTTTCAACACATTTCACAAGTTTTCAGCTACCAAAATAACTATCTTTATTTAAATTGAATCTTTATTATTCGAATAATCTCATTTCTAGTTTGTATTTTCATAAATTTAATTTTTTGTTGATAACTTGGTTTATATTCAATAAATATTTGTTTACATTAAATTTCTTCATTTGGTGTATTGAAAGTTATTAGAATTTCAGTGGGCTGACTACTGTTTCAAGTATATTGTAGCACTTTTTTACTTGAGAAGACAGAATATACATTTATAGGATGATACAAAAACATAAAACAATTACATATATATATATATATATATATATATATATATATATATATATATATATATATATATATGTATATATGTATAGCATAATGTATTTGGTTAAGAATTTAATTGAAGATCATAATTATTTATTATCATCTAATATCAACAATCAACTATGTTTACAATAATAATGTAACATAAATACTCATTAAGTTTAATGGGTCTAAATTAAAAATGATAACAATGCTTCATTTTTATGTGAAAAGCTATATGAAAAATTTAATAATAAAATGATATCTAATAATATTTAACAATTATTCATTGATTACTCTTATTGTTTACAATCAGTATATACTTTAGTAAACATATTTACTTTACTAAACTCAGATATTATTTAGATATGTTAGAAACAATATTAGTTTGATACATTAAAAGGCATATATTCTTCAAATTAATTTCAGCACTTTCACAACGGATGAAAGATTCTATGATTTTGTTTATCTTCAATTAAAGAAGGATTATATTTTGAATCTCACTAAATATACTATTCCTCTCATAAAATATAGATTACAAGCCCATTTTCACATGCCTGACTTACAGAATGTTATGTTGAATATTACACATATTTTTATACATATATATGTAATTTTTATTTAATAATGTATATCAATATTTCTTCATACAATTAAAACATCTATTATTATAACATATATAACATAAATATATAAATTCATGCATAGCATACATTTTAAATATGCATATAATCTCAATACTCAATATTGTTTGCAATTATATATCTGTTTAAATAATTACAGTAAAATTAATTGGATATTACTTTTAAATTAAATGACATTTGCTTCTAGTTAACTGACTTGTGCACATCTTACATATATATATATATATATATATATATATATATATATATATATATATATATATATATATATATATATATATATATATATATATAAATAATTTATTCTTACATGCATGTGCGTGAAAATATGTAATTATAATTACTTACATCTCCATCAAAATAAATACAAATCCATATGGTTGTACATATATATGAATACATTCTACCATGTGTGAATAAATGTGTATATGAATATACACATCAAAACATATAAAACATAGTAGTCAGCCTATTTTAATTTAACATATAAAAAAATATAATTAATCACAATCATTATTTTTGGATGTTGCTTCCACAACAGTGTTATAGTTAAACTTTCAGCATATAATGAATTATATATATATATATATATATATATATATATATATATATATATATATATATACCTTATATTTTGAAATAAATGAAAGATGAACTAACCACAAATAGTGGGCTATGAAATATTTGCTTTATCGATGTTCGCTATTTCGTCATGTGAGAAACCAAGAATTGATTCAATGGCTCTTAAATGTCCTCTATGATTTTCTTTGTCGGTCAGGAAGTAATAGATCGCTGATTTTAGGAACTGCAATGTTACTTCAGGATCTAGTTCGCTTTTATTACCCTTGGCTTCAAGTAATCTTCTATACATTGCCTATGAAGATGAAAATTAATTATTTGAAAAGTAATTTGATTCATCAAATGTTAACTGTTTTTAAAATTCAATTGTACATTAAAAAAATTCAAAAATTTCGATTTTATTGCTAACTATTTACAATATATTATACATTTACAACAAAACATTTATTTGACAATATATGAATCTCCTTTATACAAATAAAAACACATACAAGATAACAAACAGTTGACATATTATTTAAGGATCATATTAAAACAGTAAAAATTGAATGAATAACAACATGAAATTAAATGAGTTTTTAAAAAATATTTGTTGTGTTTCATATTTATCTTATTGTTAAAATAAATGGAGTTGATCTAATAAATTATCTATTTTTGTTGTCAATAATTTAGAAATTAAAAACAGTTAACAAATACTACTTTCATTATATATATATATATATATATATATATATATATATATATATATATATATATATATATATATATATATATATATACATATACACACACATTAAAAACATCCAATTTGCGAATGAAGGCTGTTTCTACAAAAAATAGTACAGATTATGTTCACAAACGAAAAATCCCATGCACAAAAAACGAATTGAAACTTATTTACTGTGTCTTACTTTTCAATACTTAATTTTTACAATGTGTTATTTTTTAATAAATGTATGTTACACGAATTGTTTAACATTTTTCTGTATCATTAAAACACATTTTGAATGTTTTATACTTTTTATTAGCCGCGCATTTGTTAACAGTCCAACGGAATTCTTGATTGAGTGTCCGTACACGTTGTAAATTGATAAGAAAATGAAGCAACGAAGCGGTAATGTTTCACTGTTAACTTTCTTTTTTATTTTTTGATTAGAAACAAGTTGTAGAGAATTGGTCAATTTCCAAATATTTCAGTTTTAGTTTGGACGCCATTCTTAAAACTTACTTTGTTCATATGCTTACTGGGCACTTTAATAAAACTTTTTCATGGTTTGAAATATTGTAAATGAATTAGTATTTTAACTGCATATTTGTACGGTTGATATGCATTTCACATCTTTGATATTTCACGAAGACTGACAAAAAATCAGGAATATATATATATATATATATATATATATATATATAAGTACACATGTAAGGAACAAATGTGTTAAAAATGAATTTATAAATTTGATCTAATATTCAAAATTACCAACAAACTATAACTAATTTTCGGTAAAATATCTTTGAACAATACGAATTTAATGAAACGTAAGGCACAAAGTTTCGTGTCATTATATGTATAAAAAAATATAATTTATGAATGAAAAAATCTGATAAAAATTTCTAAATTTTATTTAATATCGCATGCAAACATAAATTGTAAGAACTGTGTGCGTTGTAAGCGTTTTCACTAATATGTTTTGGTGATGGTGCATTACAGATTATATTCTAATTAAGTTAGGCCGCGTGCACCTTTTGAATATTTTTTTCTAATACAGACCTTTCGGGCACCTAACACCCATAGAGAAACAGCCTCCTTTGCGCTTAGCAAAGTCTGTGCGTTAGTAGCATACTGATCGGCTGTCTGACACACGTCCTGCAAAGTCGGCAAGCATGCGAACGTCAGAAATAATTTGAGGTTAGGTTAGGTTCTAACTATACGTTACGATTTAAAATTATAATCACTCATTATATTACTAAAATTAAAAATATCTTCACGTATCTAAAGTAAAATCGAGCGGATTAAGGGTCACCAAACTAAAATTAAAACGTGTTAAATAAATAAGAAATGCAGCTATCTTATTCATTTATATTAACTAAAACATTTAGCATTTTATCTTTCTACACTTCATTTATTTTTAAGATTTAGTTACGTGTCTATCGTTTAAATTATGATATATATATATATATATATATATATATATATATATATATATATATATATATATATATATATATATATATATATATATATATATATATATATATATGTATACATATATACACAATTTGTATATTTACCGTAAATAATTAAAAACAATTATTAATTTTTTCTTAATAATTTGAGTAAAATAAATACGTATTCATTAATGTAAATACAGTACAAAGAAGCTGAAATGTACGAGAATAAGAAGCATCCAAATTCAACATGGAATAATATCAGTTTATGAATATATATACAGTGACATACCTTAATGTTGTCTAATTCGGCTTGTGTTACTTGCAGTTGATGTAAGAGATCAGAAACAGATACACGAGTGGTGCCTTGGACTGCTGTCGAAGTGGAGGCTTCTGCGGTGGTCGTATCCGGCCAATCCTGTCCATTATCTCCGGGATATTTCTGTTGATTCTGATACATTTGCAAGTACATTTTCTTCTGTTTCTCTTCACTAGCACGTAATTGTGAACTAACATCGTCTAATTGTTTCTCTAATTCTCTGATTCGTTCTCTGGCTGATTCATAATCCGGAACAAGCTGACAATACCTTTCATTGACGTCACTTAACGTTTTCAGTAAAGCTTCGACACGATCGTTATGTTGCCTTTTCAGTTCTTGTGTCTGATCGCCGTGTGAACGAACTAAATCTTGTAATTTATTTTCATAATATTCGATTAGTTTCTTCCTCTCTTCATCGCGATCTTCGAAATCGGTCGCGCATGCTTTGTCTTCTTTGGTTTGATGCTGTTGATGGTACGGTGAAGCCGATGCCAAGTCTTCGAAATGACCCGAATCTGCACACGACGATTGGAGTTCTAGTGGGACTGGCGCTGGTGCAGGAGATTCAGGACTGTTCTCCCGTACTGTAACAGCTTCACTCGACGTCGATTTTTCATCGGGTGAGCTAAGTGATGCTTTGTAAAGTCGTAGCTCGACGACTTCTTTTGTTAATCGAAATATGTCGCTATCTTTTTGTTCTAAATCTACTTTAGCCTGTTGAAGCAAGGCTTTAAGACGTCGTATCTGACGTTGTGCTCTTTGTGTTGGTGTCAGATACTCGTCGCCTGTTTGGCCAGCATGTGTTGAACAATGGACTACGTATTTCATTTTGCGACCTAAAACAGCACAGTCCGTTATAATAAAAGTACTTTATTTTTGTATTCACAGCGAATTCTATGAAATTCACCTGAGAATGTTGTACCGTTTCTTGCGACATATGCGTGATCGCAAGACGCAATACTGGCAACACTGCTATAGCTATGCAGTGAGTCGAGATCATCGTCATCCGGTCCATCTAGTAAAAGGGGATCACTAGGACTCCCTGGTGGTGTTCGAGGGCACGTTTGCGAAGCTGCCGATGATAGCGACAAGGACTGAAAATAATTATATATATATATATACATACACACGCAATACAAATTCTATTATCTTTAGTTTTATTACTCTGAGAAAAATGTCAAATAAACATTGTTTAAACTTGAAAATTGTATTTAGTATGTTCACTTTAACTAATATTGTAACATATTCTTCAAATTGTACTGTGTTGTTTTTCTGTGAGCCATTTGTTTATGATTGTTCCGTTTTGAATTCTTACTGTCATATCTTAAGGAGGTGAAGCGTGGATTATGTCAACTAAAACCGCAGAAATGTTGGATACCGACGAAAGAAGAATGTCGAGAAGGATATTGGGTCCAGTAAACGATGGAGGTATATGGAGAATACGTTACAACTTTCAATTATATAAGTATATAAGGAACCAAAACTACCGGTCTTTATAAAAATGCTACGCCTGCGATAGGCAGGTCACACTGAGCCGATACCTGACTCAAGAGTATGAAAAAGGGCCTTGGATGGGACAACCAGGCGGGAGACGACCTGTGGGCAAACCAAGACTCAGATGGACAGACAATATAGAGAAGGATTCAGTGGAATTGTTGGAAGTAAGGAACTGGAGAAGGATTATCAGGTAAAGGGATGTCTGGAGGCAGAAAATTGAGGAGGCCAAGGCTCGATTTGGGCTGTAGCGCCATCGAAGAAGAATAAGGTTCAAAACGAACTCAAATATCTCATATAAACATATTTAATTTAAGACGATATGGTTTTTATTTTATACTTGTTCTTTAACTTTTGTATAAAAATTATTGTTTATATTTTTTTGTGTCTAACAAATAATCCGGCTCTGTGTTTGTGTTTACATATTATGTATAATACATACCGAGCGTTTCATAATATGTATTGTATTTTTAATGCTTATTTAATGTTGCACATTTCTTGATATCGTATGTCTCGAGCCAATTAACCTAAATATCTTGAAGCTATATGTGAGAAATAATGCTTTATTTATGCGAATATCTAAAGCGTTAGTTCAATTCTTGTGTAAATTAACAATATTTATATATATATATATATATATATATATATATATATATGTATATATATATATATATGTATATATATATATATATATATATATATATGTATGTATAATTTGTGTATGTATTACTTGTTTTCAACAAAAGTAATTGACGCAATATTTTATATATGATCAAAATTATTCTAATTTAAATAAACTTTATGTTGAAATTATTTGATTACTTATTATTAGATCGGTACATTTTATGGTACTTATTATGCCTTTTTACTGGATATAAAAATCATTGTACTATTCGCCGACTTTTGTTAAGTGTTTTTATTACTTGAAATATACGAGTTTATTACTTTGTGTTTTTTTTTAAAAAAAATACAAAGGTTAATTAATTTAAATTCTTAAACTTTCAAAGATAATCTATTAATATTAAGCATGGCACAGAATTCTGAAAAGTGCACTAATAATTCCGAATGAATTTTTAATGCAATTCATATCCAAATTGAATTTAATTTTGATTTTTATTGAAAACCCCCATTGATAAAAGTAAAATATGAATTACAAGTAGAGAAAAACAACAGTTGATTAATCCTAGTTGTTACTTTATTGTAATAAAAGTATGATTATTAAACATATAAATTTTAATTAAATTCAATGAGACAATAAAAAAATATGAGTTTTAATAGTTCAATCCTTTTTATTATTTTTAACAGCTACCAGTAGAATCTATAAATCAAAAACGTATAAAATATGTTCGCGTTCTCGAATTGATCATTTCTTGTGAAAATATATAAAAGAATCGAAGTATTTGTAGTTTTAAGGTTCATATTTAACTACAGTTCAGTTTTAGGTATAAATCACAATAGAAGATTAATTTATTTATCAAATGAATTCTCTAGAAAAAACGTAAATTGTAATCTGTTAATTGTTGTTTTCTTTTAATTTCCGTTTTCGTCAATTAGTAATTGCGAAACAGATTTTTCGTGCTATCGAATGAGAATTTTAATTCTTAGTTATGTACGACGTTTTAATTTCTTTACGTTTCAGAGCTCTTTGCGTTAATCTTATTCACATTTTAAAACGTTTAATGTTTTTGGAAGTTTAAGATTCTTCTATATATATATATATATATATATATATATATATATACATATATATATACATATACATATATACATATATATATATATATATATATATATATATATATATATATATTGCTACAATCGAAGAACATATAAACTAGTTTAAAAACTACTGTTTTCAAAATAGTTTAGAATGTTAAGAAATAAACGGTAATGAAAAAATTTTTAAATTCCATATGTTACATAAAATGGTGCAATAAGAAGAAGTTTAAAACTGAATTATACTGTACAGATACTGAATTATTCTACAGAGATACACAAAATATTTGTATTTATTTTCACACCATTTTAAAACGAATCTCCAGTCCAGTATTGTACTAACACAATAATTAATGCAAAAACGCTCTTATTATCTAATAAAACCTAGTGAAAATTACAAGGCTATTTATAGATTTATAAAACCCACTCGTTCGCACTATACATCCACATGTTACTAGTCAATTAGGCAAAAATGTAAACGTATGAGGCATACATAACGAACGGTTTCATGCACGCGCGTTGAGCCTGAAAGGCTTTCTTTTTCTTGCTTCGCTCTGTCGATAGGAAAACATAATAGAACGACGCGATCTGTATCAGCGAAAGGTCACGTTATTTCAAAGGGTCGCGAATGTTTCGTTTCTGAAGATGCAATACATACGCGCAAATACATTCAAGCATATATACACAAAAAACATGTAGTTTTTTTTACTAGCGACATATTGTTTCCAGTGATCTATTCATGTATTTTGTACTGGCAGAGTCTTATTCGTAAACTCAATGCGGGTTTCTGAAGAAAATTTACTACTTACTCTATGCAGAATGACAGACAATATTTATTTTTAGGTTTATATGGAGTTTTAAAGAATTTGCAATAAGGACGAATCCTATCAATGTATATTGATAAATTTATATATTTGCTAATAGTACATGTATATATATATATATATATATATATATATATATATATATATATATATATATATATATATATATATATCAGGGGTGGACAACTTTTTCGATAATAAGAGCCACATACAATACTTTTCACACATTTTTGAATGTTCAAGAGCCACAGAAAATATTATTTTAAAGTTGTATTTATTAGGCTGGCAGAAAATAATTGCGGTTTTTGATCTTCAAATTCGTATACGAAACCGTAATTATTTTTCTACCGACCTAATGTAAATAATAAAAAAATACAACTATATAGTAGTCCTACTCACCAAAACAGAATATATTTAATCTCTACTCGTTAAAGATTTTGATTGAGTCTTCATTTTTGCAGTTAGAAGTTACAGATTGAAAGTTACATTTTTAAAGATATTTTTCTCAAATATTTACACGGTAACCCGTCCCGAATTTTGTTTTATTGGATTCAGCAAATCTTAATTAAAAAAGTTGTTTAGTTTCATATCTTTTTTGAGGATTGTTCATAACCATAGAGCCACCTTAAACAGCAGTTTAGACACATAACGCATATGGATGTTTGAAAGGATAATGTGAATTACCCGTTTATATATAAAATATTCTATTATTGCTACATACTATACTACTATAAATTATTAATATAAAAGTTTAGGAAAAATGGCAATAAAACCCAAGATTGTCTTGGGAGCCGCACAGAGTAGTTTTGGGAGCAGCAGCTTGCCCACCCTCTCTCTGTCTCTCTCTCTCTCTCTCTCTCTCTCTCTATATATATATATATATATATATAGAAAGAGAGAGAAAATGACAACTTAAAAATGCATAACGAATTATTATTTAAAAAGGCTAAATATCATTATTTTAGGTTCGTAGATTTTTGAAATATCCAAAATAATATTCAGTTGATGTATAAGCTACTTAGTAATAAAATTATATATAATCCTTCATACATTTCTACGATTGGATGATGTTCATGATCTTTTATTTATTTCTCGTTTATTTCTAATAATTTATTAAACTGATTTTTAAAGACTTAATTTTTACGAAAATTATTTAGTTAAAATTAAACTGTAAAATGAATAATTAACTATAACTAAAGTGTTATAAATATAGATAATCGGGCTAATCGTTAATGTTTGCTTACTTTAATAATTGTTTTTAAATAAATACTCACGTACAGTCTAGTAGAACGTTTAAAATTCAATTAATGATTTCTCAACAATAACATTTAAAGACATTCAGATCACAGTGTTGTTTACTTTCTCCAACTAAAATGTGTGAAATACTTTAGTTCTAAATATGTTGTAAAAATGAATAACTTAATTTTAATAAAAAAACACAGACACACACCTTTTTAATATTTATATATATATATATATATATATATATATATATATATATATATATATGTGTGTGTGTGTGTTTAACTTTATGGATTAAAAATATATTTAATCTGTATGAATGGTACATCGTTGATGCTATTTTTAAAATAGGTCACATCAATAAATAAAATAGATATTTTACTTTATAAGGAAGTACGCACTTAAATAAACGTTATGTGATTTCATCGTGCCTATAAATTTTTGAGAAAAAATTGTTGTGACATCATGAAAACATGTCCTATTTAAAGTGCAAAACACTGTTTTTTTAAATATTTTCCATTCAAATTAAAACACATTTCGTTATTTATTAAGTGCTGAGAACATAATAACGCATACATGAATGAAAAACATACACCAACGGTATTTACCCACACGTATCGCTGTATAACCGTGCATTTAACAAATTTATGGATAATTGTGTTTAATTTGTGACATTTATTAATTATACAGTTGCAAATAAACGTTTTTTTATTCGAAATATGCTATCTGCTTTTCCGAAATTCCATAAGAGCTTAAATTCATTTCAAATGATAGAATGATTTGTTGGTTATTTACATTTACAGTATTTTTCAGAGATTATTACTGAATTTTATTGAATATCGCTGTGTATATGTGAAACATTAATTTTTATTGTGGTATTTTTAGTTTTATCCGATGATACTAAGAATGTAGTTAATTACTATTTATAAACAATGGAAACAAAATGGATTCTGTAGTTCATTATCAATATTTTATTTAATGGAATAATTAAAAAAAAGTCTAGATTTATATACAGCTATTAAATTATATTTATGTTTGCTTTTAAAAGTACTATTGTATTATTTCTTATCAGCTGTATATATGTATATATATATATATATATATATATATATATATATATATATATATATATATCTAGTGACATTCAAATACTAATTATGGACGACATAAACTTACAACTTAGGTAAAAGAAAAAATACAAGTCAAAAATTAACTGTACGATAAAATTATTGCAGTATGCTTTCTATGAATCAACAAAATGAATTATTAAAAAAAATATCTTTCTAAGGTGAGATACAATTTTCTAAATTCAGATCTATGGATTAAAGTGTTAAGTAAATATAATTATGTTGTTTTATTAGTATGAAATATATAGATGATTTTTATAAAAATGTAAATAATTATTAAGACAGTTTAATTCTATGATTTTGTTTGTTATTACACGTGTTTTCTTGAAACGAATTATTTGTCGATTAGAATTTTTTACACGACTAATATAATTTTCAAAAAAAAAATTATTATAGTGTTTTATATGATATCTTTATTCTTTTTTACATACTGATTCCGTACGAACACTTAATTGTTTTATTATTTAAACAAGACATGTTGTTCGAATGTACAACAATCTTAACTAATGAATTTAAATTTCAATTAGATTAAAACTTTATTAACTTTCCAGTGCCAATGTTAATATCTTAGGTCCTCGATTTCATTAATACAATTATAGTATCTTTAACAAAAAGATATAAAACATCTCCATTATTAAAAATGTACAAAATTTATTTTATTGCGTAAAAAATAGAATATATTTACTGAGGGATTCCATTGGATCGGATGTAACATTTTTTTACAATCCGTGATGTGTGGGAAAATAAAATATTTTTGATGTAGAAACTTTTCAACTTTTAAATAAAGAAGTTCAGTATGTAGATTTGTGTTATAAGATAAATATTAATATTAATACAGTACTTCAGTTGCGATGAAAATATAAATGTAATTTGAGTTTTTTTTTTTATAAAAGTGATTTTTAATGTTGAAATAACGAACTAAAAAGAGAAAGTGTATGCATAACATATGAAAAATATTATTAAAAGCAGTCGAAGTGTGGAGTATTGATATTTAAATATATTAAAAAGATTAAATACGAAATTAAAGCGTATAAATATTTGAATTATGAAATTAGAATTAATATATATGCAAATGGACTAATTATTACTGAAACATTTTATTATAGAAAGGATTTATTATTAGAACTAAGTCTTTTCACTGCCTAATAAAAATAAAATTTAATATTTTTTCTCACTACTTGCATGTTTACTTGCTATGAATATTCAGGAATTATTTACAATTGTAAAAAATGAAAACAAAAAATATACAAACATATTTTCACTGATTGTTAACTCATCTTCCATTTTAAGATCACTGTATGCCTTAACCATTCTTGCTTTCTTAAGATTTCCATTCAAATAAGTAATTTTTTATTCTAATAATATCTTTTTACTTTTCTGGATTTTTTATTTATATTCTTGAAATTATTTTTCTTTAGATCATTTTTTTTCTGAAATTTAACCAAACTGTAGTTTAAATTAATAAAAAGACATTAAATAAAAGACATCTTAATACTGACACTAAAGAATAACAGTTAACAAAAACATGTATATCAGATTCATTGCAATTTCTTTTCAGTCGAGTGAATGTTTTTCAGATGTAGGATAATATTTAAAAATATATGCAAATACTTAATATGATTCGATAATAATCAACAGGAAATCTCCATGTCATATGTTAATACCTCTAATTTATTTTTTAGTATGTTTAAAATTATACTGTGGTGCATCAATGACTCTAAGCTAGATATATCTTTTTATAGACACTATAATAGACACATTTACAATTGCAAATAAGACTCAATGGAGAGGAAATTGTTAGATTAAAATATAAATAACATTATACAAAATTTGATTCGTCTATCATACTACTGTTTTTCTTATTACCTACATTATCTTTTCAATCGGCCAGTACAAACTTTTGAAAATAATATAAAACGTATTTTGAGATATAATTAATATTTATGAGATGTTTATAAAGCACACGGTTTATCTTAATACATGTATTAATATTTCACCGACATATATGTACCTAACTGTGCTTTAACTGAATATCCACTACATTAATTAAATTCTGGGAATGAACACTTAGTACTTCATTATGGGATTAATTTTATGTAGCTATACGTGTTTTTAATATTATAAAATGTATTCCGTATGATTTTAATGGATTGGTGAGTATTAATTAGGTTGGTAGAAAAATAATTGCGGTTTATGACCTTTACATTCATATACATTGGACGAATAATGTCTAACTTTTGTGCAAGCTCTCAAATAAAGATGTTTCAAATTTTAAAAGAATTGTAAAATAAAAATATGTTTTCCTCATTTGAGAGTTTTGAATAAATAGATATAATTTATTTAATACATTTTAGTTTTTTTATAATATGAATAAATAAATTTTATTATTGTTTGATATAAAAACATATTTCCAACTATGTAACTATACAGGTAAGGTTTATTTACAGTTTAAGATCAACCAGATAAATAAATTATTTCAAAAGATCAATCAGTTTATCCTTTATTGCTTTTTAAATAATGCGCGAAAAAATAAATTACCTTATTCCTATTATGTGAAAGAAATTTAAAAATAATTACAACATAAATAAATATGTAATTTTTGTAACAAACATCAAAGATTCTTTTAAAATACATCTTTATACTGAGAGAGCAGGGAGAATTATAAGAAGCCCAGTTACTGATTAGTTGTTTTTTTTAATTTAAATTTAAAAATATACTTTTTAGAATAGTACCTTTATATTGTCGATCATGATATTAAAAAATCGAAAAACGAAATGTCTGTTTTATTCTGTAAAATAAATAATTATTATATTTTGATATTATGTAATTGTATTTATGTATATTTTAATGAGAAGTTGAGTAATGTTTAACTTTGGATAAAGAATATTTTATCAATGAAGTTTATTTTATTTATTGTTTATGTCAATTATTTATTCGTTATATATTCAGATGTTGTTGGTGAACGATAAACGAAGTAGCTATAGTTTACATATTTATTCTAAACATACTTGATTCATATTTATTCAATTTTTAATAAGTTTATTTTAAAATCTTTGTAAAATCCATGATATTGAAAACCAATACAGTAATTAAATGAAGTCTGTATTTGTAGTTACTTTTAGCTGATTTTATAATCTTTTATGAATTGTATTGAAATTAAATATATTTATTGCGAGTAATAAAAGACACAAGATATGTATACTGTATGATTATTAAAGTATTTACTTAAATTGAAAATAAAACTTAACCCAAAGATATATTTCAATAAAAATGAATATATGCGTTTCGACATGAAAGCAGTGAAAGCGTTTATGAACTTTTGTCAATAACATAAAATGTAATGATTGTTTTTAATTCAGGATGAACATTTAATAATATAAGATTATCTTTTTCTTAAAGATTTATTTCTAAAATCAGATAAACAAAGTATGGGAAAACCGTTTGACATTGAGGTCTCTTTGAGAGAATTAAAATTAAGTGTGTGTGTATATATGTATGTATGTATGTATATATATATATATATATATATATATATATATATATATATATGTATGTATGCGTGTTGAGATAGTGAGTGTATTTGTACACAAACATCTATGTGTATGTGCCACCCATCCATCCTTCAGAGATCATATGTTTTCTATATTATGAACTGAGATGTAAGTCAATATAAGAGCAACTACTTACTAAACTTCTTTGACGGCTTGGTGACCCATTAATGGCGACCGTGTCGTGTGTTTTATCCGGACTTCTGCCAGGACTCTTTAATGATGCGGTAGTACTATTAGTACCGACCGTTATGTGTCGCGCACCGGAGGCACTAGCACTACCACCTTTCAATTGATAATAATTTTCGGCCGTGTTGTACGCCGGGGTGCAGGGCCCCGTCGACGCGGAGCCCTTACGGTATTGTACCCCGGTGACACGTTGACCGCGTCTGACGTCTTCCGCACACGCTTTATTGGAATAACCGCCATCCCCGCCCGGACCACCCCACGGAGACGATGGGGTCGTGAAGGCGCACCGCGTCGATCGATCGCCACGCACGCGCATTGAACCAGCGCGTCGCAGTACGTTCGGACTTGGGCATGATGTCGGTTTCACAACAGGAATTCGAGTAGGATTGCCATAGCCATTCGGCGTCGACGTGTGGCCGTTTTGCAAACATATAGACGGCAATTCACTGCCGAAAGATGTTGGACGTTGAAGATGTGGCGTTGAGTTTCTGAAGCTCATAGTACCGTTCCGAGAATTGGTATTGTTGAATAAAGAGCCATTTAATCTTTGGTTCGGCGATGTTGGTACACTGTTGATTGTTGAAGGCTTTGTTATTGTCGTGGTTTTTGTATTGTCAGTTTGAAGAGCGATGTTCATTTTGCTGTTAATGAAAAATAAATACATCATTATTTTATCAATAAAATGAAACTCATATTATATTATCACAAAGTTACAAGTGTTATTAATTAGTATTTGCTTTGTAATGTGTTTTTCATATATACAATACAATAACTACTAAATATACATTGCGCAGTAAGTTTCACAAATTATAAATAGCTCGAATGTTTTTTATTATTTTCATTTCATTTGTAATTATTTTTTTCACAAGCGAATGGTTACTTGCAATTCAGAAAATATATACACTTTTCACTTATTATTATACATTAATTATATTTTAATAATTACACAAATGTGTATTATAAATAAATAAAGATGGCTTGAAACACATTTCAAGTATATAAACATAATTCGCAGGTCTGATATATATATATATATTTATTAGTATGAGATAATTCTTGATTCAAACTTCACTGTAATCAAATAAGATGGAAAAAATTATAAATGTAGTTTCTATAAACGGATATAGCTTACTTTAATTTCACCAAATCTATTCAGATTAATATTTCTGTCTAGTATAACCTGAATTATTACAATAATCAATAGATATACCCCCAATAGTGAACTACATTACAAACTTAGGTATTATGTTTTAATTGTATCGTTAATTTATTGAAACTAGGTGAAACTGGAAAAAACATATTCATAGTTAAATTTCAACCATCAATTTTATCATGTTGTTTAAATTTCAATTGTTAAAATAAAGGATAAACAGAAATTGCAAGAATCAAAATTTATTACACATGCCAAAACATATATACATATATATATATATATATATATATATATATATATATATATATATATATATATATATATATATATTTAAGATTTTGTTTATATTTTATGTGAAGTAACGATCGTGGAATTTATAATTTAATCAAATCATGATTGTAAGTTAATAAGTGTATCCACTTAATTAAGAAAATTCTATGAAATTCCCTTTAATTTCATCAGAAAGTAGATTACAATAAAGTGAAATTTGCACAAATCTATACACTTGATGACAATCACTTTCATAATTCACGGATATAATGACTTTTTAAATATTATAATCTACAACTTCTTTGTTGTAATTACTTTCTACACTTATTGTGTTTGTTTTAAAATATGATTTGATTAGTTTCTACACACGTCGGACGTAACTGTCGTAATGAAGGGAATATTTCACTTATAAATTGAGTAATCATACTTTATAATCGTAACGATTTCTCAGTGTATTGTGATTCGAAAAAAATGTGCGTTGCGATATGACACAACGTGGGAATAACAAAGAATTGTTTAATTACAATATATCACATAGAACAGTAGTTAATTTATGTTGAATTAGATTTCGTTTTATTAGTACAGTTAGTATGTATTGTTAGTAAAACATGTATGACAATAAACAACACAGTGTTCTATAAACTAGTACAATTTTTAAAATTTATACAATTCTACATTAGATGTGTTATTGCATGCCATATCCGGTTTTTAAGCACTAAAATTTTCCTCTAGCTACTAGCATAAACGGTTTAAACTTAATTCTCTTGGAATACTCTTATTTGACATTTACTTTTTACTAAATTTAGAAGCAAAACAGATTTTTCTTTGCATATTAGAGAAATTATGATCTCATAATAACGTTCTATTAACATTTTTCATCTTTATGTGATATTTTAAATATTATGTGACACATTTATACATTAATATATATATATATATATATATATATATATATATATATATATATATATATATATATATATATATATATATATATAAAAGGTAGCGTCAAATTTACTCGGTTAAGAACGAAGGAACGTAGATAGAAAAACAAGATTTTACTATTTTTCTATATAATCCCCTTTAGCTTGAATATATTTTTTACAGCGCTTAATTAGCAATTCTATACCCTTATAAAAATAATCTTCCGTTTTTGTGTTAAAGTGTCCAGTTACCGTATGTTAAGCCAAGAATATCTAACGCTACCCATGTGTATATATATATATATATATATATATAGGTGCAATGTTTTAACAGGAAAATAATTAAAATAACATTATATAAGTTGAAGAATTCAAACCTGCGTGTTTAATATTATTAACGTACAGGTAACAGTTTTTACCGACAATGAATTTATATGAACAGCTGTGGTAATTATTCAGTGTTTTACGTTGTTACTTACAGCTCCGAATCTCAACTTAATTATACCAAAAAAAGAAAGAAAAATTTAAAAACAATAAAACAATTATCAACAAATTCAACCATTTACTATATAAACATAACAGATGTGCACTTTCACCACAATAAATATATTTTTTAGCGATTTCTTTCATAATTTTCTTTCTTGTTAAATCGAACGATAACAATTGTTTTTCAGTTACCTCGAACATTCTAAAATAATATTTCTATAATGCATACCAATGCACAATTAGTTAAAATGTATATAAAATGTTGAATGCTTTGCAACAGGTCTTGTTGCACAAGCGAGTTTGTTGTCTTATTAAATTAACATGATAATACATTTGTTATGTCAACGCGGATATGACTTTAATTACATTTTTTTTAATATAATTACATTATTCTTCAACTATGAAAAGAAAACAGTTCATTTTTTAAAAGTGTTTTATGTCAAATTTTTATATTAAACGAATTACAGTTAAACTAAAGGTTTATAACCTTTATTATATATATATATAACAAACTGCAATACTAACTTAAATAATTTTTGAGAAATCTGTCTCAACTTTTGAAAAAATATCTTTTTCATACCGCTCTTTATTTAGACATTCGAAGTAATAAAGAGATAAAAATTATTTTTTTAATTTCAAAAGTATTTATCTTGCTTTTAAGTGATGTTGTACCTTGAATACTTTTAAAGAATCAATCTTACTTGAATAATATTCAAAGGCAATATTTGATATATAACTGCACTTTTATTGCAGATAAAACTCAAACAGCACATTTCATAAAACAAATATACTGCAAACTGTGTGTAATTATCTGTTTAAAAGATTATTTTATTCATAATTGATATAATTACTTATATTCTAATACGCTTGAAGAATTCAGCTACATATTTTATTTTATTCTTAATGCGCAAATAATTCTCAACATAACGAATAAATAAATTATAATTTTATTTAATGCTTTATTATTTATTTCAATAGTAAAACTTTCCATAAAATTATATTGTCTTGGAGATTACTTTTACAATAAGTTTCTTTTTTGCACACAATACGTTCATTGGTAAATATTCATTGAAAAATCTAAATTTGATGGTTATAAAATTTTCTTTTGTATATAAAATAAAATAGGTTTTTTTTCTGAACTTTATAAAAATATATACATGCTATAAAACAAATTTGTGTCGTGGTAGACTTTTTTTATGGTTAAATTATGTTAGATAAAAGGAATAAGTACTAGCAAAATAGATAAACGGGTAATTTCCGGTAAAAAATAGATATGATTATAGACTTCGTGGACAGTAAATGATACTTTTTGTTTTCAATATCAACATGTTATAATTTTATAATTATTTTGAGTTCGTATAAGTGGTCTCAATATATTTTTAATATATTAAGACTATTTATACTCATAATTAATGCAATGTATTAAAAGAATTAAACAAACAGGTATTTATGATTTTAATATCATGTTTTTTTTGGAACAAAAACTCATCTGTTCATAAATAAAATATTCTAGTTATTTATTCTCTTAATTGTTAATAAAAATGATAATGACTAACAGTTGTTTTGAAATATAGTTAAGTACAGTCAATTATATTTATTAAAACTAAATAATATGTGTTTATTTACCTCAAACTGGCATGTTTATGAATAAAATATTTCATTTTGTCAAAATATCACAATACACACAATGTAACTGTTATTTGACAAATTTTCCCACAACTTGTTATTTAATAAAGAACAATTATCAATGTTTCCAGGTCTACAAAAACCACACACTCTTTCAGCAGTCACAGTTTCATTAAAATCATAATTATATTTCTTTATAGAATATTTCTAGAACACTCAAACACCACTGATTTCAAGGAATGTAGATTGTCAAATAACTGCTTTGTACTGCTTTACGTGGCAATCATTAACAATCATCGGTTGTACTTGGTAGTGGTATTGTTATGGTTTGAAAACACAATTATTCTACCGTTATTGTTATATATATATATATATATATATATATATATATATATATATATATATATGTACATAGTGTAAATTCATTATGACGGATTGCAAAAGATTACAAAGCGTGACAGAAATACTGGAGTTTTTTTGCTGTAACATCTTATTCTAATTTCGAATATTCCAACTGCAGCGGATTAGTGCATTGAGTGCAACCGTGACTCCGGAAATGACAAGTCAAATTAAAAATATTTGAATTGTTGACAACGAATGTGATTTCTAATCACTTTTTCATATCGCTGTCAATATAATTTTTGTAAAATTTAATTAAATCGGATAAAGAGACGTATATAATTAAGAATCAATATAACTGTTTTCTAATTGTTACGCATGATAAACACGCTTTTTATTATGAACTGCAGATTCATAGATAATTAATTATATACATTAATTACGAATATATATATTTTACAACATGCAAAATGTATTAATTACACATCCATACGTTTAATGAGTTTTGTAAGTATTGAGTATGGATTGGTAATGGGAGTTTATTGATTTTCATTTTCTTGTACTATTTTATAGCAATTTTCATATTAAATTTCTTCATATAGTGAAATTTACTGAAAGGTATCGATCTGAATACATTCAATATATATACTGGTGTTCAGGAAAATTAGAATAAAAATTTCATAATATTTGGCATGTTATAGTTAATTGATCCATATGTCAAGAGATTAAATATAATGATATTTTTACTCAAATGTTGAAAATGTTAATGTGAAAATATTTGAAATGCTGAATTAATGTATGAAAACATACAAAACTCAATAAAAATATCACATATAAAATACATTCACATTTTTTTACATTTCGTAATTTAAAGTCAACTATTTCTCTATAAAATAAAATAGAAACGCTAAATGGCAAACAAATCCGAGCGATATCTTACATACATTTTTAAATTTAAATAGGCATATTTGATTGTTTTTTTTTATTGATATTAATTATTTTAGTTACGTTTAATTTTTTATCATATAATGTAAATACTGTTTTAAGTAATTATAGACAATAAATGGTATACATGTTCCGTTGATTATTAATTTATGTATTCTGATTTGGGGATTTGATCTGACAGTATGTTGTATTTTAATAAGGAAACGATTTCTTTAAATATCCATAGAAAAAAATATTTACACAAAGAGATAACATTTTCTACGAAAGAAACATTTTTATTACATATTTTTTTGACAAAGAATCAAAAATATTAAATAAACAACAAAACTTGTTATTTGCAAGCACGAATACGTTTTTAATATTTTATTTATGATATTGTGTTTGTTGATTTCTCATTTTCATGCCCGAGTTTTTATAAATTTTTATTTAAAAATAAAGTACAAATGAGAAATCCGTTTATAAAGAAACCATTTCCTGTGGAGTTGTTTTCCACAGAAAATATATCTATTATTAATGTATTTATTGCCTAAGAACCTGAACGAATTGTTGTTTTAAAAGAATCTGATCTTTAATATTCGTTAATTCCGGAAAAGTTTTTGTTTTCGATTCTTTTTTTACATTTTGTTTAAATTTTAACGAACACATTCAGTTTCATCATCAGAATTTTGTCCGATTTTCATTCAGATTTTCCATTGTAGTAAAATGTACAATACATATGACAACAGTCATATGTCAATCGTTATAACTGGGTTAAAGAAAATCCAGGTAGGTGTCAATAAGTGAATGTTTCAAAGTAGTCATAAAATAGAAAATAAATGATTAAGTAATTATTTTTTAAATACGTCTTCATTCAATAAAAGCATCTGTTTTATTAAAGCACTAAAATTTATTATATGCACTATATTTATTTTATTTGAATTTCCACTCTATTTATTGATACTGTTTTTCTCGATGCCCTAGAATATAATCTCTGTTCGAATTCTATGCGTATATATCATTAATTCGGCTTAGAGCTGTTTAAATATTATTGATTAGTAAACAAACCTGATTCGTAATATATGTGTTTGATGATTCGCGATGAGTTATCTCTTTAAATTATAATATTTACTTTATTATAAACAAACATATGACATAAAGATAAAAATAAATAAGTATAAAAGATCACTTTTGACATTTTGAGATGATAATTTTATATAATTCTTGAAATTGTGTCAAGATTTACATTTTCTCAAGGTATTATTCTACCCTATCAGTAAGCTTTTGAACACCTAGTTTTTTTATATTCACTATTTTATTTTCAGTTTTGTAGAATTTATATTTATTTTCGTTAGTAAGGTTTTTTTTCGGCTGCAAAGAAATGTTATAATATAAATTTATTTTGTCTCTATTTGTTAAATAAACTATAATACAGCTAGAAATAACTAAAATGATATAAATTAAATGCGCTATTCCGTGTAGTTTCATTAAAATTTTCTCAAGGTTAATTTCGTTTCAATTTATTGTAACCACATATTCTAATTATTTTCTAAATAATAATTACGTATTTAAATAACAAAATTGTCAGTAAACTGATTAAATTCTGCATAGAATGCATATAGTTTTATATTAAAAAAATGTAAAAATATTAATTAATATCGATATTACAGATCGAAACTATATAAAAACTAATAATTGTATCTTTACATAAAATCTGTGCACAATAACATATATATATATATATATATATATATATATATATATATATATATATATATATATATATATATATAATTATATTATTTTAAAGACTTATTTACTTTTTATTGTTTGTAAATATTTTCTTTATAAAAATTTTTTAATGATTTAAAAGTTTGAAACTGTATAATTTTTATTTTACTATTACTATGATTGAACATTAATAAAATATTAAATAACGATTTATTACTATATAGTAAATAAGTTTAGATAAATTATAACTTTTTTGGTGGTTTTCTGGTATTTTATTTGAAAATAATAGACGGAAATAATACATTTTCACTTACTTTTTTAAAAGAAAGTTCGTTTCTGAATTGATATTTATGTTTAACTGAGAAATATTATCAAGTTTGTATAAGAACTTTACAACGGAAAAGATTATTGCGATTTATGGACTAAATAATACTTTACATGTTTTACTAACACAGAAATAGCATATACAACAGAATTCGTGTCGCTTAGTTACACCGTTGTAAACAAAAGTGTGGCAAGGGAACTAGATTTTTCCTATTTTTTTACAGCAAAATTTGATAGTTATAATCAATAAAACATTTTATTTTTTAATCATTTTTTTAAATTATATATATATATATATATATATATATATATATACTTTCTATTTCTGGTCTTTAAATCCGTATCAGTATTGTGACAATATACTTTCTATTTAAATATCAAGGCTATTAATATTTTTTTCAGAAGTTAACGTCAGTAAAAAATTAATTACCGTAGTAACATAATTGTTGACAAAAACATTCGATCATCGATGAAAACCAATCATTTATTGCTTTAACGCATCATTGGTCATCAATAAATTTAGGTACACAAATCTTCAAAAGTATACAATGTAATTTTTAGAGCGAAGATATTCCTTGTTTTTGGGTTTTTTAGAATTTTAAAAAGAACTACAAAATTTATACAGAAATATTGTACTGAATTCATGTGAAAAGTTATCTCTTTATAAATATTTTGACGAGAGTAAACTTAATTAAGATTTACATTACAGAAAAAAGTTATAAGTATATTTGATTTACTACATTTTTTAAATTCAAATATTGTCATTTAAAACTGGGAAATATATATAATCGTAGATTTATATATATATATATATATATATATATATATATATATATATATATATATATATATATATATATATATTAATATTTGAAAAAAATTCATATATTATCGATTTTCAAACAAATATGAATTAAAATTCATTTCTTCATAAATAATTAATAAAATATTAATGATTCGTGATCTCTGTGGAATATTTTGTAATATCACGAATTGATATCACGCAAGCGAAAAAAATGAAAACTTTTTATCGAATCGATTTAACTCAATTACATAACTTAAAAAATATAATATGTATACCAATAATAGCAATATGTTTACCACATACCTGTATATGATCAAAATAAACCTTATCAATAATTTAATAAAAATAGTCGACAATGCACTTTACATTCACAGCACAATGTTGTAACAATTACGAAATATTTATAACAACAATCAGTTTTGTAACATCTCCAACAATGATCAAAAAATAGAATATATGAGCAATTTAGATTGATTTAATTTAATAGGAATTTATTGTCAGTTCATATTGATTTAATTCTTTTTAATAATTATAAATTCAATATTGACAGTGAACGATTTCGACATAGAAAATTTAGATTGTCGCGTGGCTTTCATATCAGACTGACTTATAGATTACTTGAAGCAGAACGTGCTGTGTGGACTAGCACAGCACGTAAAGTGTGATTGTTTACTTGCTTTTTGTTTCTTTTTTATTAGCGTGTTGAGTATCATCCTGTTTCTCTCTTTTGTTAGACGTCACTGTTTGGATTATACAGGTTATCAATGAGTATGACTTGCATAGTTAAATTTTTTAGGTAGTCTATTGTTCCGCCTAGACGTATAAATGGCTGCGGCAGATTACAATTTTATGCATGCAGGATTATTATTTTATTCATATACCGGAATATTTTATAAATTTAAAAATAAACAAAACAGAAATATGTTTATGTATTTTGTTTACATAAACAATGACGCATAGAGAATCCATATATCGAAAAATAACTATACATATATATATATATATATATATATATATATATAAAATAAATTGATCGTTTACGAATAGTATTACGAATATGCATTTTTATTACTGTAAAAGAGAAAAATAGTACCAATATATATATATATATATATATATATATATATATATATACTCTATTAATATTTTACTTGTAGATGTTTTCTGCAGTTTGCATTTATTTAAAAAATATTTTACTAAAATTAAATTGTTCTTACGGTTATTAATCCAAATGCTTGCTTTATTGTTTTTTAAATTTTAGTTTCTTGTATGAATATTTGTACATTGGTTCTGTTTCATTTCACACATAATATCGGGCGTTAATTACACTACCTGTCGAAGCACCCTAAAACACCAATAACCAACCAATCAGGCATAAAAAATAATTTGTAAAATTAAATTCAACAAAACATTTGAATACAGAAGCAATTTATTATAATTTTTATTAAATGTAAGTTTTGAGTTGCTTTTATAGAATTCATTTTTATTTTTTTACCAGAATTTGATTTTTTAAATTATATTTTAAACGATCTATATTTTAAAATTAATAAAATAATGTTTATAATTTCATTAAATTCGTTAAAGTTTTTTTATTAAAAAAATTGAAATTAAGGGCTGAATTGAGTATATTATTTTATTATTGGATAAGTATTTATGTCCGGAAATATTAAAATTTGTTTTCGTCTATAATTAATAAGTAAGTACTAAAATAGTTTTAACTATCAAATAGATGTTTTTACAACTGAACAGTAAATATACGTAATACATTTTTATGTCTTCTAATAGTATTTTTGATTCGTTTTTTTTAAAAAACTCACCAATAGCAGCGTGTTATTTATTCTTATGCATGTATGTGACTCATGAAAACAGAAAAATTGTTTTAAATATTTTATAAATAAATGAATCTTTATTTTTGTTTTAATTTTCCTTTATATTTTGCATGATGTATTTTTTATTGGATTATTTTAAGTTATTCAAGATTTGTTTCTTTCTTCACAAGTTCTTAACATAATTATTAGGGATCAAGTTTCTGAAAAGCAATGTATCTAACAGACAAGTAAAATAATAAATGTAAATTAAAATTAATATCAATATATACATAAATATTATATATAAAAGAAAATAAAACTGAGTACAACTTAGGACAAATTAAAAATAATTTACTGTAAAAAAAAACAGAATTCGATATTCATTTTAAAAAAAAGTAAACAATGTAGGTTCACATACATTAAGGTGAAATATAGATATTTTTTTTATATGCGCATTTAATTTGAAAATTTTAATTACAAAATGTTGTTCAATACAAATTATATGCGAACAGTACACTGGAATGTTTTCCATAAAAATACAGTTTTAATAAAAATAAATACACATTGGACAGAACATTATCACAGAGTAATTATTATTACAATTATATTCATAACAAGTACACATGTTCTTTTTAGAATAGAAGAGAATGCGAACACTCAAATACTTTAGCAATTATTTAAAAGTCAATATAAAATAAATCGATATCCAAAATACAATATTTTAATATAGCAAAAGTTTTCATAATACTTTTCTTATTGGCTGAACACAATTGCTCTGTATTAAAAAGGTCTTTAAAGTCCAAATTACACATACTGATTTACGAAATACTATTTAGAAATATTTTCCAAGCAATTGAATTTTATATATATATATATATATATATATATATATATATATATATACATATATATATATAGACATATACACTTTAGTCAATAATAATGTAATATATTTAAAATTCTTATTTATTCGAAATATATTATTAATACTTTAATTTTTCAGAAATATTGAACACATTTCTTCTTTATCAATTATTTTTTTTAAAAAATCAAACTTATAGATAAAATCACAAAATCATACATGAATCCATACAACACTTATTGACAATTTTTAATTTTATTATATAAAAAAGCATGCATATTATTAATAGTTACTGTTTATATAGGCACAAAAAGAAACAAGGACGTTTTCACTGACAATTTATTTTATCCTGAGTTTTCTTTTTAGAATTTGTTTGTATAAATGTTTTAAGTCGTAAAAGTTATTAAAAAGTGATTGTACTTTCTTTTACAATGTCTGATAACAATATTTACCTGACAGAATACAAATTGCTAGGTAGAACAAGTGTAAGAAAAGTACAATGGCAGTCATTCATTTTTGTTTAGGACTTGATGTTGAAAATGCAGTATTGTTTTTATTTTTTACAATTTTTCCTAGTCGTTTAAATTTTTTACTTTATAAGAAATAAAATACACAGACGGATTAATTTTAAGTAATACTGGATAGTCAAAAAAATTCAATATCATATAAAAAAATGAATCTATTTAAAATATCGAAAAAATGATAAAATCGATCTTTTTGGCAGTTTTTTCATGATATTATTAATAGAAATATAATATTTATGTATTTTTTTTTTATAATCTATCAATTTTGTAGTGGAAACTGTTTAATATTTTGAATAAGAATAAATGAATAAGAATATATTTTCTGTCTAATACCAATCTTATTAAAAGACGTCCAGACCGAAAAATTGAATTTATAAAAATTGAATAAAATTATTTCAGTTCAGTTTGTTGTTAAATTAAACTCACTTATAATACAAATATTATTAAAGACAATATATTTTAAAAATTGTTTAATAAAACCTTAGATTAAGATTATTATCAGTAATATCTTTTATAAATGAAATAAAGTATTTAAAGAATTCCCTGACTCTAATGTATTATTTGAAATAAAGTGAAATTGATTAATAAAGATTATTTTTTTTTGTATAAAATTGATATAATTTGTATTTAGTTTTAAGAATTATATATCAATATAGAGATATAAGTTGAAAATTAGTACAGCATCATTAATTGATAGTAGAAATTAATAAATTATCAAAAATTAAAAATTTTATATTATAAATGTGCGTTCGATAATTAGAACAATATTTATTATACCTTTTTTTTAAAAAATGTACTGAAAAACTTTTAATATTTTGTATTGGCTTATTTTTAATATAAATGTACTTTTTTTGAATATTAATGGAGACAAATATTTTCATTTTGTTCTGAACGAGATTTCATTATAATAATTTCCACATGTAACTGGTTTTTATTGTTATAAAAAGAAAGTTTTTATTATATGGTTCATTTTTTATAGCTTCATTTGTATAACTTATATCTAATAAGCTTTATGTATTTGAAGATTTATGTAATAAGAAAAGAATTAAATATCTTAATTCAATTATTTTTCTTAAATAAATATTTGTTTTCATAAGTTAATAAATTATTGGTTGTATTTACTTGAATAAATAGTTTTAGTACTAATATATTTTCTTACAATTATTTTTTCATGTAAATTCTACTTGACGTGTTTGAAATGTTTATTTCAAGATAAATGTTTCTAAAATTCAGTCAAAAGTGTTCAAAATGTGCCATATAAACGTACCCGTCAGTATATATATATATAAAAAAATCTGACTAATTAACCTATAGATTAATCATTAATTTTTAAATGTATTTATGTAGATCCTAAAATTTCAAGTGCCCATTTAGCTGTATCCAATGGAGGTCCTTCTCCTCCTAATTCAGTCGGTAAAACATCGATAGGAACGTGCTCGTGCAACGTTGCTAGATTATTCCCATGCAGATATAACCGTTTTCTCGACTTCTCATTTAAAATCGGTTTAATAATAGTCATAGCAGTTTCGACGTACCAAGGCTGATCGACAAAATGACACCCTTTGATTCTAACAGGAAAATTGTTTTGTAATCCTTCAATCATAGTTAACATCAATTTAATATTCAACTTTGATGATTGTGGAAACGTCAATCCACTCCAGTCGACTATCAGAACAAATCCGCACATTTGATTGACACTATCTCGTGTTAATTTATCGAGGGAGTACAAGATTGCCCTGTGTATTTCCAAAATTGAATAGGCGCTCGTATCCCAATTCGCCGAGAACATGACGAGCACACAACGTCCTTTTCTATCTCGTTCTTTTAACACAATTGGGAATCCATCTCGAAGTGCTTGTTTCGTATACGATGTGATTTCGAATAGTTGTTTATGCTTTTCTCGAAATTTATGATAATTCTGTATAAGTTTCAATGTTTCAGGAATATCATATTTGCGACAGCATAGAAACCTGGTGACATTTTTTTCATCCGTTGAAAATCCTTTCAAGTCTTCACTGTCATGTAACTGATTCTGAATTATTTGAACGGCACAAGAACGATTCTTCAAAGGTTCCTTATGCGATATATCGTGTGTTAAGTTTGTTCTACACCTTGAATCCCATTCGTATTCGCTGTACTCAGCCATTTTATTGTTTACTAATAATGTGAACTTTGATTTATTTTTAAACGTCGGTGTTTATATATTCTGTTCACGTTTGTTATTGCATTATTTACTGTTTGATTGTTTCAGTGTCAAGGAGTGGGAAGACACTTATCCTATTGTAGTTATTCATCTGAAACATACACATTTTAATCATTAATACATTGTGATATTAAACTACTTATAATTTTATCGGCTAGGTATCAATACTTATTAAAAATATAGAAAATAAATATTTTTTCTATTTTTCGATACATCTCTAACTTTTATTAAACATTTTTAGAGCAGAATAGAATTCGCAGATCATGAAATAAATAAACATTCGTTCTATTTCCAAATGATGATGTATTTAATAATCATTTTTAAAATATTTTTCAATAAATATATGAACAATTTAATTATGTGAACATATTAAAACATTTTTATACACTTTTAGAATTTTAAAAATTAGTTAATTATTTTGAGAAATATTGTTGAATGTTAAAGAATTCGAAGACTAATAAAAATACTAAAATACTATTTTTTGATAAATTAATCAGATTTCATTTAAAAATCAATATTAATTTTCATATATAGTTTTATGAAAACACATATGGATGTACGTTGACAGATATGATATGAATATTTTTTAATTTGCTATAATTTTTTACCATTTTATTTATTATATGAAGAATAAAGCACTGACTAAATATAAAACATGTGATTTAAGAAAATACGTATTTTTTATAAGTACATCAATTAAGTATTCAACTTGGAATCTTACTGAAAGTCTATCTGAGAGATGACTGAGAAAAAAAGTAATTGTTTTGTTCAATATTTTTTTGTGTACGTACATGTCACAAGTTGTGCTAACGAGTTCGGAAAAATAACAATAATTAACTTCAAATAAGTACTATTATGATATTTATCATAATTTTCAAGATAAATCTTATGTGTTAATTAGAAATAGCAGAAGTAATATTCGATCTGTAGTTTTGTTAGAAATATTTATATAAGACGTATTACAAAAATTATAAATCTTAAAAAATACATTAATACTCATATTTATTTATGCATATATATATATATATATATATATATATATATATACATATATGTGTGTGTGTGTGTGTGTATACGTGTACATATAGTAGTTTCGTTTAATGTTATTCTAATAACCCGTTGTATAATATTGAACAAAAATTGAATAAAAAGACCAAGTTGAAATAAATCTTCAAAGTTATCTGCATTGCTTTCGGAGAGAAATGTTTTCAATTTAAAAAAAATATTTGCTATCTATACTGAACAGTTCTGAAAGTTCAAAACATATAGAGTAAACCAATAAATAAATCAGTAAAACTTGGGAAAGTTAAACTAGAGATGAACATAAAAAAAGTTAAAAAGAAATTATCTGTATTTCAACTTGATATTTATTTTCTGTGGATTATTATTTCGTACTTTATTTTATTTTATAAACGTACGTAATAAAAGTTTAATTATAAAACTTTATACTCTTAAATATAATTTGAAATGAATGTAGGTTTATTATACAAAAACTGAATTTCATTTTGAATTTGATTTTAACGAGTTTTATATTTAGAGAATTAAATTGCTGTTTTAAATGAAAAAATGGAATTATGATAGATTATGTTGAAATGCCATTCAGACAGGTAGATAATTCTTTTTTTCTAAGATTAAAATTAATAAAAATGGCGTATTTTAATGTAATTACAAACCTATTTTAGTGCAATAATGTGTCTTCAACAATTATTATTTATGTTAAATTTATCAAAAATGGCATTAGGTGATGTATTTTATCTTAAAAATTAACAGTTGGAGATATTTTTTTATCATTAATTAATTGTTAATCACAGTAAACTCTCATTGTTGTATTCCAAAATGGTATGTTTATATATATATATATAAATTTTCCGTAAAATTTTAAAAAATGGACAAAATATTGTAGAAAAAATTGAACAAAAAACGTGTATAGATTTTGTATTAAATTATTATTAACGATAAAAGCCGAATTTACACGAAAAATTATGATATTGATATCATAACAACTGTATGAATTATTTTGCACGAATTTTTTAAAGTGGTTTGATCCTATCACAATAGATGTTTGCTGGCTGTCATAGGCATGGCGCATGGGATCCCGATAACAACCAGGATATTGAGACAATCTACTACCTTATAAAAATGTTGATCGTCACTCTTTCGTGAAAAAATCTCGGAAAAATTTCAAAAAACCCAGATATCAATCGTTAAAAATAAATTAAATACCTCCTTAAACAAAAAATCTTTAATCCTTAAACGAAAAAAATAAGATGTTGAAAACACCATATTTTTTACTCCATCTCCATAATATTTGTTTAAAGAGTCTAATTATACTTTTTAGCACCGATTTATATTTATTGTTAAAATTTAAAAGGTTTGCTTAAAATGACCGATCTGAAAGTTTTTTTTTCATTTTTCTTTAAATATTGCCTATTTTCATTTTTTATCAGAAGAAAAACTTTTTAACTGATTATTTTTGATTACAAATTAATAGTTTGTATGACAAATGTTCGATATTTCCAAAAACTACAACTATTTTGCCAAATATCCTATATTTTATAATTAAATATAATGTTTTTAATTTTAATTTTCTGCTAAATTATCAAATTAAATTTTATCTGTGTTATTTTCTAAATTAATACACAATTTTAAATAAAAATGTAAATCTTTTTCCTCCTCCTTTAAAATATTTTTTGACTAAGTAAATAATTCGCATGTTGAAATTGTACACAATTGAACAAATTAATATCTTCTTTATCTTTAATCATTTTTTTTTAGTATTATGTTAACGTTTTAATTACAGAGTAATTTTCGATTATTCTGATACATATTAATATTATAAAGATTTTAAACTAAAATGAATTTCATGGAATAATATGGCAAACTAAAATTGTAGAAACATTATGTATGTTGCTAATTTTTTTATACTCATTTTGTTATGAATCAGCAATTTCTTATTTTAATTTTTTTATGTAGTGTAAATTATTTTAAATCGAAAAATTATACTTGAATTTAACAAAAATAGGCATTTAAAAATATTTTTCAGAATTATAAACTGATTTAAATTTTAAATCATTAAACAAACTAAAAATTATCTTAAATAAAAGATAAGCAGTATTAAATTCTGTTGAAAATGAACAATAAGCCAAATTTTAAATACAATTTGGTGTAATAACCAAAACCAACCTATATTTGAGAACGTGTTTAAATAAATGATACATTTATTTAAATACAACACTTCCTGCAAGGTTAGACAATTAACGGTTACCGCCTATACGAAAGTAGTTTGTTAAGTAAAATTATATAGCACATTTTTATTGAATAAAAAACTATAATTCATAATCAAAATATCACTTCCCATTTTCTATCTCTTTTTCATAAATAAAAAAGTGCTGAATGTTAAGTACAAGTAGTGTTTTATAATATATATATATATTTTAATATTTTTAAAATTGAATAATTGTAAACACACACACCCTCCTGCCTGTGTTATAATAAGCAAAACATGCACTATAAATATATCTATACTATTTCCCTGTAATCAATATTTACCACTTTCGAATATTTGTTTTTGTCAGAGATACTTGAAATATTATATCTCTGTTTTACACGGCTTCCATCGACATCAGTTCATGAAAACATTATGAAATTTAATATTACATGTCGTCATTTATGTACACCTGCCTTTTTATATTTTTATTTATATTTATTTATATGTTGTTTAAACAAATGATACAATAATAAACATTTTACATATGCACTTTTGAAATATTGAATGCAAACTGTAGGAATTATATTTTATGTTGTTTTATTTATGTATATGTTTCACGAATAAACACTTTTTTTTAAATTAGTATGAAGTACAGTGGAATTATAACTAATTAAATCATAATGCAAGTAGATTAAACAAATTTTTTATCCTACTTAAATAAATAAATCTATTTATAGAATCCTATTACTAATTACTAAGTGAAATTATGGATATGTGCAAAATATTAACTGGTTACAAGTAATTTAAGTTTGTATATCGATTATCATAGTTTTTAAAATGTAAATAGAAAAATAATGAATAAATGTGGAGGGTTCGAACAAAAAAATCTTCAATAACATAAATTTTAAAAAATAACGTAAAACACTTCTAGCTCAGTAGAGCAAAAACTTTTCTTTGTTTTATTTGACGCATAATTACGGAAAAAATCCTTGAATAAATGACTAAAATAATAACTTTGTTTAAAAAACCAATGGAATTAGATAATGTTATGTATTTCCTCTTTTTCCAATTTAAATTTTATTTATTATGTATATATATATATATGGTATTATGTTATTAAATATAAACATTTTTTTATACTTATTATAATTACAATTTAAATCTTTGTTAAAAGTATTATATTGCAACTAAAAGTAATATTAATAATTTTGGTATCTTTTTCATTTTTTGACTTTACAAGAGTATATGTAATTTAGTATAGTTAAAAAATAAATATATAATTTACATTATTATTTTGGTATATTTGCAAGAGATAATTTTACTTTAATTGATTACTTTCACTTCATTATCTTAATTGTTGATCGTAAAAATTACACATTTTGTTAGGACAACAATTAAATACTAGTATATAGCCAATCAAAATTGATGGGAAAATGGAAACAAACATAGAAAGAAAAAACTGTTCATTGGCCTGTATATTCAAAAAACTGTATAATATTACTGGCTACGCTGCGGACAAAATGACGAGAAATGTGGGTGTCTATTATTAAGAAAATTCTAGTTGCAGATTATGAATGCCACATAATTTGTAATATTAATTATGTTTAATATTTATTCGCCATTTACACATTTATTAATTTTTATTGTTTGCATTGCAAGAGATCATTTAATGTGAAAATTTATTTCATGTTTTTCATGTAAAATTGAATAACAATAAAAATAGAAATTAAATAATTAAAAGTATATTTATTACTTACTGTGAAAGTTAAGAAAGAAAACTGGAGTTTTCATTTGGTAGAAAATAAATATAGCATACACATGTACAGAGCGAAATTATTTAAAAAGTGCTAATGTACTATTATACAATATTATTTCTTAATCACTTTCGTGTAGTCATTGTAATCGTAAATTATCTATATAATAATTATAAAATAATAAACTTTTAATTATGCTTTCCCTTGCATAATTTAATACACCATTAAATTTGAAATACTGAATTACTTTCAAGTAAAATATTTTAAATTACTGTCAATGCTGTTCAATACTTTATTTTGCAGTTTGTTGTGCGATAGATTATTATTTAACATTGATAAGAAATACAAGTATTTATTTAAGTAATTGAAAATAAACAGTGACATGTATGTATGTATGTATATATATATATATATATATATATACATATATTGAACTTGGTGTAGTAGGAACATTTCTTATTCTGGTCAATATTTATCAAATTTTTCATGAATACTATTTCATAGTTTGAGTTTATAATTTTTACCTGCTAGTTATAATATTTCATAATTTTTAAATATCTGAGTGGTACTGTATTTAATAGACCTTTTTTATCCTCGAATTAATAGACCTCTCTTTACTACATTTCAAGTTTAACGGGGAACATTTTTCGGTATTTCCTTATTATTCTTGAGTTATATACTTGTGTTTTCCTATTTTGCAATAGAAAAACCAAAACGAAGGTAATCATAGATATTAGCTGACGGTAGTGAAGAAGACAATTAATAAAATTGTAGGCTGTGAAAAAATGGATATGGAAAGCGATAATTATAAGGAGAAAGTCCATCGATTTGAAAAATCAATCTCTCTGAACTAAAATCTTGTCTAAATGACTTAATTATGTTATCAACCCATTATTTGATCTTGAAATGCAGCAGTACTCTTTTTATTTCTGAGTTTCCAGAGATTGTATCATGGTCATAATCGTTCCTTAAATATTGCAACTACAGTTCAGTTGATAATTACGCTTACTCACTTACACCTCACTTAATAATACATCACTAGATCTATCCATGTTCATTAGATTTATTAAGAATCATTTTATGATCTTGAATCGATGTTGTGATTGATTAGGCACTATTATCAATTGAGACCTAATTGAATTATTTAACGAAAGATTATGAACATAGACCTTTATTATTATGAAGCGCTAAACTTCCAAAATACAAATTAAATTAGACGATTCATGTAGACTAATTAGCAGACTAAATTTTGTGATCTTAAAATATCTCTTTCTCAAAAATGTGTGTCAATCCCGAGCTATGGCTCATAAATAAATAAATATATACTTGTAAATCCATAAATATAAAAAAGAATCAAAGTGATTAATTCATGTGATATTGATTGGTTTTCATTTTAAACGAACGAGTAGTTTTTTTTATTATTTTTTAATGTGTGACATGAAATATGTATAACATGTTCTGTTTTGCATATAAATACGAATTTTATAACGTGTTTCAAAATACATTACAGTTTTCTTGGTTTTATTTAGACGATATTTTATAGACATTTGGATTAAACCGATATTTGACCATATTAAATACGTAATCAGTTAAATAGTGAACAACCATATTTAATTTTAAAACACGTTTTATTATTAATTCAATGAGGATCAATATTATCAAAAATTTTGTAATTGCAAAATGTAAATAAAATAATAAAAAAGTATTTTATCACAAATTTGAATTTGAGATATATATTTTTATCTCTTATGACTAAGCGCTGACATATTGTTTATGTATTTAGTAACAATACGTTGAATCATATTTAACATTAAACCTTTATCATTTTTAAAGAATTGCATTATAAAAATACACCTTATATAAACGAATACGCGCTTTACTTTTGACGAATGTAAATTATTATGTTATTAGTCAGTAATTGGATGTTTTAACATTGTTAACCTTGGCTTGTCATGAAACCTTATTCAGAATAATATGTAGTAAAAAAAATAATTATTTGTACGTTGTACAGTCCACTGTACTTTAGATTTCAATAGTGTTTATATCTTATTGTATATTTTACTAGTCATAATAATCATGCATACATTTTAAATTTACTAACCACATATAAATAGTTGAGACATATATACTATATATATATATATACACACATATATACATATTCATTATCTTATATGGTAATCATATCATAACTTATAATAAATTAATTATTTTTTATTTTAATGTAAAAGTCTCAAAAGTGTATAGATAATTCGTTTAAATTCATTTTAGATTTATTTTTTTAAAGTTAACGTTTCAGTAATTACGAATGCTAATTTTATTACTAAAGTATTGTTTTTAATTACTTGTGCTCTTAGCTAAAGAAGCAATAATTTTATAAAAAATGTAATTGAGTGCGTAATATTTAAAAGATTAATGTCATAAAGATGAGAAAGAATTCGTCAAATCAATTATAATAAGTACATTTTATTTTTAAAAGTACTATGCAACATAATTATAGAAATCATTATTATTTTATCTTTCCACAAACCTGTTATAGATTTGTTTGTCTTGCATTCATAACAATTAAAATAAAGAGTTAAAAGGAGGCTCAATGATTCTAATGAAATAATTATGAATATCAGGTAGACAGAAAGACCAACAACAATAATTACATTATATAAATGGTAAATTTTATAAATGAATATGACAATTTAACTAATATACTTGCAGATAACGCAAGTTTAAACCGGTCATAGAGAAAAAGTACTTGAGTATATCATAAAGATCGAATGAAATCACTATTAAAAATATTTTTTCTCATTTATTCAGATTTTAACCCGTTTGATTTTCAACATTTAGAATTTTGCGACGAAGACCATTGTACGCCAATAAACCACCTCAATCAAGGCCATATATTTTTTAGTCGAATCTATTTTTTTAAAGTTTATTTTTTTAATTTTTAAGATAGCAATGCTCTACACTAGTGTTCTTCAAACTGTGTTCCGCGGAACCTCTTGAGGAGTTCCGCGAATCGAAGTAAAAATTCGAAACAATTTTCGAAGAAAAACCCCGAAAAGCTAAACATTTTAAATAGTTAATTTATAATATTTTTTTTTATTTCTATAAATACCTATTATTATACAGTTAAACTGTATTTATGAATACACATTACGACCCCGATCAATGAGATGTAAATAATAAAATTTGGTCATGTAAGATGGCTGATTTTCAAAACTTGCGGGGTACTCTTCTTGAGTTTTCTGGAGATAATAGGGATTGCTCAAAAAAATTATAATCTTAATGGTTTCGTGAGTCGACAAAGTTTAAAGACCACTACTCTAAATTATAGTTTCTTATGCAGTTCTTGCAGCATTGCGTTTCCTTTCTTTGATTTTTTTTAAAAATAAAATAGTAAACAAAAAAAGTACTAATTATATTGTTTCGAGTGCTTTCAGATGATAAATTTAGGATTGTCAGAATAATTTGAATTATTGTAGCGTTTAAGTAATTAATGAAATAATTTAAAAGAAATCATGATTAAGTGAATGTTTGAAAATAAGTATTTACTTATAGTTTACATATATATATATATATATATATATATTTAAAAAATAATGAAAAGTGGAAAAACAATATAATTAAATTCAGACTTGACACAATTCAAAGACGATTATAAAAACATCAATAACAAATAAAAAATTATTAATAAATATCCACTTGAGATTATTTTCTATAGTAATTGAAAAATCGCTGACATGAAATTGCTTTATTAAACTGTTTGTTTTTATTAAAATTGCTATTTTATTACACTGTTCGCTATTTTAAAATTAGAAACGTTATTGTTTTCCAAATATCGACCATAAAGAAATATAGATATTTTTTTTGTTTTAATGTTCCGAAGTAGGTACAAGTATATTTGAATGTATTAATGTTAAAGTAATTTCACTAAAAAAGTAATTCTAGAATAATCAATACATTTTAATTTTAAATTAGTATGATCAATGTTGTCATTGAAATCCGTTCGACCGTAGATGTCCATTCTTGTACACAAAAGTCTGGAATTTAATTCAATATTCAATGGATATGATCTGGTCAGAGTACGTGCGAAAATTTGTTCTAGATTCGATAAACTGGACTGGCTAATATGGTAATTATAATCCATGATTCAATTACATAATGTGTAATGGTTAAACGCTTCAGGCTAATTAATGTTTATAATTTTAAAATCGAGTACAATTAGCGTCGGAAAGAAAGTTGCTTTATACAAACAAAACTATAAAAAATATATATTTGCATTTTTTTTCGTGTACTATTAAAATATTACAATGTGGTTGCTTTGAAAACGAATTATATATCTAGTTCCGTCTTAGTTTTCAATAAGACTTTAATATAGTTTCATTGGAATGACTATGAATCAATATTAGTATTAATCCAACTTTGACTTTCAAATGAGTTCAATTACTTCAAGTGTAACTTTTGGTAAGACTTTAATAAATCAATGATTTTTTTATAGTTTAAATATATCGATCTTAAAAAAATATTCAATTGTTTATACTAATTTTCCAAAAATGCTATTTTTAACATTGTAGAAATATATATTAAATAGTATTAGAAGCATATTGGGATTGCATAAATATACTTTTAGTATATAATTGTATTATTCGTTATAATGTTTGTAAAGTGAGTTATCAAATAGTAGATAATGTTAAAAAGTTCATTTTCATATCCATGATAAATAAAATTCTTTTTTCTTTAAGAAAAAAATATCTCACTACAGTACAGGCGTTCGATTATTCTTTACTTTGTTTTATTATATTAATTTATCCTTTGCAATTTTTTAGTATATTTGAGTATTGTTAAAGAAATCGCAGGAGATATATAATAACTAAATTCCGAAAAAAATCAAATAAACGTGAACATGTAAAAAATTTCTATCTAATTAAAGATGAAATGCGTTTCGTAATTGTAATGTTTTCTATACAGTTTGACGGAAATTACTGTTTTCACAAATAAATCTGAAGTTAAAAATGGTTTTTAAATAGTTTTGACGATTTCAAAGAGTAAAAGTTGGTGCCCGTGCAAGGGACACTTTTGAATCCTAACTGATGAAAAAATGTGACAATAATGAATACAGTGATTGAAAAAGATCGTGAATAACGAAAAAAATAATTCTAGGAAATGTTTCAAATCGATTCGAGATGAATTTTAAGCATCCTGGCTAAAATTTTGGATTATTTGAATAATTCTACTAAATTTGTGTTAAGGTTCTTTAAAATTGGAAAGAGGGAAGATCTAATCAAGTTCATTGGTAGTGAAGAAATTTAAAAACGAAAAAAAAATTAATTGAAATTCACAATTGGGGATAAATCGGATTTTCAGTTCTGTTTCAGTAGAAGATTTTATCATTCTCAAAAAATTTATTGATGTTAGGAACAGTTGCGTTTAGAAATGTTGAATAAGTTCTTTTTCAAAATATGCAAAAAAAAATACTTTAAAACTGACCTGCATCATTTATTTAAGTTTGGACAAATTATGTCTAACCTCTTATAATAAATTATTATTTATATGATAATGTTCATTTAGATTATAAGGCTGTTGTTTTCAAACAATAGGCACAGAACACTCTTTTTCATATCAATTTTAGTATTTACCATTCACAAACAATTTTAAGGAATCAAATTTTAATAACTAATAGACAATAATGATATAAGTTCTACATATAAGGAATTTTCTTTGAAAATGTATATAAGGATTATTCGAACTTATGAGACACCAGTATCGTTTAAAAAAATTAAAAATAACGGACAGATCTATAATGACAACATTCTGATGTTAAAAACATATGGCGTTTAGTTATATAGTATTGGTTAATATATATGCAAGTAAAAATTCTGAATATTTTGTAGTATTATTTATATTTTATATAAAAAATATCAAAATAGGCCTGATATTGACGTCATTCTAAAGACGAAAATAATCATTTTTAAAATAGTTTCTTTTTTCTAAATAACATAAAGATAAAAACTATATATTTCTTATTTGTTATTAACAGTTTATGAGATAAAGAGAATACTCTTCTTAAAAATACATAGTAAATAATGAAATTTAACACTACGATATTAAGACAATACCATTTTTCTTTTCTTAACCTATTAGTCACCATATTGTTATGTTGATGTAGTTACAGTATACCGCATGAAAAACAATATTAATAAAAATATAATAGCCATATCAAATGAATACCGCTCCTTCTTTTCTTCATCATATGAACTACATACTACTAAATATTTGTATATACATATACACAGAACATTTATATATATATATATATATATATATATATATATATATATATATATATAGTTTTGATTAATTAACAGTAGTATACTATTTAAAAACAAATTTGTACGTCCTTAATGCTTGCAGGTAATTAACAAAAATACTATTTAATTCATACGAACAATACGTTTGCCTTAACAACTATGAATAATTCAAAGATAATTAAAAGTGATAATATCATTTTGATTAAAAACCGGTATATAACTATAATTGGATTTTACTTCATTTTTAGTAATGCTTAATTATTTTAAAGTCGATATGTAAAGAACAATGTAACTGTATTTTTATATAAAATATGAGCTCAATAAAGTGTATTTAATATTGTAAAATGTGCTTTACAAAAGTAAAATCTTTATAAAATAAATTTATTTAATATATATATATATATATATATATGCACAACGTTTGAAATTAATTTTCTGTAAACAATTTATTTATAAAAAAAAGTATTACTTACAAAATGATGTATGGTATAATGATATTTAAGATTATTAATGCAAGTTATTTAACTTATCCATCACAATGTATGAAGTAGTAAAAGTGAAATAATAGAGAAATATTTCAATAATTAATACCAAAATGACAGCTGAGTGTTAACAATAGTACAACTTTCACTGAAAACCGAAAACCGTACTAAACCACTGCTCTTTCTTTCTTTGTCGTAACAAAATCAATATAGAAACACGGGGTAATTTAACCTCAACACCGACACACCAAAAACTGACTCATTCATGTAATAAAAAAATAAAATAAAATGAAATAACGTGTTGACGGAAAAATATCTTACCAGGTGAATATTCATATTGTAACATATGCTACATATCCGTTTACTTTTGTATACATAGAGACAACAAATGGGGTTCGAACTTGGTAACGAAATGATGCCGAATCAATTTGGTTATATACTGTTGAGCTGATAGTAATTTTTAAAAAATCTATCAGACACACATCCGATACACACACTGACCTGTCACTGGTCTCTTGTCTTGTGCTGTAGCTTGATGGATTCAAGTTATAGTACGGTGAATTAAACTGTTGTTGGTTTGCTCTGAACACGTCGGTGGAAAATGGGTTTCACATGAGGAGAATTAAAACAGATATGTTCATATTTCAGTCCTTAATCGATATTTAGTTAATAATTTAGTAGTTGGTATTTTTAAATCCGGAAATTGTTAAATTGTTAACAATAAATTTTGTATTCTATTTTTATTTTGTATATTGATATAATATACTCTTATATACGTGATTCAACTTAGGCTTCCACACAAAAATATTAAAAAAACGCAAAAATTAAAAAAAAACATATTATCCCTCATTTAGTATTTTAATTCAATTGTATTTTAGTATTGAATTGAACTAAAATACTAAATAAAAAATAACATGACTTTTCATAACCCATGCGCCTCCTTTTAATAATTCCATGTGGAAACCTAACTTGAATCACCTATATGTATATATATATATATATATATATATATACATATATTATTTATTGTACTTTTGTAAAAATATTTTTAAATCTTGCATCTTTTTTAAATACGCATGTTTCAGTACAATTTTAATTCAGTCCTTTAGAACATTTCTGAGTCTGGTTTTTTTATAATCGATTTCAATTTTGGTCATCTTTAGGTATATTTTTGAACCTAGTTTTTATGAATTGAAAAACTTACATGCAGACGATGCAAGTCAAAACGGATTGTACAAAATAGACTTAACAGTGGTCTAAGATAAAAAAAATGGAAAAGATATCAAATAATTACAGAAAAAACATGAATATAATATTATTTTATTTGTTTGGTATTTAAGTTTTTGAGAATTTAGAAATTCAAGTACAATAAAAATAGGCTAATTAAAAATTACTTAATAAATCGAATTAACTACAGAAAGATACAATAAAAATAGTACGTTTAATAAATATAAAATGTATAAAAGAATAATTTTTATATAATTTAATTTTATTTCAATAGTTTATTGCATGTTGGTAATTTATCTTTAACCCATGTTTAAAGTGTTTTTTTCTATATTTTTAAAATTTTCAGTTAATATAGTGATTAATAGATTGATATATTTTAGTTAATTTTCTATATAGTTTCCATAACCATATCAATAATGATTAAATGTAAACATAAAAATGAATTATTTATGTCTAAAATTAACGATTTATATTGATATAGAAATATGTTTTTGAAATTAGACCACTTCTCTTTAATACATTAGTTAGATTAGAATATTTTGTAAAAGGGTCGTTTATAGATATTACTGAATAAGGTGTTTTATAATAAAATTCAGAGACAAAATGAATAAATATTAAAAGAAAAATAAACAAAAATCAAACGAGAAAATATCAAATATATATATAATAGCAAAAAAATGTTTCTTCGGGTGAAATTATATCCTGCCTTCGATGGCTGAATATTTCGAAGTTAACAGTGCGTAGAAAATTAAGGGCCTTCGCGTCCCATCTTTCCTTGAAAAGAGATCATTGTTTTCAATTATATAATTCAAAAAAATATTTGTCCTATCCATAAACTAAACAAATTTCATTTAAAGTAACAATTACCAAACATGTTTAGAAAAATACTGAAATGTATTCCTATTTAAACAAATATCTACCTATATACAGATATTTAATATCATATTACATTTAAAAATCAATCAAACGCCAAATTAATCAAATAAATTCAATAAAATAAAAATAATATTGTATTTCAAAATATTATTGTCATCTATTATTATATTTACTTATATTTCAACATGCAATTTTTATATCCTTAATATTAGTAAAATAAAGTATTAAAATTAATAGCTATAATAGAAAACACTATTAATAACTTTTGTATTTAAAAAAAATATAGTTCTTTTTAATTATCAATTCCATAACTTTAATAGTGTTTCTATATCTCTGTTTTGAAAATATGTTAAAATTGTAACACAAGATTTGTTATGGATTGGCGGTTTTAATTGATATATAACTGTTTCAAAATAATTTAGAAGCAACAATTGATTTTTCTAGTTTATACGGACTTGTATTCTTCTCTTATATTGGTTGTATTGAGTGTGTGGCCGTACAAGGTAACAACAGTGCCGCAGGGCGGAAGTTGCTTCACCTGAGTCATACAGCCTATGCTCCGTATTGCATTGCATGAACAATATATACATACATATGACTATATGCATATATATATATATATATATATATATATATATATATATATATATATATATATATATATACATATATATAAATAGATAGACAGATATATTGATACATTTATTTAAATTACTTTTCTTTAGAATGATGACAATATTTACTACTTTTGACGAATGCATAATAATAAAAATACTCTACTTTTATTAAATTAATTTATTATTTTAAGTTTATAAGTTATATTATTAGTAAATAGAATATACAGTTTTTCTTATATTTTATATCAGTCTTATATGAAATGCTAACTGTAATTTTTGTTAAAAGCTTAAAAATAAATTGAAATTTTTGTTGTAATATGAAATATCTGTTGAGTTTAAACAATATATTGTTAATATTTTTTCATTATCTCTTTCTCTCTCTATATAATATATATATATATATAATATATATATATATATATATATATATATATATATATATATATATAATGAATGCAAATTGACCATAATTGTTTTATATCAAGACCCTCATCCAGAAGGACGTATTTAAACTGCAGAGCTTATTAAAAAAAGTATTGAGAAAATAGTATTTTTTTAAATAAATATTTAAATAATAGCAGGTCTGGATTCCAATACCATATATCCTTCTATTAAATCAAATATTTTCTTGAACTCGACCTCAACTGGCGAATAAAATGTGAAGACAATAAAAACGATGACAAATACCTTGGAATAATTCAAGAATAAATTTAAAAAAAATACTTTGAATCGCTCGAGAGAAATTTTAAGAATCTAACTGAAATTCTGCGTTGTACAAAGAAGTCTGTTAGGTAGTCTAAGACTCGTAAAACCAAAAGAAGGAAGCTTAAATCAAAATGCAATCATCCAAACAGAATAATGTACTTAAATAATTTAGTCAAAAAATGATTCATATGTTATTATTCATTATTATTTTCAATGTTCAGATTATTTTATTAATATATATCATTTGAAGTATTATTAAGTAGTTTGTTCGAAATAAACTTTTATATAAAAAATAAATCGACTATAGATATAAAGTAAGTAATATTTGTAATTTAATAATAGGAAAAACTAGATAAATATGATTAGAAATTAAAAATTGATAATAATTGCATAAACTGTAAATTCGGAAAGAAATAATACCGAAAATCTTAAAAAAATAATAACTTATCTCCTAGTACAAATAAAAAAAAGAAACTAAAAAATGTTAAATGAAATTTTAAAATGGTAATAAAATTTCAATCAGAATCAAATAGTTGTTCAAAGAACGAATAATATAGAAATTCAAAACATGAATATACAAATAAAAACAAAGTAGATATTAATAATAAATAATTATACGAAGAAAAATAATAATTTTACTAAAATTTTATAAAATAATACATTTTTTATATGCAAAAAAAACAAAACAAACACTTGATATTTATTTTTAATTATTTTTTTACAAACATGTCATTTTAATTTTGTTTTATTTGAATAAAACTTAACCAGTATTAAAAAAATCGTATTTTAAAATAATCAAATTAAAAAATAAGTACCGATATAGTTTAATCTTACGAGATTTTTTCTTGTTGTGAAAATGGGCGATGAAGATAATTTTTATACTACTTTATGGCCAAAAGTTCCGCCTAGATTTGATAATGAAATAATTTTACCTAAAGAAGTTGTTCCGTAAGTAAGAGTGTTTTAATTTGATTATTAAAATATGTAAAGTGCGATTACACAAATCGTGCACATATCTTTTTAACTAAATCTGATAAAAATTATAATTAATTAATATAAAACTTATTTTATTTTCATCAAGTGTCGTAGAAGATGTCGTCTCTGATGATATCATTTATATAGATGATATTGTTGACTCCCAGAATTATGATAACAGTGAACGTTTTAAAAATGTCTGTAAGTTAATTTTTGTAATTAACGTATAACATGTTTTATTAGAAATGAAAATATAAGTAAATTTCAACTGTTGTCGTCAGCAAATAATAATTTTGAAGTAATAAAATATTAAATATATTTTAAAAATGTAAAAATCAGAAATATAATTTCATTTTAAATATCATAAAATATTAATATACAAGAACAATGTAGAAGATAAATCTATTGAAAAAAAAAACATCTTTTTAAAGAAATCTATTAAATTATTATCAGTATATTTTTTTTAATTGAAAGTTTAATAAAGAATGATCCATTTCAGTGATTTCATATAAACTTCAATAAGCGTTTAGTTTTTTTTACAACTACATATTTTAATTTATTCAGTCCAAGCTACTTTTCCGAAGTTTCAAATCTTGTCTTCCTACTTAATTATCAGACTTCACTTTAATTGCATATTTCTAGGTTAGCAATTAAATGGTCGTATCTCCTAGCTATCGTATATTATAATTATTTTGTTATATATCCGTTTTACATCTACTTTAATTACTCATGTCTATAATAATGTCAGTTTTTATTCATATTATCAATTTTTATCTCAAAAAGTTGTTCGAGATAAATCATTTTTTTATATTATACTATTTTTAAAAACAGATCAAATTTTCTTGAATAATTTCCATTTATTATTAGCTTGTTCAGTCTTTTGAACAAAACTGTTTTAATTTCTTATATTAACTATAATATTTATGAATTGAAAAGAATATATGAATTAAATAAAATGTATATTTTAGACGGAGCTTGGGGAAATTTCGCTTTAAATATATCTTTATGGAACGATGAAGTGAAGCCATATAATCGAATAACAGATCCAGAAGATTTGGTTTTAGAGACTAAAGAAACTCGTGGATGTCTCAGTCAACGAATAATAGCTGCATCTTTATCTTATTTGGAACGGAGTTATCATACTAAACAGTACATTCCAATCAAATTTGAAGCTAAATGTAAATCTTTATCAAATGTACAAGCGATATCTCAATTCACGTATCTACATTATATTGATTTATCATGGAATTTAATATCAGATGTCAGTTCACTTAGTTGTTGTCCATTTTTGATGCACCTGAATGTTTCCCATAACATTTTGACGGAACTGTTATCGTTTAAACCACCGATAAATTTAACGTATGTCAACTATGAAGACAATTTTTTACAGAAAATTCCGGATTTGTCAGAGTACTGGTCGATTACGTATTTAGATATTTCTAATAATATTATAAAAAAAATCGAAGGATTGGAATCATTAAAGTAATTATTTATTTTGTTCAGAATCACATACATTATAAATATATCATGTAGTCATGTAAATTATATGTATAAATGTATCATTTTTATATATGTACATACAGATATAAAAATTATGTTAAAAAATATTTATCTGCATGAGGTATATTTAATTTTTATAACAAATTTGAATTAAAATAGGTTTTTGATTTAAAGTTTATTCAGTTTGCTAATTATATATATATATATATATATATATATATATATATATATATATATATATATATATGTATGTATATATTGAAATGTAAACGATTTATAAACTATTTCCTTTAATATGTTGAAGTTTACATGGTATATTTATTTAATAGTAAATATATATTTTTTCATTAATTAAAATGCATTTTAATTAATGTTTCTTCGGTTATTTATTTTATTTTCAAACAATTTATACGTTCATAGATGAATATTTGACAAATTTTGATTAATCAGTATAGATTTTATAATATTATTTTTAAATTACATATTTTCATAAATGAATTTCACTCGATAAATTTTATTTTTGATTAAAATGTTCTATAACTGATTGTATGGCAATGCCGTTATCTTCAGAAATCTAAAATACAAAAAATTCTGTGAAGAGACTATAATTGTGAAATATTTGATTTTTTTTGTAATTTATTTATACATTTTTACAAATTAATACTTTTTCCTTGTAATATAATTTTTAGATATTTAACTACATTAATATTATCATACAACGAAATTGAACGCATTGAAAATTTAAACAATCTTAATATCCAAGAATTAGATTTGGAATTTAATACCATAAGTTCTTACGAAGAAGGTCCGAATGTTGGTTTAAAAACGTTACCAGATCTGGCATGGTTACAACTGGATAATAATAAATTGAAATCATTGTCTTTATTTGTGGGTACACGAAAGCTACGTTGTCTGACATTGAAATCGAATAAAATTGAGCAGCTTTGGGAATTAAATTATTTGCGTGAAATGACTAAGTTATCGGAATTAGATTTGAATGATAATCCAATCACAACGTGGCCATCGTACAGGGAAGCCTGTATTGATACTATTAGATCATTGAATTATTTAGATGGAGAACCGGTTGATGTCTATCATAAGGTTTTTTTTATATTTTATGTAGAATTACATTTTGATGTATTTTATTTAATATAATTTATTTATGTGTTCTAAATTAGTTCTATTCAAAGAGATAAATTGTGTATAAAAAATCATAAGAGAAGATAACTATTTAACATAATTATAATTCATTCATTTTAATACAATCTTCAAGGTTGTCAATCATAATTTGCTAATTTAATAAAATCTGTTTAACGATCTAATTAAATTTTATTTTCATCAAACACATTCAAATCTGACAGTTTTCATAAAACATAAATGTTAAGTGTTAACATTATTTCCTTAATCACATTTGACGTTGTCAGATCAGTTAAATGTTTAATATTTTTGAACGTTTTAATAGATAACTGCACGTAATCTGTTCTCTCCAAGTCCTTCACTACTTGCTATTAAAAAGGCCGCTAAAATAACATTGATGCAACATTTAAATCATCCAGTAATCGATGCTTCTGTAGTACCAGTTGATAAAGGTCCTATTCCTTTTATAATACTTGTTGGACCTTCAGGCAGTCGAAAGAGACGTATAGGTAAAAATAAATATTTGTAATGTTTTTAAAGCCCACGAGTAATCAATCTATTTTTTTGTATTTCTTCAATACATTAATTATTTTTATGAATTAAATGAAGATTGTCTTAAATTTAAGATGACTTGCAAAAAGGTTACAAGTTAATATTGAGTGTATGTTATAAAAAAATCGACACACATGCATACACACACACATACATACATACATATATATATATATATATATATATATATATATATATATATGTTATAAATACTTAATGATTTTAATTTTAACGTACATATGGAACTACCTTGTATTGCAATGAAAAAAATAATCAGATTTTCTATAATCAAATTTGTAAGTTCAAAAAAACAAGTTTTTAAGTCAATTAAATAAAGTGGTTACTAAAATATATATTTTCTACTATACTTTTTTACACATTAGGTGGATTTTGTCATAAAATAAGATTACAGTTATGGTTCTTCCCCGGTGTGTTATTTTTTATTTTATATTATTTTACAACGTAGTTACAATTACTATTTGTTGAGTTTTAAAGATGATAATATACATACATAAATACATACATACACACATACATACATACATATATATATATATATATATATATATATATAAATTATTATTAAACGTAAATATAAGCATGTTTTCTTATGAAATATTATAATTATTTCGTGCAATTTTTTAAGAAGTTAAATTTATGTATACAGTTTTGGTATTGTTGATAAATTCATTTTCACAAATGATCAATGATCAATTATTGAACATTTTTGTTCAAACATTTTTTTTATGTTTTATACGAATAAAAAAAGTAATGTGAAAATTAAACTTCAATAAATAAAATTAAATATTTATTTCATTTCCTTTTTGAGTTATTTAGGAATAAGTAAACATTAAATGTCGTATATTTTTAAGCAATGTATGAAATAAGTACAACTAGATTTATAATTAACATAATAAGAATTATATAGATTTATAATTGACATAATAACTTTCAGTATCTGAATTTGTCAAAATATATCCAAATGAAGTATATAGTATAGTGTACCATACAACAAGACAGGCTGATATAAACAGTACAAATTTTCTTCCCGTTACTAGAGACGAATTTAATAAAATGATTGAGAAAGGGGAATTTATAACGTATGAGGAAATAAGAGGAAATGCATATGGAATCAGTAGGCGACCTTGTTTTTAGAATGAGTAATACAGGCACATATGGTAGTTCAGGAACCAATCTGCATAAATCAATTGTCAATAAAAGTATCCTCTTCAAAGTATAAATAATTTCACAGATATCAAAAGGATAAAGACATTAATTAATAAAATTTCCAATAGACGACAATTAAAAAGCATTTACTGCCTTCAAATTCCTTTTATTGATGTTTATTAAAACCTTCGATATTTCATATTAATGTCATAAACTGATTGATTACTGGACTATATATATATATATATATATATATATATATATATATATATATATATATAAATATTCATATATATATATATATATATATATATATATATATATATATATATATATATATATATATATATATATATATATATATTGGTGAAGAATACATTATAATACACACAGGTCGAGATCAATTAAGAAGAGCAGCAGAAGCAAACAAAGTTTGTTTAGCACAACTAAATCTTGTCTCTGCTTTGGTACTACGTATAAATGGTTTTCATCCGTATTTAATACTAGCTTTACCTCGCAGTGAAAAAACACATATGGAATATTTAAAAGAAGATTGCATATTAAAACCTTCGAATTCAGAGAACAGTAGAAATATTGCTGATTCGTCGAAAAGCCAACAAGTTAATATAATTTTTATTAATACAATTTAATACGTTTTTTTAGCAAAATATTATTACGAATATTTATATTTTGTTAAAAGAAATTAGTAAGTGAAGATTAATTAAATAAGAGATTATAACTGTTTACTAGATTACTTAATTCAATTGTTTTTTATTCAGTCTTCATAAATATATTTAAATTTATTCATATCTTGTTTGTGATTTAAACATGAAGTGAAATATTTATTTTTGAATGAAATCGTATACAACTTATTTAAGTAAAAAGTTTCATAATATTTTTGATTAAAATTACAATTGGATGATTTCCCTTAATACGATTTTTTCCCTTAAATGATATAAAATAATAATACAACTTACACAATTTATATATACATATTTTAAAGAATCTTCCCTTAACTTAATAGTAAATAGATTGTGCATCTGTATATTTTTAAAATATATCGGCCAATTTTTTTTCGATACACTAAAAATATTTTTTTTAATCTTTGAAAATTTTGATATTTATAGGAAAGTGAAGAAATTCTGGAAACAAGCTCTAGTATGGAATCAAATACAATTGGCATTGCATTAGAAGATCTAATAGGTAAACCTTTACAGAAATATTATCCATCCATATTTTTTATTATCTTTCTATATCTTTTCTAATAGATAGTATTCATATAAAATATATTTTAATATCAATATATGTTATTACTTAAAGTACAGAATATATACATTTTTATTAGCAAAACTTTTTGTTTTTAAAAATAATTTTTGAAATATTTTTTTTTTAAATAAAAAACATATACTTTATATTCTATTCGCCTCGTGATTTATATTTATAGATGATATCGATGAATATCGAAGCAACAATCTATCTGTCCTTTCTGAATTAGAAACCGTATTGGAGGTATTACATAAATCTAAAGATCAACTAACATGTGGTTCAAAGACATTACAACAATTAACTTCTGAGATTAAATCAGATGTCTTAAAAAAGACTCTCCAAAATAAAATGTTGAGCAGTTTCGACATTGGTTTAATATCAAGTTCGTTTAATGTAAGAGACTTGAAGATGTCCAAAACAAGTACATGCTTACCTAAAAAAATGAGTTACGAAGTATCTGCTATGATAAGAAAACATTCTATGCGCGATTCGTTTTATTCGTCATATTCGAACAAATACAAAAGTGCCACGAAATCTTTTTTAGAAGAATCAGAACTTAAAGAGGACGATGACTTAAGATATGATTCACATAAAAAGGCCTATGTTCATATGAGAGGAAAGATGACAAATTTTGGTGTAAATCCTTTGAAAATGAAAGATTCCTTGGATAAAAAACCCAGTAATGTTTCGAGTACAACGTCAAGTAAAAATGTAACATTCAGTAATACTAATGAATCTAGTGAGAGTATGTTAACTCATAGTGAAGAAACGTTATTGGAGTTAGTAATCTTTTTGAAATTCTTCGTTATATCTATCTATCTATCTATATATATATATATATATATATATATATATATATATATATATATATATATATATATATATATATATATATATATCGTGACTTCTATGATAGCCAAATATGTTTATTGTTTCATTCTGCTACATGTACATGTTTATAATTGATAATTGGGCGAGCGCAGCGAGCAGGGGTCGAAGCCCCTAGTATTATAAATAAGTATATTTATTGAATTGAAACTTTATAGTCGCGGTAGCGTAAATTTGCTCGGAGCAGACGAAACGTGAAACGTTTCCCCCGCAAGAAACAATGAGTGTAAAAAGAGGGAAATGTTCCTACTCTCTCTTGCTTGCGCAGTGGGTACTTCCCGTATACGTGGTGTAGGCGGTGTAAGCAGTGCTTTTGCAGTGTATTACGTATACAGTATATTTATGAAACATGTTTTAGTTATCATAAACAAATGATTTTATTCTCAGAGTAGAATCGAAGGAGATTGATAATTCAAGATTGAAATATTTCATTTAATTACGTTATGTTTACTCAATGTATATACCGCATTACCGTCTCGTAATTCTTATATCCTAAAACTTATTCACATTAAGCAAAATTAACGGTTTTGATATTTAAAAAATGATTAGAAGTTTTATTTCCACCCGTTACTTCACGCAATTTTTTTTATAGATGTCAATGCGCTAATGATTTAACATGCAGTGACTCACAAGAAAGTGACTCCATAAATATTTATTTGAATTACGTTATAAAATCTAGAGATATCTATTTGGAAATGCATGTAACTTGTCCAGGAATTTTTCGCAATTCTGTATGGAAATATATATTCTCTCTCTCTCTCTCTCTCTCTATATATATATATATATATACACCCATATATATATATATATATATATATATATATATATATTGATATAACAAATAAGATATTAATTTATACAAAAATATATACTAGTTATGTACGCTTTTTTGGTTTTTGTCGTTTCGTTGTATTTTCACATATAATATAAACATTTTTTAAAATAGATTTACACAGATGAAGTAGAAAAGAGCATTGAAAAACTCAAAAATATTATTGATTCAATTAAACAAGATTCTAATCCTCCTATTCAATTCAGTAGTTATTACAATGAATGGATGAAACAAAAACTAGATGAAAAAGTTTCTAGATTTGTAAAAGAACTTGAGTTTAATAGGTATAATCAGTTGAATAATAAATACTTAATATTAACGACAAATTGTTTATAAATATTTAAACATATTTTAAAGTATATATCAGGACACTTTCAGTTGATATGTGAACATATAATAAATACTGAAACAATTACAAATTTTAATACTGACTAGTTTTGTTTTATATAAAATCAGTAATCATTTAATTATACCAAACAATATTTACCACACTTTGGTTAGAAATAAAAAAAGTAACATATTTTCTTGAACGACATGAATGTCTTATTGGGGATAAAAAGTTTTCTAAACATAAAATCAAATTATATTCAATATGTATAACAAAATATTTAGTAAATAGGTAAAATAAAAAAAAATAGAATACATGCATAAAAACTATATCATACTAGTTTGAAAATTCATACAAACAGAAATATTTAGGAACAAAAATCATGTTAATATAACAATGCCTATATTTTCAAAATTATAATAAAGTTTATAAAAATTAAATAAAAAGTACCTATATTTGAATTTATCAGATATCTGCATGTTAATTTGGACATCAGTTAGTATAAATTTGAGGAAAATTAATGCTGAAATAACTAAAATAAATAGTACTAATGTTGATTTTAATTAAACATTTATCATTTAATAGTTATTAAAATTTTATAATTTCAATAATGAAAAAACCTTGTACATTTTAATTTTTCAACAATCAATGATGTAAACCTCACAATGTATACTTTTGTTTTAAAAAGATCTTCAGGGAAGAAACAACGTATAAATCCTAACAATTTAGAACATAAAATGTATGTTGACCAATGTTCGCAATCGGGTATTGTATATACAGAACAAAAAAGTTATGAAAGTAAAAGTACCAATGAAATTCAAAGTGATTTTTCAATAAATAATTCCGTATGTTCAAATACACAAACACCATACATCAGGAAATATCTCTGATGAATTGTAAGATAAACTGCATACTGTATTATTGTTATTTATATTTATTTACGTATTTTGAATACTTCAAATATGTCAAACAAAAAAAAATGAACAAGTAACATGCAAGCAAACAAAAAACATCGAAAATAAAAAAATGTAATTAGAATGATATAAAATGGGAAAAAATGTTTTAAAACAGTAATGTACAAATTGGCTAATAATAAACAAATGAAAATAATATTAAAAATATGTTTACTTTATTGAAATACAAATGTTATAGAAATCTTAGTTTATACATATTTATATACTTATGTTTTCTTCTTAATCTACATATATAATTTTCTTCAATATACATTTTATATTGTTTCATTTCTTTTCTGTATATGCACGCACACACACACACACACATACACATATATATATATATATATATATATATATATATATATATATATATATATATATATATAATATGTTAAACATTTAACCTAACTAGATCTCATAATGAGATGAACTCATGAGTTGTTTTGAAATCAAGATTATATATTTTAGATTGATATATTTTTAATATAGCAATTATTTGATTGTTATTTATTATTTCAGTAATCAATTTTTTTCCTATTAATTCATTTCAATAAAAAATAATAATTTTCTTACCAATTAAGTGTCACTGTTCACTATATTATACACTCAGTAAAACAAAAGAAATAAGACAAACATGGAAGATGTAAACATTTGAAAATTAGTAATACACATACACACACATGCATTAATGAATGTGTATATGTATGATTATTTATTTATATATATATATATATGATTATAAATGATTAAGTAATAAGTTAAAGACAAGTTTAATTTAAAGTGGTTAAAAATAAACCAAATAATTTTCAATAACAATAGAAGAATAATGTAATGAAACAAATATTTTTAATAATAGATTGGTCATACACATTAACTACTGAATAACACTAATGAACTGTGATAAGTGTTTGCCTTTTCTTATTATTAAAGTGTATTTACATCAATGTTAAATTTATTAAAATGATTTTTCATTTTACATTATTTATAGTTTATTTTGAATTTTTTCTGCTATTTATAAATTGTAATTTTTATTGTTTCAGCTTTTATTATGACTTTTTAATATACTTTCAGTTAATTTAGACAATAATATACGTCATATCAAACAATTATATGAAAACAAATATCAAATAACTATTATTGTATTATTTTAAATATAGTATGTATCTATTTAAGTTGATTTTTATATTAAATAAATGATTGTTGATATATTTTCAGAATAGCAGGTATAATTAGTTAAATCAGAATGATGTTTATAAACTAAAAAATATCTATTCTGGTATTTTGTACTTGTATGAATATTTTCATGTTAATTTTTTTTATTTTCATAAGTAAAAAAATTTTCAAACCTTAATACATTGATACTTATTACTTTGAGCATAAATTTAAATGTACACTTTTTCTTCAATTACCTTCAAACTCATGGATTCATCTTAATACAAACTAAAAAAATATATTTAAAAATAAGAACACTTTAAGTGATAAATACGATCACTTCATATACATATTATATCATTAAAAATACATATGTAATTTTTATGGTTATTTCAGTGACCATCCGTCCAAACTAAATTTATCATAATATATGACACTTTCTGATTATTCACAAATTTACATCTAAAACGATTTCCTTATATATTAATCAGCCACAAACGTGCTATTAAAACACGTTCGATACTTTGTATGTCAAACGTATGATTCTGATTCATCAATGACAATACATTCTCTAGATTTATGAAAAACTGGCGGTGGAAGTCTGTAGGCTGGCGCTGGAGGTCTATGTGGTAAATCACCTGATCTCGCAGCTTGCCTCCATCGACCGCCTCTTTGGAATCCCGTCGTTGGGGGCGATAATGATATATTAGAGATATTCTGCGCCGATGTTAACGATATCGTCGAATTGTTTCGAGGCGTCGAATTCAGACTGTTTAAAACGCCTATCGACGATGGTATTACCGGTGAAATCGAACTCGATCTTGTCGTTAATTGACGACATGATACATCTAAAGCATCTCTAGATCCTTGTTGTATTGCTGCTAATGCAGTAGTTAATGGTGATATCCGTTGATTTGATAATGGCGATAAGAGATTTGTATTATTATGAGGTAGATGATGGTACGCAGCATGAGCCCATGCAAGCCCTGGACTGTCGCGATCGTCTTCAGATAAAGTGAGACCAGAATCCCTACTCAATGATTTTTGATCGCGACTCAATTCAACACTATCCACTAGTGCTGGAATAGAATACACAATGTTATAAAAATTTAATCCTAAATAAAGAAATTTCCAATATTTAGTTTAAGATACAGAAAATTACATCTTCAGACAAATGTATGATTATTTATAATTTTATACATGAGATTTGTTCTGAAAAAAGGCTATTAAAAAGATAGTTATTTTACAAATTCTGTAAAAGTTCTGGTAAAGAGATATTTTCTTAATTTTTTTTGTAGCATAAAAACCTAATATTGTTAGCATGTACAATTACCTTCATGTGAAATAAATTTAGTCACAATTTCAATGTATCACTTTATATATTTTTTTTATTTATAAATACATATATTTAAAATAAATCGAATAATTAAAAAACTTACAGTGTAAACTATCCGATTCTTCTGCACCGCTATCAGGAGCAGGTTCTCCAAGAAGCGACACAATATGAGGACCAAAAACTTGTTTGCACTGTGTGATTAAGGTCTCAACAAGGATAGCACTTTCCTTGACCGGTGTCACATCCCAAAGAATGCTCGGACCAACACATACACCTAAATTCTTCGCATGCATTTGATTATGCTCTGCTCTTTTAGCTATATGGTACAAGACACAAATAATATTCGCTAATAAGGAATTATTTTCCCTCGGTAGATTCCTTACAAGGCTTCGTAATTTATCGGTATTCGTTATAGATTTTACCCACACAGATGCATCTCCAGTGATTAAAGGTTCTGGTAAACTTCTCAGGAAATCTTTGAGTAATGCTGCTAGGAGTAATGGAGGTAAACAGGACAGTTCTTCGCAAGCAGCCGCACCGATCCTATCGATTTTGTCTCTATATTCGCGGACTGATCGTACGCTAGCGCATTTTCGGAATATTCCATGCGTATGTGGTCCTCTTTGCATCAAACTACGTAAAATTGTAATTAATACTGACGGTAAAGTTCCATTAGGGCATAGTCGGCTGAGAGGAACGCCCCAGACACGTGACGTTGTATTTTTTCGAAATAATTTTAATGGAGTTCTGGAATATTAAAAAAGTTTAATTGATATGATTTGTGTTATTTAAGATTATTTTTTGAATCATATTTACTTTTTTGGAGGTGGTTTTGTATTTGGTCTTAATTCGAATAAAACTGCACTCGAAGCATTCGGTGAGCTGATACAGTGTGCCAGATCGAATCCTTCATCGGCACTCACGTCTTGTTTCAGTCTGGCTAATTGAATCGCATGCGGACGTTCATAACCTTTTAAAGGGGTAGGTATTGAATCTTGTCTTGTACGACAATATAACGTATATGCATTCAATTCTCCAAGTGTTCTAGGTAAAGCTAATCTTGCTAACTCCGATGATGTAGTTTCAGGACGAATTGAAAGAGTTTTTGCCTGTAATATGAATACATTTTCTTTTGCATTTTATAAGTAAACTTTTACATAATTATGAAAATGTAAGACAGGCAATCGATATAGTGTTTAAAAAGAATTTTTTTTACCAAATCTTTTTCTGTAGTAGGATCCTTCCATACTACCCGCACACTGGTAAATTTAGGTTCTTGAGGTAATCTTTTTGAAAGAGCTTTCTGTAACGCACTCCACCATGCATCTTTAGCAGCGTGTGTTGCCCAAATCATCAAATACGTTCTAGGCGTACTCTGACCAGGCCATCCTAGTAAGAAACTTGTATCATGATCTGGAGAAGATGCTAACCAAATCTCTGATAACCGTATTGTTTCCTAAGGTAGAAATATAAAATATAAACTACTTATACCAATATACAGAGGGTTTTTTTTTTGTTTGCTAATTTTATTGTTGAAAAATTTTGTATGAATGTGAATTTTATAAATGTAAAATCATTGCAAATTACCTTTAATTTATATGAGACTGTGTTTCTGGCTTTGGCTATAATTAAAATGTCAGAAAACAAAAAGAGGTGTCTCTGTCTGGCAGCTTGTATATTTCCTGGAGGTCCCATTGCGCAAGGAGTATCCATAAGAAAATAACGTGGCGTTACAGAAGATGGCAATACAGATCCTGATTTGGTTCTCTGCCGAAAACCACCGCATCGCTACAATTTAAATATAAAAAAGTTTCAAAATTATATACATCAAGTTTACATTATGATTTTGATAACAGCAAATAATTGAATTTAATTATTTGCTGTTATCTGTTTGCTTTATTAAATTACCGTTAAATCTGTAGGATCCGACTCGTGTAATCCTAAAAAGTCTTGAGGAAATAGGTTCTGTATCCTATCTAAATCTCGACTTCTAGGATCAAGTAGTGCTGGTTGAGATCCACTTAGCGTCTTTGAATACTCAGCAAGACGTTCAGCCTGTAAAGAAGATACAACTCTTATTGACTGAATACTAAAATAATAATAAGTAGGATAATACACAATTGTTTTTATTAAAAAAAATAGAAAATTTCTATGTTCAATATTTAGAAAATATAATTTTTAGCAAAAAAGTTGTACTATCAGTTAAGTTTTAGTAAACATTCTTTTATAAAATGTATAAAAAGTGTAAATCGAATAATAATGAAGACTAAGGTATTTTTAACAGTTATGAAAAACATTTCGTTTCATTTGTATACAAAATGAACAGGTTTTAAATATTTTACAATTGTGTGATTAACAATTTTTTTCTAAAAGTATAGTTAATTATATGCAGATTTCGAAATTTATATATAAATAAATAAAACATTAATATGATTTTATATATATATATATATATATATATATATATATATATATGACACGGTAAAAATCCGCGAAATCATTAAATATAATTATAAAAATATATCCTATAAGCAGATATTCTAAAATTTGGATAATTTGGGTCTGATATTATGAATTATAAGAGATGTTCCAATCTGTAATAAAAGTAATTTAGGAATTTAAAAAAAATCAATGTATGTACGGAAAACCGCAGTGATTTGAAATATGCCTTCATAAAGTAATACTTTACATATTTTGCTATTAATGCTTATTTAAATTCTTTAGTTTATGATTAAAACAACAAACAAGTATTTTCGTGGGAGAGAGTTTCAATTCGTCATTGACATCGATACAAGACAGTCCCTACTGTGTTACGCCACTGTTTACTAGCAATTTAATGCGGGCGGGTGTTCCTCAACATTGTAAAACATGGTTACAATCATACGTTAAGAATGCGTCGTGCCATATTCAAAGTTATCAATACAGTTATACGGTCATCCGTAAAGGTCGTTTCAATGTTTATATTATAGAACGCATACCAAGATCTTAAAAATCACAATCGGCTAGTCATACATCGTATTCCATCTCATTCGCACTGGTATCAAAATGTTCATAATATATTTCACTATCTCTATTTTCATTTATAACTATTTTAAACGAGATGGCGCCACGTATTGAAAAATAATGAGTGACATGAAAGATAAATTTCTTATATGATAAAATGCTTTTTTTAAATGTCTACTAAGAGAAACGAATCGTTATTTTTACCGTATTTTCAAACGTATCATTAAATAAATCTCTTACTGTATAAGCAGGAATTCAGTTATTTCTTTTAGATTAATTAAATATTACACATTTATACACATTTATTAAGGGTCAAAATAAGTACTTTTTACGTTTTAATTCTAGCTTTCAGTAATGAAAGGTTAATAAACTCGATAAAGTAAATGCAGAAGACGAATATCGAAGAGCATCCCTCTCTAAATTAAAGAATTTACTTTGAATATATAATCATTAACTGAAATAAAATGTTCACAAAATTAATTTGAAATTTTCAAATGTATGTGTACAGTTGTATTATTAATATTATTTATACATCTCTCACTATATAATGTATCATGCGATGAATATGTAACAAATATCTATATAATGATTATTAATTGTATATGACATTGACTTATTTGGTCTATGCAACAAAAGTGCAAAGATCAAAACTGCACTTGTTTTTAATTTAGTTCAATGTCAAAACACAATAAAACATATTAGCATTCATGAAAATTTCATAGATAACAATTATTTCCATCATTTTTTAATTGTTTTAATTACATTACGAGTTTGTATTTAATTATAATAGAAATAATGAACATGTTTAAATTGCCTACGAGTAGATTGTTTCAGATTGCTCTTAGTTTGAATCTGCGTTGGTCATAACACGGAATGATTTCATTTAAAATTTTGAAATAGTATTCAATTTAAATGTTTATCTATTGAATTATAATATTTTCAATAATATTCTAACTACATATATTTCTATGAAAACATATCGGAAATGTACACAGAAGTCCTTACTCTTTCTTTACAATCAAACATTTCAAGCAGTTTGCTTTTACTTTTCACAAATAAAAATAAAAAACATAATTTTACAATGTAATCATTTTTAATTTAGTATACCTTTGTATTTTTATAAGCTTATAAAAGAAAATTACCCTTATCTGTTAAATGTCTAAAGCAGAAAATTTTTTAGAAAATGTATCATTTTTCTAAAAAAAAATGAATAATCCGTAAGAACTTTTTATGAAAAACTGAAAAAAAAACTGTAACTTACATAAACACACAATATATTTTTTTTAAAAAATATATAGTTTGTATTTATTTAAGTCAGTTTTTTTAAAAAAGTTTGTATAAAGTACGTTTTTTACACAAGTGAATATATTATAAAGATAATTTAAAACTGTTGTTATTTGAAGTTCAATTTAATAAAAAAAAATACATTTTACAATAAGCAAATTAACAATAGTGGAATATAATTTTGTAAAATACTGGTAATATCCTGCCTTATCGATCTAAATAATACTAAAATTTAATTAATCTAAATTTGACTTTCTCATGATTTACAAACCTATGTTGTAGTATTATAGAGAAATAATCAAGTTTGGAGATTCGATCATTGTTAAATAAAGTACTTTTTTAATTAACAGATTCTTATTGATTTATCAAATTCACTACCATTGTTTATTTTTAAAAAATGTGTATTCTTTTAACTCTGACAGATTTTATAACGTTAGATCTTACAAGGGACATTTTTGAATTCAAAAAATCGTATCATTTTTTAATCTTTGTGAATTACAACTGCATTTTTGGGTTATGAATCTTTATTATTTTTAATTTTTAGTAAAGAATTTAATGTTTATAATAAAAGTTTTATGTTTTAATATTTAATTTTTGTTTATATATTAAGTGAAGCAAGTAATGAAGAAAATAACCTCTTTGTAGCCACACACTGTCGTATGTGTGTAGTCATTTGAAAATAACATTATCTTATTTTTAAAAGAGTTCTTTTGAAAACATTTTAATCTTTTAATTTTTAACTGCAAAACACCTGTCGTATACTTAGAACTTGCAAGAAGAACGAAAAGTAATAAATACATTTTATCTTTATATATATATATATATATATATATATATATATATATATATATATATATATATATATATATATATAACCACGGAATGTACTATTAACGATTATTTTTAAGTACAAGTAAACATTTCATATTGTAACAAAGATAAATTTATGTAAGTAATTTAGGTACACATATACCCAAAAACGTCCACAAATAATTTCCTTCGAGACATCAAGTTTTATCTCAGCACAAAGAAATCATGAGAACCGAATATACGGAAACGTATGTAGTACGCACTTCCGGTAAAAATAAAAAAATTACTAAACGAACAAGGAAATGAGAAAAATCATATAACTCACTGTTAATTTCATACAATCGATCTGTGATAATCTAAAATGAATTTCACTACTATAAATTGCACTGCAGCTGTTCGATTGTATTTCTATGATTGTTATAAATATAGTTACGAATGGGATAATTAACCTTTTTCATTTAATTCGCAATAGCATTAACGCACTGGTTTTATTACACACTGAAATATGTCTATAAAACTTGAATGTACACAACCGTCGACTCATTGCCTGTTATATGTAACGAGACGATATGCTTGATTTGTATCAGATTTACAAGAAAAGAATGTACAATACGATTTCCTATAATTGTTTTCAATATGAATATATAAGAAACTATGTACATTGATAAATTACACTTTAAACAGAAATTGTAAAATATTTAAATAGTATTTTAACGACAAATACCACAACGTAACACTGACGCCACACGATTAAAATATTTAGAACAAACTTGATGTTATCTTATTGCGAGATACAATAATTATATTTATTAAAGCAGTAACTGTATAATAAGTAATGTTATAGATTAATTATAGAATTTAAATAGACAATATTAATTCAAATAATTAAAACAGTATAAGCACAAACCTGCATCTTGATATTTTTATTAATTGCTGTTTTTCGTATTAGAGCGAAGAAACAAAACTCCACATTTGTAATTTATCACAATAATAAAAGAAATTAATGTGTATTTTCTAGAATCATTTCTTGAATTAAATAGTATTCAACAATAATCGTATTTTTCTTGTTTTTATTGTCGAATTTAGATTATTATGTGCATGTATGACTTATAAATAAAATTTTAATAATTAAACCGGTTCCAACAAGTAATTCAACTCGCATAATTGATTTATATTCAAAATTTTATCAAGTAATTGTTGATTTATAAATAATTAATACTGTTTTGTTTAATTTTTAATACATATGTTTTCATTTTTTTTTTTGAAGATTGTTTAAAATATATTTTTATAAACATGGACTTTAAATATAATATAATACAAATATATATATATATATATATATATATATGCAAAAATTAAAAATGTTTGATGTAATATCAGTTTTTTGCTTGTGTATATTATTTGAAAGTTTGTTTAATTTTAATATTTTTCAGTCACAATTTCGGCCATCTTATAAATAAGATAATGAACAAAATATTTATTTTCCAAACCGATCATAATAAAAACGAGAAAATACCGTATTTTTCATTATATATTTTATATATTTTAAATGTGATTGAAGAGGGAAGAGTTATAATAAACATTTTTTGAAAAGAAATCGCCGATAGTGCAATGATATTAAGAAAGTGTTAAAGGTGGTTCTTAAAATTCCATGTGCTTCTTTTAATCTATAGAAACAATTAATAAAAAAATATATATTTGTACGTTTTTATATATGTGATCTTGTTGATATATTGTTCAGGTGCTCTGTGTCTTTCTGGATCATCTGAGTGTTTGCTCGCCACTATTTCTGTGAATTCTGAAGATCCAAAAGGACGAAAATCACCAAGATACCTAATAACTTACAACTTTCAAACTATTGGCTAATAGAAACAAATTTTCAAGAAATTAAACTTCAAATAAATCAAATCACGTTTAATATATTAAGACATTGAAAAATAATTAAATATGGACCATTCGAAAGTGTTTGAACTCAACAAAGAAATGGAAAAAGGGAATTGGGGAAAAATGGATGATTCAATTGTCTGCACTATTCATGTGGTTCCATGTTACAATTTTATGTAAATGGCTGGATGTTAATTGTACTTCATAACTCAAATCCAAAAAGTAATTATACTCGAAAAAAATGTTTTGTTGTACATTTTATGTCGTGATACATTTTGAATTCTTAGATGAATATTATGTTATTACGATCCAGGTTTTTGTTATCAGCAATCAGAACATTTAAGAATGGTACTAATAGAAAAATAGATGTCTGTAATTAACAAGAACGGTTTTATATTAGATGACGTAGGTGCTATATGACGACCACAAAAAGTATTATATGTAAGTATTAAATGTGGATTTGGATAAGGCTCTTCTAATGTATTCTTAATGTTTACACGATCTTACTATTTTCTAGTATCACTTATTTCGATTTTTATAATTTTTTCGATAGCCAAGTATCTCTGAAATAGAATCAAAAACAAGTTTTATTAATTCTAAAACTATAAGTTTTTAATATAGGGCTATAGCAGAATTAGTTAAAATGATAATTAGTGATATAATTGGAAAGAACTTATACTCAGTTATTTTTTTGTTTAATAAAACTGTTATAAAACATGATTTATAGAACAATTTTGATATTAATTCAATATGTAAAAGAATAAATAAAAAAATAACCTTGAAGTAGGTCTGAAAGTAACCAGATTTTTTTATATATGCCATATATTACTGGAGGTAAATAAATTCATTTTAATAAATTTAATTCACGAAAAGAAATTCAGTAACATAAATTTCAATACCTGCCAATTATCTTGTGTTAGATAAATATTCAACATATTCGAAATTTTGCCAAGAAAACGTTTATAATTTTGGGGCCTGAGTATATTTTTCGTTGAAAAACCTTCTATAAAAATTTATTGTAAATATGCACAGCAGATGGTAATTTACAGGTAAGAATTTATACTACAGAATTTCAGCTATGTATGGAGAAAATTATAGAAGGTTCGAGCGATGCACTTTAATTTTATTAACATAATTTGTAAAAAAAGATGTTTCCAAGTTTCATTTTTTTTGTAGTATACGAACGTTACTCACTTTATATTGTATTTGAGACGAGTATGAATGTAAAAAATGAAGACAAAATACAATTAACACTCGATGGTCAGTATTACTGCATTTACTTGCACTGTTAAGATACATGAATACCACGAGCCTGTATGTGAACAAACCATTGACAGTAAATATTCGCAAATCATGGCACAGATTTGCATTCCTTGCAAAGTAATGTAATGACATGCAATATTCCATTCCTGTACCCATACAGGTGTACACTTTTTACAGGTACAAATGTTAAGGTTGCTCTCAGGTACGCTTATATCGAACAAAGAAAGCTACCATAAAATAAAAAGCTTTAATCACCGATTCAGATTGATTGTGCAGTAGCAGACTTTAGAACGCGCCTGAGCATTATTCAACACAATACTCGTGCTATTCTTAAAGGTCAACGAGTTATCGAGTACTAAATCGAGGCATTTAACAGCATCTTTGACCCGACATTTCGACGCACTGTCAAAATCGAGGTCGACGGTTTTGTTTTAGTGACGATTGGCGAAAAGTGCCTTGCGTTACTTCACGTTTAGATTTTTGATACTGATACGGTTTTATAAAGAGGGTAAATAAAAATAAAACACTGTTAAACATGTATGAAATATTCAGAAAGAATTACATACAAATTTAAAAAAGTACATAAGACTTTACCTATATTTTAGATTAGAATATTATAGATAAAAAAGATATATCAATATAGATTTTTTGTGAAATGATTTTATGTGAAATCATGCCATTTTTTAAAATGAATTCATTAATTTCAATATTTTTTTTTAAAGATATTCTGACCTGTTCAGAAATTAATCTGTGTTTTTATAGCAATATCAAATCTGTAACGGTCTTAAAAAATAAGTTTTATACTTTCAATATGTTTATAATATCAATATTCACGACCTATCAAAAATTAACAAGCTAGTTATACTTCTTTTCGAAGCTAGAGCAACGCTAGAATATTTTTATTTATTTCAGTCATAGCTGAATAATAAATTTTTTTCGTCCTTGTATTTTTTTTTTTAAAAAGTGATATATGTGTTTTTGCTACTTCACTGCAGAATTAATATTACACACATCATAAAATCTTGAACAATTGATTATGCATTTCAAAATCATTCAAACACTGACTTTACGTCTTTAAACGATAATAAATTATTCAACATTTTTATAAAGAAAATGTGTGATGTGTAAGGTAAGCCATTTTATACAGTTTTTATTATTTTATCGACTAGCAAGAAAAGATGACATTTTTGTACAAGTTGATATAGAATTACGAGTTGGATTCAATTTACGAAAAAAATAATTGTGAAAGCATACGAAGAAGTAATGTGTGAAGATAGGTTGATAGGTTGGTGTAAAAATAATTGCAGTTTTTATCATTTCCAGTTTGGCATTGATTTTTTTAGTTATCGTTATCTTTTATTATATTCATGTGATATATCATTGTAAACGATGAAATTAGCACTACTGATTTCAGCTCGTGTCTATTATTTTCATTTTTTATTATTGTTGGATATAACCTCTAAAATTAGTCATGGAAAAATAGCAAATTCGCTCGACTTTGTTGTATGAGTTTAAATAGGGTCGTAAAGCAATAGAAACTGTTTGAAATATCAATTTTGTTCTTGGCGACGAGTCAATTAGTGAACGTACAGCTCAACACTGGTTCCAAAAATTTCGTAATGGAAACGAATGCCTTGATGATGAGGAAGGTCGTGGACGTCCTTCAGCTATAGACAATAATGATTTAAGAACCATTATTCAAGCGGGCCTACGTAAAACAACTCAAGAGGTGGCAAATGAACTCATTATTAACATTCAACAGTTGAACCTAATTAGAAAAATAAAAAGTTGGATAAACGGGTGCTGGATAAACAAGCAAGTCTCCTGGGCTCTTCTTTTGCGCAACAAAAATGATTCCTTTCTTGATCGCATTGTCATATGTGATAAAAAGTGGATTTTATACAACAATTGAAAACGTTCATCACAGTGGATAGACCGAGGAGAAACACTAAAACAGTTTCCTATACCGAAGCCTTCTGAAAAAAAGATTATGGTCACTGTTTGGTGGTCGGCAAATGGCATCATTTACTATAACTTCTTAAATCCTGGTGAAACAGTAACAGCAGAAAAACATTGTCAAGAAATTGAAAGAAAACTGCATCGTTTGAAAGTTTCATCGTGTATGGCCAGCATTAGTTAACTGAAGAGGACTAACTCTTCTTCATGACAACACCCGACTACACGTCTCACAAATGATTTTAAAAAAATTAAATGAACTGGGTTATGAAACCTTACTTCACCCACCTTATTCTCCGGACCTATATCCGACAGATTATCATTTTTTTAAACATTTGAGTAATTTCCTACGAGAGAAGGTTTTCAAAAATCAAGCATCAACTCAAAGCACTTTCGATGAATTCGTTAATTCCAGGACTCCAGAATTCTATCTTGTAGGAATAAACAACCTTGTTTCCGGTTGGGAGAAATGTGTGCAGGCCAATGGTCTTTATTTGATTAATAAATATAATTTTTAACTGATATATGCGTCGTTATACTCGATACGTAAAAACTGCAATTATTTTTGCACCAACCTAATATTAAAACATTAACCAAATTTTATTTTTTGTTTAATAGTAAACAGAAATTATTTTCTACATACCTTGACATATTTTTAAGCTTATATCGCTTTTCTTAAAATAATAATTATATATATATATATATATATATATATATATATATATATATATATATATATATAAATCTCCTGATAAACAGTTAAGATATAAAAATAAACTACTGTTGTTAAGTCAAACAAATATACAAGAAATATTTACTGAATTTAATTAAAGTGCATGTATATATTTGAATGTTTCTACTTACATAATTGTAACAGTAGATATTTTCTGCTAAACTACTAGTTTCTAAAAAACTCTCTGCAGAACATTCATTGACGTAATATGTAACACAATTTCGATTGAAACACATCACGTTCGTGTGTTTCAACTATGTAAAACGAACTGTATGTTCCATAAAATCGAATCGTCTGAAAGATCTATTATTGACTTTATATAAGAAGCATATGTACAAATATATATTCGATTAGACTTAGATTGACTTTTCTGTATCACCACACACAATGCGCTCATATTTGACAGTAAACAAACGAGCATGCTGAGCGTACAATTGAAATGCGTTCGAAATGAACTCCTATTGACAACACAATACCATCTGAAAATACTTGTGCATCATCATCGTCATCGTCCTTGACGTCATCGTCATTGTTATTGAAATGGCATTGACGAATGGTGTTCACATTCCGATCGTATGGGAGGAATGATACAATTTCGACTGACACGAAATTTTAAATGTATTTAGTTAATCGATCATTTCGATTCGTATCCTAATGATTGTGTTAAGATTAATAAATGATTATAGACTACTTAAACAGTTATTAGATTTTTTCAGTTTGAGTTTCTTTTTTATATTTATCAACTTTGGAAAATATATCTTCAGTAAAGTATATTATTATTAGTAACTTCGAGTTTATATCTGCAAATTTGAATAAATCGATTGAATACATTAAGGAAATTCTAGACAATTTAATAATGGATATAAGTGATATGTATAAAATTGGTTTTACTAAAAGAATAAATTAAATACATAAACATAGAAAACAATAAACACATATAAGCTGCAAACAATATCAAAATATTTGGTAGAAAAATTTTAATTACATCTTATAGATGGTTGGTTGGTTATTTTGAGCTTAAGAGAATGTCGACGACTCAGATCATCAGTGATTGAAAATATCTGCTAAGAAACAGAAAAGTAATGGAAAAACTCGAAGAATCCTGCCATCAAATGTCTGGTTGATTAACCATTACAAACAAAAAAGATGCGTACCCAATAAGTTTTGAAAATTAACCATCTTACATGGCCAAATTTTATTATTTATATCTGATTGAGTGGGGTCGTAATATGTACTCACAAATACAGTTTTACTGCATACTAATAGTTATTTATAGAAATACACGAAATTATTATCAATTAACTATTTTGAATTTTTAGCTTTTCGGTTTTTTCTTCGAAATTTTTTTCGAATTTTGATTCTGACTTGCGGAACCCCATGATTCTGCTGAAGAACACGCATTAGAGCAATACTTGTATAACTTTTCTTCATTTTAAAGCAAAATAAAATTAAATAACCTTTGTTTGAAATTAAAAGAATTAAACTAACTTAAATTAGTCAAAACTAGAAATTTTTTCATTCGATTCAAAATGAATAAAAAGTGCTCATTACTTCAAATAATTTTTAGAAAAAATTGAAATCATTACAAGACAAAACTGAAAATAGAAGGAAGCGTTGATAAACAAAATATACGAAAATCTATTAGTGGATTTTTAAATAAATGAACATTTTGATACTTGTAATCTATTGATTTATTTGTGAAACTAATCTGTTACTTTTTCAACTCATGCATCTCACTAAATTTCACTATTATTTATCTTGAAAATTTATCATTGTTTCAACTAACATTATTTACTTTATATATATATATATATATATATATATATATATATATATATATATATATATATATATATATATATGAATGTATGTATGTAATGTACTTCTAGAATAAAAAGTATTCATATTTTGTAAACTAAAATATGTATTATAAATCTTAACATTGTTATAAAATTACTTTTTAATATAAAGAATGATTTTAATTAAATAACAAGGTATGACATTAATTTATCAAAAAAAATAATTATTATTAATGGTTAATTTTTTTAAGAAAACCATAGTCTTCTAAGTTACATAGAAAAATCATTTTAAATTATTATTACATTATTTATTTACTAGATGTAACAAGGCATGACCTGTATTCAATCTTGTTATTTATGAACAGGTTTTTTTTTCGGAAAGATAATGGGGTTAATATTTTTTTTAAATTTAGTATCTTCCATTAATCTATCAAATAAGTGTTTAACGATGCGATCTATATTGCTTACTTTTAAGAGAAAGATATTTGATTTTCGTTATATTTAATCGTTCAAAAGTTATACGACTGTCTGTCAACAGTCAGTGAAAATAAAATCAAATAATGTTTTACAGAGATTTTGTTCAGATTGTGTAGGTTTTTTTTATTATCAAGCTTTCAATTCGATTGAGAAATACTCTTTCAAGTGTTTACAGAGCGTTAGTATTACAAAATACTTAGAATGAATTTTTCTACGAACACATATTCGTGTCGAGTGAGTACGTTCAGATCTATAAAGACATTATATTTAAAATAATTAAGTTTAATTCATTGAGCACTTTCAATCTGTTACGATCTGATTGAGAATGATTCAAAGTTCGTCAATGATTTTATTTATTCTTTCAATTGGTTCCACGGTTTAAAAACAGTGTACAGTTATTGAAATTAAAAAAAAATAAAAATCATATTACACCAATAGTTCACTGTTCAAGTCTCATCGGACAAGTATTCGAAAAACATATTTACATCTGTAACTTATCGGACAGTTCGAAATAATTTAAATACTTAACTGCCATTAATTGAGATAAACACGTCAGATATAATTTAGGTTATTTTCTTTGTTCAAGTTCATATCTCATTAAAAGTTTTGTACGGTAGTTGAATTCTAAATGGCAATCAATAAATTATGCGAATTTTTCATGGATAACACGCCGTAATCTTATAATTTAAGACCGGTAACATGAAAAGAAAAACACGTACTTATATGGAATAAGCAGTTCTAGCTATACAATTTTAAGTTGATACACACACATAAATATATATATATATATATATATATATAATGGTATAAGTTATATACAAAAGTTTATGTGTATTTCTATTTCAATCGACTTTTTTAACAAATGTATCTACTTTGTCATCATTAAAAAATTATCCCGACTATGTGTGTATATACACTTTAATGGTTTCGTCTCAAGACATAATTCTTAAATACTAACCATGTGCAACCCATAATTTGACTTTTAATTGCTCACAAAATACGATAATGTTAGGTTATGTCTACGAGAGATATAGTTAATGTAGTATAAGTTTTAATACGTGATTACTGGATATTTAGGAGACATGTCCATCGGTGTCTAGTTTTGAAAACGTATTCGAATGTCGTCGTATAAATTATTTCCGCGATCCAACTGTCAGTCTTTATATTGTTTTAAATTAAAAAAATGTATACATGACAATTATCTTGATTTATATCATTTAACTGTTAATGTTTTTACATATTAGAAAAAAATGGTTCTAAATAGATACGTTATATCTACGACCATGTGATGAATAGCACAGGAATGATTATATTTTATGTTCACATGAAGTAAATTACAAACTATATACAACAGTTTATTTTTAACTGCTTATGTAGTCATAGTTTGAATACAATTTTAACCCGACATGTTAATTTTTGTTTCATTCTATAATTTTTTATTACAACATAAACTACAGAACGGAGTATAAAAATAATACTAAATCGTATTATCATTAATGAATTCGAATTGTATTTTTGTAATAAACTTTAATATTTGTTTGATTTAGAGTATGTTTTAGTTTGATTTACATTGAAAAAAACAATAGAATATGTTTTATTAAATATGTAACTCTGTGTAAGATAAAACTAACATGTAAATGCGGTATAAAATGTTTAGATAATTAATGTTTTTATTCAAATTAATCGATTAATACAATACTTTCATGTTAATTAGACTGTGGCGAAACGTACGGCACCCCCAGCGAAGAGAAATTTTCACATTAGTAATATTTTGACAATAAGTAATTAAGTATAATCTGTGTATGTATTTGTGTTTTCTTAAAGCTGTACGGAAATGTATTGAAATGTATACAATACTACAATAGCAAATGATATCAAGAGTATTGAGAATTACTTGTAATTACCTATTGTTAATAATTCATCGAAATAATGATTGTTGTTACTGTTACGGATTACCGAAATGGAATGTGTTAATACTCATTGCATATCGTTGTAGAATTTTCAGACAATGGGTATTCTGTTCAAATTGTTTGTTTACTTTATAATAAACCTTTTTACTTACGTTGTTAAATAATATTTTTTTTAAAAAAAACCTCTCTTATTAAATATAAAGTGAAAGTTTCAAACTAAAGAAAAATAAACGTATTAGCAACAATGTATTTAAAACAGAAAATAAACATATTTTATGAAGAAATGAAAAAATAACTATTTAAAAATTATTAGTTTTCCAATATGAATATTAATCTTATTCCAAATGTGAATTACTTATTTTCTGTATAGACCCTTGATTACATTAAACAAGGATCTAACACATAATTAATATTAAAATAATTTTTCACTTTACGTTTTTTTGATTACTATTTGTGTTAGCTGCAAAGATCAGTTTGACTTTTCATCTATATTTAAGTAGACTAGCTTGGTTTAATAGTCGTTTACGTTTCAAATATTTGTATTTATTCTGTACTGGATGTGTTTATATGTTAACATGTATGTGTGTTTATATATATATATATATATATATATATTTAATGGTTTAAATGGCTCAATGTATATAACTCGTTGAAGATTTAACTGATTTGGGTATTTATTTGTTTAAAATATTATTACTAATTTCATTTGTATATATTTCTATTTTTTTCATATGTTCAGCTATCCACATTTTATTGGATGTATATTATATTCATTCTATAATTTATGTTATTAAAGAAAAATAACATGAAGAGCAGTTATAACGGGATTTTAGGTAAACAATATACGATATGTAATTTTGTTCAATTATCAAATAGGAAAATTACAGTTTAAGAGTTAGTATAAAGTACAAAAAATATTCATACTTGTGAAATATATTACTGATATTAGAGATATTGGATAATACAAAATAATAGATTGGCGAGGCTCATTCACACACATAAGATTCAGCTAATTCATAATGGATTTTTTTTATCGATATTTCGATATTCTTAAATATACATTTATATATATATATATATATATATATATATATATATATATATATATATATATATATATATAAGGTTATTGACAATGTTACCCTTCAACAATACAAAACGAATGTTTAACGACCTAAAATATTTTCGGTATTCCTTCAGTCTATACATCCGGAAGTATTGGCGCCACTGTACTTGTCGAAATTCCACACATAAAGTTCACAACTAACTATCCATGTTATTAATACAAATCGTCATACAATTATAAACAGATATATTTCTCATAAACTGGTTGTACGAGCGATTAATCTAGTTCCTTGTAAGATTTTCGGTCCCTCAAAAGTTTCTACGACCTACTTGTAACATATCGGCATCGTTTAAAGGGCGTGTTGATTGTTTTCCATGAACGCTCGAGCTTGTTACGAGCCTGTTGTTACCTGTAATCAACAGATCTACGGAATACACCCTAAGATACATTTCTTTCGACCTACATTTTTTGTAAACAATCTCATTGTTTTATAATGCTCGGTTGTGTGCACTGAATGAAGAAGTAGGACGCGGTGAAACCTAAACATATTTTTAACGTCGTTTCATTAAATGCACTCGAATTATAGGTTAATAAAACGTAGATGTGTGTATTTAAAGATAATAAATAAAATATTTAATAGGTTTCTGTTTGTCTTAATGATCGACAAAATCAACATAATATTTATTTATATTAAAAGCTCATTGTAAATAACGACTTATAAATTTAATGTTTATATAATTAATGTCTCTTATTTACATACATACATACATATATATATATATATATATATATATATATATATATATGCATCTTTTATTGTGTGTATATATGTCCTTGTGAAAGAATAGTTTCATTTTTTAATTTTATTTTCCTCGACAAAACATTATCCGATCCAATGTTGTTGGGACAGTATCGTTACTATAATCTATAACCATTAAAATAAATGTGTTCTCATAAAATACGCGACGCTGTTCAAATACACAACGAAAGCTATTCTTATAAAATGTTTAGGGAATTTTATGTCCTTACAAGTACATATACAAATGTATATTTTATGTGTTGACATAATCGTTCTATGTTCGAATGTTGTAATAAAAGAAATAGTTTGAGCTATTTAATGTCTACTGACCTGTAATTACTATTGTCGATTGTTAAAAAATACATGTTTTGTTGTTTCATACATTTTTTAATTTTATGATGTTAATGTAGTACAAATTTATTAAAATGCTACTAATTCAAACTATTTTTTTTAGAAAATTCAGAATTGAATAAGCAATTTATTTAATGTATTTTATTATTATTAAATATCTGTTTGATTGAGCTGGTTTTTTTATGTTTGTGTAAAAGATAAACGTGTAAATTTAAGACTAAGATTTTTGAGAGAATTTTCTGAAATGTTCTGTATGAATCAAGATCTCATTTTAAATAATTTCGATCACACGAGAAAAAAACATAGACATGGACAGGGTTACTATTTTCAATGGAACAAGAATTAAATCTCAGACAAACGATATCGTCAGAAGTAAAAAAAGTTATACATCACATCAACGAATAAGTCGCATTTACGGACCTTAAATCCATTGTGCACGAATGATTGACAGGACTCAACGTGTGTAAAAAATTCCACTATTCGCAAAATGTGTTTTTTTTTTGTCGCCTTGTACAATCTGATGAAATAGAGGGCAGTGAAACTGCGGGCGATACGGTTAACTGGCTACGTTAAATAGCCTCCGGATTCCCTCTTTTGTGTCACTTCCGCTCTACATGGTGTTTCTCGATGCGACAGTATCGAGAGACCACGTGTTCGAATCTCAACGCCCCGCGCTTGGCGACATGACGCGAACGTCTGTTCTGTCGTCGGCAAAATGAGATTATATTGTTCGAAGCTGTATGCACGGATGAGCAGAAAAGTTGGGCAAATCGACTATGATGTTTCACTGTAACGTATCGTAAAGTGGCATTAAACTGTGCTGCATCGAATCGCAGATTTTTTCATTCACAAAAAAATACTTTATATACTTTGAAACAATTTTGTAGTCAAGTCATTATGTTTTTTTTTGTTATTTCAAGAAACGGATTGTTTAAAATGTTTAAGGCTAGTGCAGTTAGTAAAAAAATAAAATTATGAACATGACTAAGAATGTCAATTTATAAAATGAAATACTAGTTTAAAACATGTGTAAATTAATAAAAATATAACACATAGGATTTTATTATCACGTTTAACATTTTCTATGAAAAACAAGTTGAAAAAATCACACAGCATTCTGACTGCGAATATTGCAAGAATAACTTGTAAGGAAATTCCATTGCCATTCACTTTAATACAAACTACAAGGACAGTCGAAGTGACAAAAAAAACATTTTTATATTAGATTGGTGTAAAATAATTACGGATTTTACGTATAGAATATAAAGACGCATATATCAGTTAAATATTATATTTATTAACCAAAATAAAGACCATTGGCATGCAAACATTTCTCCCAGCGGGAAACAAATTTGTTTATTCCTACAAGATAGAATATTCTGGAGTCCTGGAATTAACGAATTCAACGAAAGTGCTTTGAGTTTGTTGAATGTTAATAATGAGTTCATTTACCACTTCTCGAGTTATTTTACGTGGGTCCGCTTCAACAATGGTTCTTAAATCATGGTCTATAGCTGAAGGTCGTCCACGATCTTCCTCATCATCAAGGCATTCGTTTCCATTACGAAATTTTTGGAACCAGTGTTGAGCTGTACATTCGTTAACTGACTCTTCGCCAAAAACAAAATTGAGAACAGTTTCTCTTGCTTTACATCCCAATTTAAACTCATACAACAAAATCGCACGAATTTGCTTTTTTCCATGACTAACTTAAGACGTTATATCCAACAATACTAAAGAATGAAAACAATAGACATAAGCTGAAACCAGTAGTGCTAATTTCATTGTTTACAATGATGTACCGCACGACTATAACAAAAGATAACGGTAACTAGAAAAATCGGCGCCAAACTTAAAATGATAAAAACCGCAATTCTCTTTACACCGACCGAATACATATAAAAATCAAAGTACATTGTGAGACAGGTAACGATGAACTATATTTTCGTTTAGTTTGTTTTAAATCACCAGTGTATGTTTCGGTTGTTAGAAGTAATTTGTTACTGTCTACCGGTTGGTACGATACTCAAGTATTAAACACACGTTGGCGGAATAAATTAAATACCAGTGAAATTATCAGCTTCATTCTCAAATAAAATTGAAATTTAATAAGACTGATTTCTATTTATAATTACTATATATTTTTCTCCGCTAAATCAGAAAGTATTTAGGAGATTAATGAAAAGATAAAACCGTGAAACTTTTGTACCTTATCTAGATATAATTGCCTGTCATTTTAAATTTTGCATTTCGATCTTGATTATTGTTCTTGTGTACATATAGTGAAAACTACTTAACTTACTTTATCGATATAGTTCAGTCACGTAAATATTAGACAATTAACGACTTAATAATTATTATTTTAAGACAACGTTATCTTAAAACGAATCAAAGAATCGTGAAATCCTCTCTTAAGTTTCTCATAACAAACGGCTCTTAGATTGCAAATTATTAAATTTATAACCGATATTATTTCCTATATATAAAAGATAAGTAGATTGATAGATATGAAGATAATTTTTAATTTATAATTAGTAAGAAAAATGATAAACATCGATTTAATTATTTGTTATAAAAATATCGTACAATTAAAAGTAAATACTGGCTGTCATTGATTATAACACGATTGCGAACGGAACAAGCTGACATGAATAATTAACAACACTTTCTACATGCATTTCTATTAACAAATGTTTACTTTTTTTCTGAGAAATTCTTTAATGAATAACGTACTTATATGCGTTTAAAATTTACAGGTTTTTTTCTTCTGTGAAATACTATTGATACCTGACAAGAAATTAGAAATCGAACTGTAACAAGGTGTGCACGTTTGTGTTTGCGTATGCGATTGTTCTACACAAATGCTTATTGTGTATATTGACATGTGTATTTTTTTCGAATTTATCAACATGAAGGTATTGTCTGTACAATAGATGCTATATTTCATGCGAGAGTATAATACATGGATATTAGGACTAAAAATATAAATAGATTTCTTATAGTGTCAATTAATTTAATGTCACTGAATAAATTTACCATGTTTAAATCATATTCACAGCTTTTCTTCTACATAATAGTTTTTATACAGTAATATAAGCCAGACTGAAGCAAGATATTATTTATAATACAATCAGTAATAATTAAATTTAATTTAATTTCGTATAGCTTTAAAATTATTTCAAGTAAATCATTTAATGGCCGTTGTATTTTCGTATTATTTTATAATTAAATTTATTTTAACAGCAATGAATTAACTAACCGTGAAAAATTAACAACTGACTATATGTTTATGAGTCTATTGTTGTAAATATTCAAATACACTTATTAGTAATAATTAATATTGTTATTTAATTAGTTTGTTTGCTTTTTTGTGATATCACATTTAAGATTTTTAGCGAGAAAAATGATTATTCATAAAATGTATGGATTTAATAAATAAACTAATATTTATGCATCTCCATTTCCATCTCTCTCTCTCTCTCTCTCTCTCTCTATATATATATATATATATATATATATAATCATGGCAGGATTTAAGTGCCGCCCTAAAAAAAATATTCAAATGAATACTAGATATCCGCGACTTTTGGTAATTTTGAAAATATTTCAACAGAAAAAATTTTAATGATCACTAAAAAATTTGTAAAATTTTCCATTTATTTAATTTACTTAAAAAATGCAATTTGACATATAGTATATAGACCATATAATATACATTCTATTTTCTAAAAAAATTTCAACTACAAACATTTTTAGATTTAATTTTTATTTCACAGTTGAGCTACTTGTAAATCGAAGTTAAGATTGAAAATAAAATTTCCAGTTTTTCAAAATTTTCCGTCCTGGCGTATGCTGCCCCTGTCTAAATTCTTTATATAATGTATTGGCTCTTTATTTCATAAATAAATGAACAAATAACATACTTTTCTTTAATAAAAATAACTAATAACTGAAGAATTTTCATTTTTATATTCGAATCAATTATTAGACATTCTAGCAGAATTTTGAGCTATGGAATATCTTGTGAAAGTAAATGATAAAATAAAAATTGTGGACTAGTGGGTTTTAAAGACATAAGAAGTTTATATTTTTTGTAGTACGTTTTACAAAAAATATTTTTCACTTAAAGATAAAAACATATTCTAACGCTCAAAGAATAGAATATGTAGAAAAAAATCAACAATTGTTAGTAAAGAATATGAAAATTTACTGTATTGAGAATGAGAATATGTTGTTGATGTATCTATAAACATTGGTAATCTATGTCAATATTTTACAAAACTAATATCTAATTTAGAAAAGGTTTAAGAAGATTTTTTTACCGAAAGTACAGAACAGTCTTTAAAATGTTTTGATTAGATTCGAAATCAAATATACTGTTAAATCATGGCTTTGAAACAAGAACTGAATAAAATGTTTATATAAAATGGTTATAGTTACAGATCTATTTATTGATTGAACATTTTTAAAACTAAAAACGTTAAGTTTACATACTAATTAAAATAAATAAGATTATTTCTTTAATGAAATAAATAATTAATGTAAGATAGTTAAGTATATTTTTTTTAAATTATTAAAAAAGGGTTTTTATAATACTTCCAATACTTGAAATTCAGAAAGATTTCAGATCTAAGTGTACAAAGTGAATTAATATTTCAATATCAATAGACTTTTACTAAATAAATAAAGAGATTTTTAGTAAATAAATAGAACGAACTTTTAAAAACATAAACTAGCATTAAAAAAGAATCTCGAAATGCGACTCTCACGTGAAAGACGATATAACATACAACAAAACAGTATTATCTTTTTTTAGCTAAAATAACTGTGTTTTCATAAGAAAAAAATAATTGATATAAAAACAGTAATCACTCGTAATGATGAAAAATTAATTTCTTGTCTGTTCAATTAAAAAAGTGTTTGCACTTTTGATAGATTGAATTTTTGCAGTAAATGTTATTTAGAAAGTGTTAAAAAACTATGATGTTTAGACTTAAGTGCTGTTTTAATTAGAATAAATTATATTAAAATCTGATATATCTACATGCATTATATATATATATATATATATATATAATGTGTGTGTATGTACTGTGATGAATAAATAGTATTTACTATTAAGATTTAATCAGGCAAACACATATGATTGAAGATTTCTGCCGTACGTCTGTGTAAATACTTTACAAGTCTCCTCTCGCAGACAAGATATTTTCATGCAATTAAACATCCATAAATCTTATATTTATACTATATGTACATTTCCTATACTGCAGCGTAGTTCATTTACTGTTTAATGAAATGCATACTATGTGAAACTTGCATCTCATATTCTGACCGTTTTGTATATGCGTGTTAATTACTTTATTAGGTATACGTTTTCACAATGATCTCTTCTGTAGTCGGCCATCAATGAAAGAACATAAATTGTTTTCCAAAGCGTGAAAACGAACCATTCATGGGCGCCTATATGTCGCCTATATTAGGCTTCTCCGATCATTTGTCGCATGTGAAACGTGAAATTTCTGTTTATGGTGAAATTTTATATTTCTGCTTATTTGCGCGTTGATAATTTCTAATGTTTTTAGCCGAGGATATAAGTTTTGCGTGATATTTTTGTTATCAGATAATAAATAGCCATTCATATATACTTTTTGAATGCAGAAATTGGAGAATATACTGGCAAAAATAATTGTATACATATTAGTCAATTTTTAATAATATTTAAATTCAGTTTTCGATTTAATTTAAACATTAATCCTCCATAATTTGTGGCAAATATACATGTCAGTTTTATATCTTATATTTATCATCGTGTATATAAATTTAATCGATATCCTGTATCGATAGACTACATATATGAATGTATATACATTTTTTTTTTTACAAAAGAAAATAGATTTTTTTTTTATAATTCGACTAAGAACTGTCCATCTTTTATAACTTCATAGTCTTTACAAAAAAATGCTATAATGTTTGAAGAATAATAAATGTTTTCTGATTTTAAAAGTACATTTTATCTATCTTCAAAAAGTTATGAAGTATAGATCAGCTTTTGTATATAAGTTCTCGATATGTCAGGTGGAATTATAATTGACTATTTGATTCCAATTTAGATAATTGTTATTTTTTAAATGTGTTCTTATAGATCCAAAGGCAAAAGAAAATTGAATTACATGACTTTTAATGAAAAAATTAAACAAATAAATCGTATCCTAAAGGATTAAATTAGTCAATCCATTTTTATGCCAGCAAACTAGTTTTGTTTGAAAGCTATTTGAAGAAAATATTCTTCACTTTAGAAGATAACAGCAACTAGCAAGAATACGTTAATGTAAACTGTTATGATATGATGGGATATTATGTAAGGGTAATTTTTATAAAGAATAACTATTTAAAGAAAAAAATGTACTAATTTTAATATAAATTAATGCATTGGGTGAGGGTTAGTTTATTTATTTTCATATTTTTTATTTATTTATTTATTGTATTTTTATGTTGCAATTTTTATTGAAAAAAATTCAACATTTTATACTTACAAATGTTGATATTATATTTAAATCAACAATATACATTAATTTATTTATAATATTAATCTAAGTAGATTATGCTTATTTTACACTATAACTTTTTTTCATTTTTCATGTGTGTTTTCATACTATAGTTTAACAATTGTATGATTTTCTATATTTATTGTTTTATTATTCCTTGTGTTTGAAAGAACTTAAATCACATTTAAACAAAATAATTTTAATAATAAAAAAAACTCTCGCGTTAACTGTTAATAACCGAAATTTATAAATTTTTCATCATTTACCAAACTTAAAAAACAACTACACTACAGACATTCATAAATGCGATTATATTCAATTATCTTAATGTACATTCTGACCTTATTTTATGAATATTAATGATTTGATGCGTACGGTCACACTTTCCATTAACTGTTTTATATATTTTACTCGTTCAAGTACAAAGTTCATTTGACGATAAGCTTTCATTTTTTATCCTAAAGATAACTGAGTAAATTACTTAAATTACATATAATAGATATTTTATTTAAATTGAAGGATACTGCGTTAACAGTATTATAGAATTATTTTTCATTCAACTATTATATTCATATATATATATATATATATATATATATATATATATATATATATATATATATATATATATATGAATTCAGAACATATACTAACGTTTTAAAGTGTCTCATAAAATATTCTTTCACTGTTTCATGCATCACACTGGAGGAATTTCCGTTTCTGCATACACCAAAAAAAAATAACTGATGAATGAATCAACTTGTGTATATATTTAGCGAGAAGAATGTACAGAGCCATTTAGTTTTATGTAAGTAGGGTGTGTTCAATGTGTTTCAAATCTTGTATAACTTATGGTCATATACAAACTTCAATTGTGGAGGGTGGATCGTTTGAAAAGAGTTATAGAGAAGAATATGGAAGTAAATCAAATATTCATATAATCATTATTATATACTTATAAATTATATATGTACACACAATGCTAATTATATACGTTCAATGCTATATATGTATGCGTTCAAGTGTACAGACATTTTTAAATTGTGGTTATATATAAAAAAAATACATGCATAAAAAAATATTTTATTTTATATACACAGCGAAGCAATCCGTACAACGAACTCTTTTAAAATGAGAGTCCTTATTTAACAAAAGGTAATTTTTGGCAGCAGCCTTATACATTATTAATTTTATATAAGAAATTCTCTCAAGCCAATTGTTAAGAAGTGGTCAGTTAAGACAGAAAATTATATATGTATGTGTATGCATATATGTACACACACACACACACACACACATATATATATATATATATATATATATATATATATGTATATTGTAATTTCGACACAAAGCCCTTGGATTAATTTCTTGTTGTTTAAATAACAAAATATCATTTCATTACTATTCGTTCTCTGATTAAGAAATAAACTTGTTTTAAATTGATTTAATTATATATTTTGCACATTTAAGAAGTGTATATGTATGTATATATGTTTGTGTATATATATATATATATATATATATATATATATATATATATATATATATATATATACACTGTAATGTATAGATAACCGCATAAAATGCAGTATCTACATTACAAACAAAATAATCGAGCTTTCTACGTTTCACATTAATTTTCGACACACCAATGTCTAAGACTAGCCACTACTCAAAACTGGAAACATATGGTGTCGTTATAGATCATTTCGTTATATAGAATTCATGTGCTCGGTCGTGCACACCGGTGTATATTTCACCGATCTGTTTTTATTTAGAAACTTCAAATTCGCTTGAAGGCTTGTGTGCCAAATGTGAGATCCAATGGCTATATCACGTGACATATAAATGGAAAGTGGAAGAAAGTGGATACGCACATGATAGATAAAATTATAATGTGCGTACGATAATATATATATATATATATATATATATATATATATATATATATATATATATAATGTGTGTGTGTATTTGTATAGAATATTCTCACACACATTTATAAAAAGTTTTTTAAAAGTTTTTAAAAGCTTTTATGGTAAAAGACATCAAAAATTAAATACCAAATAAGATCAAATTTGTTAAAGAGTTAATCATTTGTTTAACAAAATTAGTATAAAAACTATTATTAAATTTTATATATATATATATATATATATATATATATATATATATATATATATGTGTGTGTGTGTGTCGGTGTGTGTATTCATGACACATACACACCGGAAACTGTCGCGTCATGTTCAGAGTAGTAAAGTGAAAGATTTCATTTATAAAATTAGTATAAATATATAATAAATGACCATGAAAGGGTCGACATGTTAAATACATAAGATTTCCTGTCCTTTTAAACCTCTAAATGTCATCATCGTATGAAACAACTGAGTTTTTATTTTGTGAAAGATTACGATAGGTCATAAAATGTAGACAGCATTATTAGACAAGTCTCTTTAACTAGAAGAGACTAAGTGATTTAGTATCTCTATGTCTAGACTTCTGGAGCAAATTTTTATGTAAAAGAATTTTTAGATTGTTTTATTTTTCTAAGAATATTATAAACTCATATTTCGAGAATGCAATGCCGGTTTAGTATTTTTGAATGGTTTTTTTTTGATTAGGATTTCTTTTTTATTGATGTTCATAAATAATAAACACATAAATAATTAAAACACACACTGATAAAAGTATATTTGAATTAAATATGCGTTTTTATAATTTTTAATAAATATTTTCACCTTTAAACCGGAAATAATACTTTGTTGTATATTTAAATCATTCTCGAACTGAGCAAATTTAGATGCTGATCTCTGTAGTAATTTTATTACATAGAATATTCCCTAACTGTGTAAAGATTTAAATCTATTCAATCTTCGAAACAGTTGGGGTACTGTTACAATATAACACTATTTTTTACAAATGAATTAATTACAGATAAGCCTTGAAAATTGTAGTTGTTTCCTATATTCATTGAACATTGCATTATTTGCTTAAATTAATATCTATCTCTATATTTAAATTTGAAATCTAATTATTTGGATTTGTAAATATTATCGTATTTATGCATATCTCATTTATACACACTATATTTTCTAATTTTTCTGTTTACAACATGTCACGAGTACATCTTATCATAGTTATTTATTCTTATACAAATCTGTTTCATTAAATGTAATTATTCCTCTGGAATCCGTACAGTAGTGAAAGAATGTCCTAGTGATACATTACATTGTGTATGTTTTAAATAAAGTACTAGTAGAAGAAGATGCATTGATGAATCGAACATACTGTATAAACATAATATTTTTATTAAAAATTCTTAAGTGATGATTGTTTATTTTGATAAGCGAATGCATACTTCAATAGCAATGCTATCATACTCAGAGCGCAGGCAACGAAATTCATTGTGAAGATAATAAATTTTATAAATGAATTTTCACTCTATACACAAATATTTTTATGATTAACATGACCAGTAATTGATAATTGATTATTTTGTTAAAGGAATCAAAGTACGCATGAAGCATGATTAAAATGATCAATAATCAATTATTGAGCATTTTGATTAGAAAATAATAAAGTTGTATATATATATATATATATATATATATATATATATATATATATATATATATATATAATGAAAACTCATTTGTGAACTTGAATTTACTCACAGTGCTAAAAACTACAATTAAAAAGATATTGGAAACTCATTCAGAAATACTGGTTAGTAGTTCCACAGGGTATGGATTTTATCCATGGTACTTTAATACAGTAATTAGTTAGATTTAACTGAATTATTAATTATTATAATTTTATTATAGCGCGTAAATAAACATATATATTTATATTTTCAAATACTGAATATTATATTTAATATATTTATTAAAAGAATTATTTTAAATATGTTCACATGCCAGTATCAATTAAATATGTATGTACATTTTCTAGACCAGAGGTTCTAACTTATGAGATGTCTGCCCTGGGGAGGTGCAAAGGGCATAGTGAGGAGGTGTAATTGTCTTCTATAAAACAAAGGCAAAAAACTGATTGGATTCCAGGCATGACAAGCGGCTGGTTTTGTCTAAGATTGTAGTAATTTGTGGTCTCATTGAACAGAAGAAGCAACAAATATCTCATTAAATGACACTGAGAACTTTAAGTGACTTCATAATCATGTTGAAAGACAAAAAGATATTCCTGAAGAACATTTTTTTTACTATTTCTATGTATTTGGAGATGTTGAAATAAAATTTCAATGTCAATTACGTAATTTTCCAATTGATAGCTTCCGAAAAGGAGGGGAGGTGTGAATTTTAAATTTACTTTCGAGGGAGGTGTGAGATTAAAAAGGTGAAGTACCCTTTTGTTCTAGATTAATTATTAAGGATTTTTTCTAAAACTGAATCTCTTTTGTTAACCTGATTTTATGTGTATGTGTATATATATATATATATATATATATATATATATATATATATACAATCTAGATAGAGAAAACAAAAAAATTACTTTTATGAGAAATAATAATAGTTTCGTATAAGAACAGGGTCATTATGAGTTAAATGGGCAAAACAGAACTATTCCAAGTCTAATTATCAATAATATGTTTCATACACTAAAGCAATAGATAAAGAATTACATTTTTTAAAAAAAAACATGTTGTGTAATTAAGTAATAAAACTGATTGTTATTTATTGACTTGTTTTTTATAATTTTCAAAAGTTGGGATTTTAGATTGATCATAGTTCAAATTTTATGAATTCACTCTATACTTACAATAATTAAACACTTTTCGGATTGGTTCTTATATCTGAACAGAATTCAACATGCTTTCAACGAATACAAATTCTATAAAATACATTCCTTGTATAAATGTTGAAATATGGACAGGATTTATTCCAATTTATTTTCTTTCTAACATTACCCGAGAGTTCAATTATTTAACATTTTCGTGCACGTTACGCAATCCTACAAAATATCAATAGGTGTGATGTAAAATTCGATTGTGTATAAGCCGACGATGTTTTTTTTAATACCCGATATTTTTATGCGTGATATCGAAAGAATTACATCTACATTAATAATCAACAGATTTCATCATAGAACGCACACATCACGCCGATATTAAACACCTGTGCAACGTTTTAAAGAATTATTAAACGTTCTAAAGCTTGTTTCAAACACAAAACAAGTTATTTGAAGGTTGCATGGAATCAAAATAAATCTCTCGTGTATTCTAAATTGTTGCATGCAACATAAATTAAAGACTTCATTCATGAATATCACTACATACATTTATATATATATATATAAATGTTTGTATGTATTATTTATGTATGTATACATAAATATATTTTGCATAATAATAATTACATGACAGTCGCGTGATCTGTGATTATGAAGATGGATCGCGGTTAAAAGTAGATTATACACTGTCGTGTTTACGTATTTTTTGAATGAAATAGCAAAATGATTAAGAGCTGTCTGGGGTATTTTCGTTTTGTTTGTTTGTGGACAACTAGTAAAATAGCGGATTTTATAACAAAGGAATTAGGAAAACTTACTAGTTTCAGTCAATGATTTAAGATTTTTAATGCGGTTTGATTTTCATATTAATATCACTAATTCGAGGTCAACAGTTTGCATGGTTTTTATATGTTGCTGCATCATTTTTAAATCTGTTTATTGAAACTTTGTCTTTCAAGTGATACATTTTTATGTACATGTGTTATATTGGGTTGGTGCAAAAATAATTGCTGTTTTATCATTTTAAATTGGGCGCCGATTTTTCTACTTGCTGTTATCTTTTGTTATATCATGTAATACATCATTATAAACAATGAAATTAACTTTTTTCATTCTTTAGTACTGTTGGAAATAACCTCTTAAATTAGCCATGGAAAAAAACAAATCCACTCGATTTTGTTGTATGAATTCAAATTGGGATGCAAAGCAAGAAAAACTGTTATCAATTTTGTTTTTGGCGAAGAGTCAATTAGTGAACGTAGAGTTCAACACTGGTTCTAAAAATTTCGTAATAGAAACGAAAGCCATGATGATGTTGTTGGTCGTATAGACAATAACGACTTAAGAACCATTATTGAAGCGGACTCACGTAAAACAACTCGAGAGGTAGCATCAGAACTCAATAATGTTGATCATTCAACAGTTGTTCGACATTTGAAAAACAAAAAAGATGGATAAATGGATGTTGTATGGACTAAACGAATATCAAGCAATTCGGCGATACGAAGTCAGGCTCTGCGCTTCTTTTATGTAAATAAAAAGGATCTCTTTCTTATTCGTATTGTCACATGTGATGAAAAGTGAATTCTCTACAACAATGGGAAACGTTCATCACAATGGATAGACCGAGGAAAAGCACCAAAACAATTTCCTAAACCGAATCTTCATGAGAAAAAGATGGACACTATTTGGTGGTCGGCAAGTGGCATCAATCACACTACAACTTCTCAAATCCTGGTAAAACAATAACAGAATAAAATATTGCCAGAAAATTGGAAAAAAATGCCTGAAAATTTGTATCGTTTACGGCCAGCATTAGTCAATCGAAAAGGATCAATTCTTCTTCATGACAACGCCCGACCACACTTCTCACAAACGATTTAAAAAAAAATTAAATGAACTGGGACTATGAAACCTTACACACACACACCATCACCCACCTTATTCTCTGGACCTGTCACTGACAGATTATAATTTTTTAAAACATTTGAGTAATTTCCTATGACGGAAAATTTTCAAAATCAAGTATCAGCTCAAAGTGCTTTCGTTGAATTCGTTAATTCCAGGATTCTATCGTGTTGGAATAAACAAATTTATTTCCCATTGGGAGAAATATGTGCAGGTCAATGGTCTTTATTTTGATAAAAGAAATATAATTTTTAACTGATATATGCGTCTTTATATTCGATACGTAAAAACCGCAATTATTTTTGCACCAACCTAATACCTGCATATATACATATGTAATACACGCACGTGCACATTATAAAATATATATATATATATATATATATATATATATATATATATAAATGTATTCCCATCGTTGCATCCTACGATATGTGAACTGTATCTTTATTAAGACGAGAGATGAAGGAGGTATAAAGGAAAACGTGAAGAGTGAACGAAAGATACGAAACGTTTCGTATGTATATAATTAATATTTACATACGTCGAATTCGAAAATACGTAATAATGATATTCATGAATACATTATTCAAATTGCGCGCGAAGTGTCCATTGTCTTGTCGGACGTGCCATCGTCTCCAGCCATTGTTCTAGCAGAACCGATGACATCTTTCAATCTTCTAGGAATCATTATCATTTTGTACGCATCTGCGGTCGTATTATGGCCGGCGCGCACGCCGCATCGCACGCACACGCATTCCCTTCCATAAATAAATCAATTTAAAACGAGTCGATCCGACAATCAGAAAATATTTAATAAGAAATTCAATGCGATGCACAGAAAAAAAAAACATGAATGTCTCTGAACACGTTCGATGTCACCTGTGCGTTTTGATTGGTTTGTCGTTGGTTAAAATAGAAAACTTTAAACAGATATTTTTTTTATAATAGACTGAAATAATAATTACAGTCTGAATGAATTATAACATTGACAATATTCAGCATAAACGCAATAACTCTTCTTAACCCTTTGTACATGAATCACGAGTCTGACTCGATGAACTGCAGAAAACATTTTATCAGTCAATCACGAGTCAGAGACTGATGCAATATTTGTATAAGTACAAATTGTTTTGTGTATCAGCTATTAGATATATATTGTGTAGTGATTATTTTGAAATTGTATCAGTGATGAATAAGTTTTCGTTACTGCGAAATATTTACCTGAAAAAATTGCAGACGAAAAAACAAAAATTTGAAGTTGATGACAAAGAAAATGAAAAGAAATTAATTCTTAAATGATAAAAAAATTGAAAATGAAAAAAAATAAATTTGTGAGATCTCGAAAACGTGTAGAACGACTAGTTAGTACACATAGTGAAGAAACTGGCAATTGATATTTCTTTATCAGAACAAAGTGTAGATGACTGACTGACACGATTGTGATAATGAACCAGAAGTATGGGATAATGAAGAGGCAGTAGGAATAAACTCTACCGAGTTTATTTCCTACGCTAAAGAATTCAATTGACTAATATTATATTGCGAGTTGTCAACATTTTTCCACTTGGCTTATTTCCTTGATATTAAATAAAAATCAAATACCGCAAAGTATGTGAAAATACTTGATTTTTTATAATTTTTTTTTATTGTGTTCTCTTGATTATAATACACACTGTGTTCTCTTGATAATTAATTGATGTTTTTCCACAAACCTTGCGATATATATATATATATATATATATATATATATATATATATATATATGTATATATATATCAGAAGTATGGGGTAATAAAGAGGCAGTAGGAATAAACTCAGTGGCTCTGTGTAGACTAGGATAAAATGCTTCAGTTTTAAATACATTCTATAAAGTTCTAAAGAAAGATTTTTGGGAAATGGTAACGTCGAAACCAATAGATACTTACTTTCAATTTAAATAGACATTTTGTATGGATTACTTTTAAAAAAAAAAATGCAAGCACAAGGTGTTAAGTAATGCATATTTTTTAGTTCGAACGAATATAAAAAATTATAAAGTTCAAAAGAAAAGAAAGTAATTTCAAATTTAGAGACTAGCTCAAGGTTTCATATATCTAAAACATTCAATATTAGACATAGATGATTTTTGATAGGTACGAATGAACACGATTTTGATAATCTTCTTATTTAAAAATGCTAATATTAATGTTTTCATTTATTATTTAAACGAACTCATTTTATTAAAATGGTGTGTTTCATAACACTTCAGTAAAACTGTTTCTAAAATTGATTATCAGTATTATGATGCACAATAAAAATGAATAATCATTAACCTACTATATTTTAAAATCGTATATTGTTTCAGGTCTTCTGTATATAAATAATTATATTACATTTTTTATCAAACATGAAAAAGTCATATAAATAATGTTTGAAATAATAATAAAGTTCAGTTTAAAGTGTTGTTCGAATATTTTTTTTAATATGAAGTTATACTTTCGATTTTTCTGGTTTTCGAGCTGGACAATCGACTTAAATTTATATCAGAAGAAATAATTAATTACTGTTTAAACCATAAAACGGTAATTTTTAAACTTTCTAACATCGTCAGTATTTAAATTCTTAATTGAATTTTTTTTCACTCCTTTCTACCTCTTTGTGTAAAATTAATGAAGTTAAAATTACCTAATAAATGCATAACTTAATTTGAAAACTAATATTTTGTTTCAAACGGAAATGCAATCATATCGTCTAGATGAATTTTAATTTGAAAGATAAACTTGTTTATTGTACCATAATTTTTGAAATCTGTTTTATAGACGAGATAGCCACTCTCTTTGCTCGTTCACATTAACTTTGATCGTTATTTACTTTTTATAACAGCCACTGCAGAAAATCCTGATTCGCATAAATAACATATTGCATCGAGGTTCAAATATATTAGCAACACTGTAATCTATAAGTGTAGTTTATTTATGTGAGCGAGGAAAGAAACGTGTATTGTGATTTAGTAAACAAGTGTTATTAATAACAACATATCTAAGAGTTAACATTTAATTTTTACCATAAATGAAGATGTTTTTAATATATTTTTTTACTTTCATTTTTTTAAAATTCAGAAATACTCAGCTGTACCTCTTTTTTAATTGTGTAGTATGTTGGATGTTTATTCATTTGTAAAATGTGAAGAATTTAGACAGTGTCGTACAATGAATAAAGATCAGTGAGTCTTGATTTGGCATTGACTTTATAATTAGGCTAATCATTTATTACATAAATTACTTATAATTTAGAGAAATATCAAATAAATATTTGAATTCTCTAATAACTCACCATGTGGAATGAGAATAAAAAATAGAAAATAGTTGATATAGTTATAAATTATTAAGAATTCACTTGAGTATTCAGTTTTAAATTTCTTATTATTTGAAAGTAATTGGATGAAGCATAATTTGATAATAGTTTCAACTTTTTCAGAGATTGAAAAATTACTTATTATTAGAAAAACTTGATTCAATAAATTTGCATTACAGATATTTTATTCAAATTAATTCACATTAAAGTCCGAAATCGGAAAGTTTTATGTATCAATTTGGAAATAATTTTATTAAAATATTTAAACAAATAATAAATTGCACACAATAAGATTTTTTTATTTAATGGACAATATGTGAAAACTTTTTAATGTTGTTATTATAATTAAAATACAGAAAAAAGGAGTTGTCTTATATTCTGAGTTCTATTTCAAAACATTACTAGAGGGTTTCGCACTCTGCTCGCTGAGCTTGCTCACTTGTCAATTATAAGCATGTCATGTAACCGAATGAAACAATAAATATATTTGGGTATCACAGAAACCTCATTCCAAATAAATAAGACGACGTCATATATATATATATATATATATATATATATATATATATATATATATATATATATATATATATAAATATGTCTATACAAATATTCTGGGACACAGATTATTTTTTGCAAAGTGTTATTTTATAAAGTTTTTTGGGGATAATTTTGATATTATATATACATATATATATATATATATATATATATATATATATAAACGGTAAAGGAAATGAATAAACAGTTCAATAATAACTCCGATTGTTTATTTTGTAACTTCTTTAATATAAAGGATTATATTAGTAAGATATGTTCTGACAGAAGATTAATGAACTTTTAATTATTAATTACTATTAGGCATCAAGTTTTATTTACACTGACGAAACGTATTGTATTCAAATACACGTTTTTAAATAATCGATAAAATTGACCAAAATAAGAATTGAAAAATGTAAACGTCATGTACGATATGTCTGAAGTTTTATTTAAATAATACTTGTTGAATGAAAATGCATAAACGTATTTTTATATTGTGTCTGAACGCATAATAAATTAAACTTGTCAAAATCAACTCATTTATAAAATGATGTGGGCAGTATTGTATATTGAAAAAATCGTGTAAGCATTTGTTTATCGAACTATGTATATTGTCTTCGATGGTTGTCAAAGAAGTGTATTGACGAAATCTATATGCATGGGTGGTCATCATCTTGATGCGCAATGACAAATTACTGATGATAGTGAAGATGATATTGATCCAGTATAACGAGTATTATATATATATATATATATATATATATATATATATATATATATATGTTTGAATATCCTTCCCACGCAAGTTCCCTACAGAAGAAGGAACTTTCTAAAATAAAATTCGTGTATTAAACGGCCATCCCATATACGTGTATGTTTTAATATTCACCAAATCCACTGTAAAAATATTTTTTATGTTCTTTCTCTCCATTGTTATTGTTGTTATTATTCAAATGATACCACTACACTGTCTAAAATAATTGTTATTCAAATAATTATATGTACAATTTGACTCAAATACGTCCACCTTTTACAAATGTGCTTTCTGTTCACACACCGTCGTCTTTTTCTATGATAGAATAAATGAAATATGCCCAATGGATTTGTGCCGGCCCCATTTAAACAGCCAGTGATATATGCTTACGACGAAATCTTAAACAATTTCATATGCGTACGTCGTGTCACATAATGTATTTTATTCTTCTGGTAACCGTACTTCCGCGTGAATTCAATTCATGTTTGTGAAGTAGTTCATATGTAAAATAAGGTAATCTCATTATGTCGACACTTTTTTATATACATTCTTATTTATGAACTGTTGAATAATCTTTTTTTTAATTTTATTAAATGTTAATACTGCATTCAAGTATTATGAAAATTTGTACGGATAGAATGTAACTCTTGTATAAAGATTTTAATACATAATGGTTCGAGTACAGTAGAGAAACAGTAATTTGACTAGTCTATAACTTGTGTATCCTGTACTTTGAGATATCTTTAATTTGATTTTTTCTGTCTATACTCCTAGTGAGTTTATTTCATACCAAAAATTTTATTTTAATCAACAAAATACGCTATAAATCATAACAATAACACATGCGTAAAAGTACACGTGTGTGTGTGTATATATATATATATATATATATATATATATATATATATATATATATATATCTTGGGTTGCTGCAAAAATAATTACGGTTTTTACACTCGTCTTTTGTCCTGCGGACAAAGTGAGGATTCATGTGGTCTCTCTCTCTCTCTCTCTCTCTCTCTCTATATATATATATATATATATATATATATATATATAATAAAAAATAATAAGACGAGTTAATTGAAATGAAAATATTAATATATTTTGAAAATATTATTTTTCCTTTTCTTTAATTAAATCATAATCTTTTTAATATAATAGATTATATTTAACAACAGTAAAACAAGAATGAGAGATACTTATTTTTCATTTTTTCTCTGTGTGTACATATTTTTTTTTCTTTTCCATACATTGAATATGTGTGGAAAGGTAACAGAAATCAGTTTTTTTTTAATACAACTGACTAGTTCTGTATCTATTTAGTTCAGAAACTCTTCAATTTGATAATAACGATGCAACTAATGACAAACTAATACGACTTTATATATTTTAAAATGTACACTTCTTTCGAATTTACAAAATGATTAACGTTACATGATACGGAATATTTTTTAAACTTTAGTTTATTCTATCGTTTATTTACTGTATAATAAGCATCGACTATATACGCTAAAGAATTCAATTGACTAATATTATATTATATTGCGAGTTGTCAACATTTTTCCACTTGGCTTATTTCCTTGATATTAAATAAAAATCAAATACCGCAAAGTATGTGAAAATACTTGATTTTTCATAATTTTTTGTATTGTGTTCTCTTGATAATTAATTGATGTTTTTCCACAAACTTTACCTTGTGTTTTATATACATACATACATACATACATATATATATATATATATATATATATATATATATATATATATATATATATATAAGTATGGGATAATGAAGAAGCAGAAGAAATAAACTCGGTAGCTCTGTGTAGACTAAGAAAAATTGCTTCAGCTTTAGATATAGTCTACAAAGTTCCAACCAAAAAAGATTTTTGGAAAATGGTAACGAACGAACCCAATAGACTTCCTTTCAATTTAAATAGCCATTTTGCCAAACTCATTTTATTAGAATGATGAGATGAAATTTTACCTTGAGTTATACATATATATATTTATATATATATATATATATATATATATATATATATATATATATCTGCTAAAATATATCCTACCAATTGCGTATAGGTGTATATTAAGTTGGTAGTAAAATAACTGCAGTTTTGTTTTCTAAATTCTAAACTTATTTTTTTTTCAAATAAAGTGTAATTTCATCGTGTTCATGTTAATATATCATTTTAAAGTGCATTTTTCGGTCTGTATTTTGGCAACAATGTTGTTTTTTTTTATTAATTTTGGTTCAAATTGAGCTATTGAATTAGAGATGGAAAAGAAGCTAATAACAGTAATTTTTTTGAATGTGTTTATGAGAGGTAGTAAAGCAGCAGAATCTGCTGGTAAACTAAACGATGCTTTTGGTGTAGGCACTGTTAAGAAACGTACGGTGTAATGGTGGTTCTAAAAATTTCGTGCTGCGGACGAAAGCCTTGAAGATTAAGAAAGTCGTGAGCGTCCTTCTTCAATCCACAACGATCAACTAAAGGCGTTAGTTGAATCAGAACCACACACAATTCGAGATCTTGCACAAAAGTTATGCGTTAGTCATCCAGCAGTTCTGGCTTAAAACAGATAGGAAAATCAAAAAAGAGAAAAATGTATAAGAATTTGGAGGTCGTAAACCGCAATTATTTTTTACCAACCTAATATACAAGAACCAAGTATGTATTGAAAAAATGTTAGTAGAATACATTACAAAAGTTAAATGCCGAGGATCGATATGATCCCTTCAGTACATCCGAGATGCCAATGACCTCAATATATTCAGAAACAACAAAAAAAATATCGATTTCTATGTAACAAAACGTACAGAATATTACAAGTTTGATTTCGAATCAATCATTTTTCTTGTAAGAGAATTGTATGTGTACTTCGTCCAGAGCAAAAAAGCAATCAATTTCAGGTGTATCGCGGGTTCAAGGTTGGATCTACAGCGTGTGTACCTCGACGGTGACCCGTGTGTGTCCATCGGCGGTGCGCCCCCAGGGGGTAGACAAATTCGTAGATTTCACATCTCAAAACAAATTGTCTTCAACAATTTCTGTCCACTTTTTATTGTACATAAATAATTTATATAAATGTGTATTTTATGTTAGTATATATACACATATGTGTATGTATGTATATATATATATATATATATATATATATATATATATATATATATATATATATATATATATAAGTATAATACATTATAACTGAGATACATTTTTATGTCAAGTCATATGATATAGATTATTTAGTGATAATGTTTGAAAGGTGAAAGTCTCCTTTGTGCATGTCGTTCCGATTAAGGGCCTCAGGGCACATGGACAACTTATTAGCAACGTGTGTAATTTAAATGAAAAGTGTTTTCATGTACGTATTACAGACGGGGACTCAGTACTAGATTTTCACTGAAAATATATCAGGTTATAATCGCAAATTCTGTACGATTATCCAATTTAAATTATTTATCGAATACACAGTGTTCTGTTTATTCCTTTATAATGTATTCAAAATTTTGCATAATAATCAATCCTGTGTTCATTTCAATGTTTAGATACTCTAGATACATCTGTTTCTTTTCCATAATGGTATGTAAAGACAAATAGAATACATCTGCTCTACAAATAAAATAATAGAAATGAATTTTAATAGAAATGCATCATAAAATAAATATATTTAAGAATAAAATAAAAACTTGGGATATGTCCAACTGACATTAAATATAGTCAATAGTGCGTAAATTAATCTATTAACTAATTGGCTTATTAAACAATTAATAAATTAACTATAAAAATATATATATAAGCAGCTATTAATATTTTTCATATAAAAAAATAATTCGAAATTATTTTTTTCTATATAATAATGTAGAAAATGTACGCTTTTCCATTTTTTTATTTATTCAATCCAATGAACTGAAAAATAATATTTTACTATATTTAAAGATTTAATTTATACCTCATCAATGTTTGTTTACTTCGACTTAAAAAAAGTATATGGAAAAGTCTGTAAGTAACGAAATATAAATAAAATTAAACAACACTAAATAATAAAAAAAAAACATTTTTCATTGTAATAACATCTTATGAAAAAACTGTAAAGGTGAGATATTTTGTTAATAATTTCAAATCATATTTTTTTACAATACATATTTGTTAAATGTTCTTATTAATTGAGATAACCATGTAAACAAAAAGACGAAGAGTTGTTTTATTTTACTTGAATTAAGTATTTTATTAAAACCCGTTATTTACAACGCTAAGTGGATTACTTCTTCGTTATAATACAATTCACTAATTGCTACTCGATACGATTTTTTTTGTATATAAACATTAGGTAAAATGTCGATTGGTTCATTATAGAATCTTTACTTTAAATTTCATAATGAAGTGCTGTGATAAAAAGATAATATATGGTTGTGTGATTAAATCAAGGCTCTATATTAACATATATATATATATATATATATATATATATATGTGTGTGTGTGTGTGTATTAAATGTTGTTGACATATTGATGAAATATATAAGAAGTCTTGTAATGCTGAAGATTACAAATACTATGTTAATCAGGTCGATTGTCTGAAACTCTTAATGATTTGTGACATTGACAACAGCAAAAATTAATAAGAAAAAACCGTTATCTTTAGAAATTTTTTTATGGTATCGTCAGACTTGGTATGTATTATATATAATGTTTAAAACTTTTTGTGATTTTTAAAAAATGAAATAGAAGGAACAGTAATGGTCAAAGATGTGTTACTTGGGTTAATTTATTAACAAGGATGAATTATTTTGAGATAGTCAATAAGGGAAGAAAAAGATGAGTTTATTAGATGAAACACTTCGATACGAAGTTCAACATTCCAGTTTGTTTTATCCTCGAATATTAGACCATCATAAAATTTATGACTCCATCTAAGTTTTATCATTTTTCTCAGTGATTTTCTATGTCTAGACAATTTAATCAACCGGTAGCTAACTAGAATTGATAATCGATTGTTTCACCACCGAAATAGTTTAGAAATACAAATATGTTAATTTTATTTTACAAAATAATACTTTATAAAAATGTTCGGTTTAAAAATTTATATTCTATAAAAATGAAACTAATTATTTAAATATTTAAAAGTCTAGGAAAATATTCCTGAACTAAAAGATTTTTAAAAAAAGTTTTATCAGAAATGGACCGACAGTTGAATAATAATGATGATATATATGGTTGGATTTAGAAAAAAAATTTTAATAATTTTATTGTAATTGTCAATTATTTATAAATAAAAATATATTTAAAAATCTAAAAATATTATTACAAAAAATTTATATTCACATTTATTACTTTTTTCGCACTTCCATTACTTATTAACAGATAAAAATACTTCAGAAAGGTACGTAAAGGTAAGTAAAGAGATGTTTTATACGAGCAGTTTTATACGAGCAGAATATTTTTATAAATAAATTGAATATTTTTTCGACAGTATTTTAAATTTTACTTAGTTTTCCAACACTCGAATATATTCTTTTTTAAATATAGTTAATCCGTTTATACTCTTTTATTATTTTGTTTTTATATTGACTGTTGTTTCTCACGGTTTCAACCCTTGTGATATCTTCAGATGTATTTCATTTAGGTTTAACAATTAATTTAAAATCATTTGAATGGAACTACAAGACATTATGCAATTTCAACTTAAAAAATGTACAAGTACCGTAACTGATAATAAAAAAAAACAATAAGGAATACATTAGTCCGAAAAAAATAATAATTAGATTTTATAACCGTTTCAGCGATGATCAGAAATTATTAAATATCTATTTGATATCTCCTACAAATCGACAATAAGTTATTAAGTAATATGACTAATAAAACAGTAAAGATGATACAACATAAATCTATAAGAAATACAAATGATTAATCTCAATAATTGTACAGAGATATTTATAAATAAATAAAAAATATATAATAAAACATTATAAAATGCTAATTCTAAAATGAAAGTCGATTTTTTTAATAATGATCGCTTTGATAGGTTGAATTTCTTACCGAATCAATATATACAGAATAAGGCACGCCTTGTTTGATTGGATTAAATTTTGTTTGTGCCAATGATTGTGTTAAACTGAAGATTATTGTATTTATAGATTTCTTTTTATAATAATAAAAATAATATATATATATATATATATATATATATATATATATATATATATATATACGTGTGTGTGTGTGTGTTTGTATATGGGTATGTATGTCAATATTTTTTTTTGCAATACTTTCAAATATAATTCACTATAATGACAAATCGAAAAAACCCTATACTAAACAATAATCATCCAACTTTCATAGACCTAAATCCGACTCTGCAATTAGAAACATATTTGTATTATTTTGCTTCGTTCGTCTCACGACGAAGACACCAAATATCGGATCATTGAGTATCGTAAATGCAAACACACCTATATATATATATATATATATATATATATATATATGAGATGAGAATATATATATATATATATTCTCATCTAAACACACAGCCGCATCGAGCAATTCGAGTGTTTGATACGACGATGACTCCATATAAAAAGCATATATACACGCCAATGAATGATTAGCGTGTTTCGGACTGTCATTAACACTTCGAAGTTAGAGCGAGACGATTAGAGCGTACAACGAGTTATGGTTATAGTTACATCTCTGTCGTGCGTGATTCGATCACGTTTCGCGGATCTAATAAAACAATATAAAACTTTCTCCTTCCGTAGAGATCATAGAGTAGGCCGCTACCAATTCATCTTTTAAATTCTCTTATCATTTGACAGATTCGAATGTATAGTTTTAGTATGTAAAAAGTTGCGTTTTAGGGAACCTTTCGGATTTTATGATTTTTTTTTTATTTATTTATCTGCAACATTCTTATTTTTTAAGTTAATCTTGAAATGTAATAAAAATGACAGTTAACATTTTTTAATGTCTTCCTGTTTTAATAGAAACATTTATAAATGTATACTATTATTCTAGAAATTGAAAAATAATATATATCAAAAATATGACAGTTTGGTATAAAACATTTTGCAAAAAAAAAATTCAAAAGAATTAATTTGAACACTTGCAGCCCGGTACCTTTCTAAGACTCTCCGTGCCGGTGCAGTAAACTCAGTTTACAGCTAATATGTTTCATGAAAATTACTATTTATGAAGGAATAGGATTTTTAATTAGTTGAGTATCAAGGTCAATCTTTACACTAGCTGTTAGTATCAATATAAGATGCGTATTACAAGAAAATAAATAAATATAGTTAAAAATATCATGACAGATATTTGCAAATAAAAACGCTCTGTCAATTGAGTTTACTCGATCGGAACGGGGGAGTTAAATCAATTGTTAAAATTATAATAGTATGTTTTTATACTAGTGATTACGTTGATACGTTCACTTGATAGTCTTTGCCCTTTTAAATCATCTGAGTGTTTGTTCTCCACTATTAGTTTCAGCAAATGTGCCATCTTCAGGTAGACATTAAGACTCTAATATATATCTTCAGAAGGCATATATCCTGAAACTAGTAGTCAAGAAAAGACATACATGATTAAAAAAGATATACATAATATTTATAAAATAAGTTTAAATTTGGTTTTATAACTAGTTATCTTTTAGTCATAATTTTAATGCTGTTTACTGATAAAAAAAATATTAATAAACTCAAACCTGAATATTATAAAGTATCCAAAAAAAACTTGAATTTTTCCAAAATGTATAAACGAACAGCAAGAAGTCAAAAATAACAGCTAGATTGCATCATCCAGACTGTGAAACATCTCGGGAATGTTACAGTTTACAATCTGGAATGTTTCTCAAATATTCTAATTGTTTTTCAAAACTAGTAACATTTCTATAAACTATACAAACTTTCATACTTTTATAAAATAAATTCAAAGTGGTATTTTGTTATTTACGTTAAATCTAATTTTGCTGTAAATACAAAAAAACGAAGAATATATTTCGTTAGAACAGACAGTAAAAGTTATAGATTTATATTTGCTCTAATGACCTATTTACGAACAAATCATGTCAATCATCATTCATTTATGAGTGTTTCAAGTACAAATCCACTTTGATACAGATTGAAGTTCATAAGAAACGTGACTACATGTAAAACAGATTTAAGGTATAAATAATTTTTGGTGTTTACAAATAATAAGTTTGTATTTAAAATATAATCGAATTAATTTATATTATATTTAAAATCCAAATGTTGGAATAACTGATTTTTTTATATAATTTATTGGGTATATTATATGACACAGAGTTCTAAGGACACGACTAAGATAGATTGACAGATAAGATAAAAAAGATAAATTGTATTTACTTTCATGGTAGATAGGTGTACATACAGGTCATAAATAGTAATTGAAAAAATGTTTATAGTTATAAGTTTGTCCTTAGAATATATTCAAAATTTTAAATTGTGACTCTTTACAACATTTTAATAAGTTTAATGTATTATAAACTTATTGAAATTACTAAAATCATATATTAGCATCATTTGCATGTCCAAAATGTGTACGTGTACTTTTTATCTATTAAACTAAAATAAATTTTAATTAATGAAATAATACCTGTTGTAAGATGAATGTTGTTTAAAAATTAACATGTAGGTGTAAGTAATCAAATTAGTTCTGTGTTTCAAAAACGACAACACCTTTATCACCCACTATATGTGAAGAGTTTATGAATTTATTTAAACATGCAGGCATATATATATATATATATACATATGTGTGTGTGTGTATACATACCACCTGAATCATAAAATGGTAATATAAGATAATATTTCAAACGTAAATAATTTTTAAACATATTATGATGTTAAAAAAAGTAAATCAAAAATAACATTTTTTTATTCCTATCTAGTGTTTTATAAATAATGCATTTTTTTTGTACAAGTTATTTATGATGTTGTCAATATATACTGTTATTAATTATTTCAGATATTCGATTTTTAAGTCGAAGGTTTTAAACTTAAGTCCACAGAAATTCCATCCTCTTAGCTACTACCATATCAAAAAGTTCTACTTTTTCAGAAAATATTTTTATGTTTATTAGTATAGTATTATTTTTTTCTTAAAATGATTTTGTGGACATAAATTGTTTTTCTCGAAGATTTTATTGAATATTCTTTACACTAATAAATAAAACCTGTCTTTGAATTCGTTTCAAAAATGGGATACATTTTTAGACATCACTATTAGAATCATTTTTTATATATTATTGAAAACAAGTACATTATCATGAAAGTTTCAAATCTCATGAGTTTTCCCATTATAATAGAATTTGATTTGTAACTAAATTCACTACTACAAATTATTTTTCAATTCTGTCATAAATGATGGTATTGCTATTTAAATTCGTATAACTAATATAAAAACATTAATACAGGATTAATATAAACATAATGAAGCATTAATATAAACAATGAACAATTATTGAACATTTCTGGTTCGAAAAAACATTTATGGTTTGTGAGGGAATAACGATAACAAAAAGTTATCACATTTTTTTCAATGATTATACTTTTTGTAAATTACAATTAGATACTTATATGCATTTCAAAGCCAATGTCAGCATATCATGTTTAGAGTATTGATTCAACTGTGAAAGTAAATTTAGCTAGTATTCTAAATATGAAACTAGTATTTGTTTAAACCTTTGTAGGTTTAACACAGAACGAACGTAATGTATAATTAATTAGGTTGTTTTTTTATTTAAAACAACATCCCTAATTCGTTACTGATTTGTTTTTAGATTCACTCTGTATACATTTAAGAAAGTTCATAAAAATTTGAATGATTTTATTTCAGTACAGAGTATAAAATAAATAAATGGAGGCTAGAAGTAAACTTGTTAAAATTTCATTATTAATAGTCTAGTGAAAGTATAGCATTTAAAAAACTATGAAATTTATTACCGGTCTTAATTAAAATGTGCAGTATATACATATATATATATATATATATATATATATATATAACTTATTTGAAAAATATTTAAATAAAATATTTGTTTATTCGTATGTTTTCAATAAAATTACCATATTAAAACAGCATTCGATGGCCATTAACTCGATTCACTCAAATAACATATGCATGCGCGCGTTTGTGTGTTGCTTTTACAGCATCCCAGTTCAATATTTGTTTGGAAAGATGCCTGAAGCAACACGGCATCTGGACAATGGATCATCGAATGATGAAAAACATATGTTTTGTGTTTGTGTGTATACGCGCACGTTTCTCGCGTCTGATTACATTAATGTGTTTTTATAATGGATTTAGATATTATGTTCACGATTTACAGGATAATAAATATTGTATTTTTAATGCTCTTCTCGTAATTAGTTTAAGGAGCTTATTTATACTTTTATATATACATATACATATATATATATATATATATATATATATATATATATACACACACATAGATTTATGGACACATATATGTTCAGAACTAATTTAAATAACTTGCAATTAAATCTGACAGATTGAAAACTGGTGCTGGAATCGATTGCATACTTGGAATTATTTATATATATATATATATATATATATATATATATATATATATATATATATACTATACACACACACTCACACATATATATATATATATATATATATATATATATATATATATATTGATCAGATTATTTAAACGTAGACACTGTAATTTAATTAGGATTTAATATTTAAAAAAATGCAAAGCGTGTACGAAATAATATTTAGAAATGTGTTTTTAAATACATGCATATATATTTAAATGTTTCAGAATTTAAAACAGAAATTAACTTTTATTTACAGAACATCTGATTAAACAATTTTACCTGTCCTTACCTATGGGAATTAAATATTGATTCTGAATATAAAAATTATTCAATGACTTCAGATAATATCGAAATGTAAGGAAAAATATGTTAGAAATAAAAAGAAGGATGGTAAAATAAAAAAAATGGATACGAAAACAAATAAGAGGAGCAGATATAACGAATGTAGATTAAAGTGGAAATAAAAATGACATATTGTTAGAGCAAAATTATTGGATAACGGTAGTTGTTGACTGGAAGTCAAAAAATATAAAAAGGCTCAGAACGATATCTACAAGTATAAAAGAGTGGAGTTAGGATTTCAGAAAATGTACACAAGTGAATTTTAAGAAAAAGGCATTACATCATTCAAATTGTAAAGCATAAATTTAAAGAGGGATTTGTTACAGTTTTTAAAGTAATATATATATATATATATATATATATATATATATATATATATATATATATATATACACCTACATATATAAGCGAAGTAACTGAGTAAAATTATAATAGATAAAATAAATCATCAAACTGATAATTAACAAATCTTCAAATTTAAATTCTAAATTATATCATATTTCTAACGAAATAATAATATTGAATGTTTAATTATTTTTTTCGGTCTTGATAAGGCGTAATTAAAGTATAAAACAGCACAGTTATATTAGAGGAATTATATAAAAGAGAGATTATATTCTACTATGACTTTGTAATCTGTTTCTGGCATTTAAAATGATATTTGGACAACCGAAACAAAAAAGATTTTGTATTTTTTTTAAAAAAAAAAAACACAATTGAAGTAATTGTTAAATCAAAATAATTTGTGTGTAAAAGGACAGTGTTTTCTGTTCTGTATTAAAAAAAAACTATTTCATCTTCTGGAAACAAGATTTATTTGAAAAATAAACTACCAATTTCAAAGATTATTTTCCTATTCTTTTATTCCTTATTTTACAAAGACCTTCAGTTTAAAATTATGTATACTCTTATTCTGCAGTACTATATAAAATATGAGAAGTATTTAAAAACGACTTCATCACCTACTTGAAAATAGTATTCGTGCTGAAAGAAGGTGAACTGACAATCAGTTGATCCAAAAAGATAAATCCCACCAGTTAATAAAAAATCATAAAAACAAGTTAATAAAAAATCACAACAATCATTGAGGCAGAGAGTATTTTTTTTAATTGTGTTTGGTAATTTCTTGAGTATTAATTGTCTTTTAATATAGATTTTCAATTTTAGGCGAAGAAATATTTTCAAAGATGTTCACCACATTGAATATATATATATAATTAATAATTCTCCTGAGAGTATTTGAATTCGTTCGAAGAAAAATGCTGTTAGAATAACTGTTAATCGATTAAATAATTTGAATATTGATAATAACTAGATTAACTTATTGATATTGAAAAAAGAAATAAAATTTAATGAATTTTCTGGATAATTGTTTTCGTGGTCAAAATAAGAAAAAAAATGTGTACAACACAGCATGGATAGTCAGTCGTAATAAAGACGTTATTTAAAATAATAGGATTATTTGTGTAAAAAATTGAATAGAAAAACTACAACCGGTATCTCACTACTGTTTATTTACTTACAAATGCACGCGACGTCTACACAAGTCAGTTCTTATTTCATACAAAACATAAGAAAAATGTTACAAGTAATGTTTTTTAAAAATGGCCGAATCGCGTTTTATGGTAATATAATTTCAATTAATTTTTTCGTATCGTTTCGTAACTGTTAAACTTTAACGGTTCATTTATGTACGTTTTTATTTAACCTGTGAAATTAACTTCCTGTGTTCTGTTAATTGTTCTCTCTACTTCCACTTTTTCTGTTTAATGTGTATAATTGTAAAATATTTTCACATTTATCTAATGACTGACTTTTTGTATACATTTGTGTACATACGTTTAAAGAAATCCAACGTGTGTTAATGACTTTTTATTTATACAGATTTGTATACACGAATTTATATTGTAAGTGTAGTTGAGATATTTTATAAACTACAAATAAAGCATGAAACCAATATCAGATTATAATTCACTGCATACCGACGTTAGGTGTAGCACATTTTATATATAATATTTGTCAACGAGTTGAAAAAAAATCATTCTTAACATTCTTAAAACGTTCACTTTACGACACTATTGTTTTGAAATACCACAATGTGTTCTTTTGCTTACTTAACGCAATGAAAAAAGATTTCCTTATCTATGTTTTTTCTTCTTTACTTAACTCAAGGCGATACGTTTAATAAACAATGTCATTATTATCATTTCTCACATAATCATTATCATCGACATCTCATCATCAACATGCGAGAAGAATTGTTGGAAAGATGCAATTTTTCAGGTTCTGAGAAACTTGCATGTTTTCTAAAACGCCTAGAGCTGTACAAGATAAGTTTCGACGTATATTATAACACAAAGAGAATATATCTCGTACACACACACGCATATATATATATATATATATATATATATATATATATATATATATATATATATATATAATATGTGTATAGAAATAGTGACTTCAATGCCAGTGAATGTAAGAGATGAATCGAAGATTTCTACAAACACGTAAAGGTTGATGATGCGTGCGTCGTGCACGTTTATATGAATGGCTGAAGAATAGCGATGTACGTATGTGCCACAGGTAGACAGGTGTTGAAGGACTATCCGCGTGTATTATTATTGTCGTGAATCTGTTATTCAATTGCTGATCGAAGATCTCTCTACACTGTGTGCACATAATACGTGAAAGTGAATGAAAAAGATCTACAGTATGTACGCCGTATGTCACTTGCTACATTGCTTTTTATGTTTTTCCTGTTCGTGTTCTATACGTTTGCGAATCATTTTCTTTTTGTATTAATTTTTATTTCAGATTAACTAACGTGTTGTGACTTGCACACGCGTTGAAATCACTAATCATTTATTTTTGTTGGAAGCGGGTTTTTTCGTAAATAAAAAAATTAATTGCTTGTAGATTTTATACTTTGTTGCCGTGTATGTATATGTATATATATATATATATATATATATATATATATATATATATATATATATGTTATCCACCAAGTAATTATTTTTTAACTAAAAAATTGGATAAGTATTTGCATAAATTATTATTATGAACTTGCATCAGCAACATTTACGGTATTATTTAAGATTGAAAAAAAAGTATTATTAAGAAAATAAGAATATTTGGCAAATTAAAATTCTTGCATTATTATTTTCGAGATAAATTTGATACAAGAAAAAGATTTTAACATTTTTCTTATATTCACAGCAGCTTTATAAAGTTTTAATATTTTGAAATTGTAAAAAATTAGCTTCGTTTCTATTAACCCTTTGAAATAGGGCGTGGATCAAGGAATCCATTAATTTTTCCAAAGAAACTATGGTCTCAGAATGCTATCTTTAGGATGATATATTTAAAGCACTAATCTCTGTCTAATGAGAATACATTTATCTGTTTTTTTCATTAAAAAAAAATACGGTCGTCCGGAAATCAGAAAAATCCCTGTTTTTACATTTGAAAATCTACAAGAATTGTGAACTTGAGAATTGGGTTGAATAATATTTTTTTCCAGAAGTTCATCATTAGAAGAAAGCGTATAAAAATATTCGAGACTACATCCAGGAACAAGATGTGACCGCTGTAAAACCATTTTGTGTACACTTAATTGTTTTAAATTTTTTACACTCAACAATAATCTTATTTCTGCAAATTTTCAATTCTAATGAAGATTTCCGCATCCAATTGTATGTTTCCAATCAATAGATTTATATTTCTCCGAATATTATGAACGATTTTCCACGATACATCAAAAAGATATACTTTCTTACGGCTAATCTGAATTACCATATTTTTTTAACTGACAAATTTACAATTTTTATTTTGTTTACAATAAAAGAATGTCCAACTAATCGAAAAATACTTATTAAAAATTTTTAGTACCCTTTCCACCTCCCCGGCTCCAAAGAATTAAACATCTTTACAAAAAATACTTTTCTTATTATTGCTTTAAGAAATGATTCTCATTATCTATCTATCTATACATACATAATTTTATATATATATATATATATATATATATATATATATATATATATATATATATTATACACATGTAAACGCTGTATTCTTTTGACTATCTACTGTCATCTTATGGATGTATTGAATGCATTCCACGTTCAACACCTGAAGTAATTAGTATTCTATCTTATTAGAAGTAACACCAACTCGGCATTGAAAATATTATTACAACCAAATACGATTCTCACATGTTATGCAACAGCTAAAAATATTGTTTAACTTTCACACTTCCGTCTAGAAATGTCGATCTCGTTGAATTGTTCCATGAAGGACGTGATATGTTATTATTCTAGTTTAGTTTATTCTTTAATTTTTAAATCATCAACAAGATAATTACAACTGTTCAAGGTACAATGAACACACACACACGTATATGAAAATGGCATTTTCCTTAATTGTTATTAAATTAGTTTATTTTTTTCTTGTTGTTTTTTCTCAGAAATAATAGATGGATATACGATAAAAAAAGCCAATAATCTAAAATAATTAAAGAACTTAGATGAGAATATTTAGAGGAAAGAAAAAAATTCCTAATTAATAAATAATTTTTCGAGTACCAAACATTATTGGACATTAATCGAAGACTAACTTCTTCTTTTAAGGGAAAGATCGAGCATCTGTTTAAAAGAATTCAAAAATATTAAAAAAGGATGGTTGAGTTTGAGGTTCTCGTGCTTGGAATAAATTGCATTCCTGCATCGACATACGGAATGAAAGCAATGGATCAATAATCTGATGATTTCATTAATAAATTCCTTCGGTGGTTGTTTGAGAATTGAAATCAGTAGAAAATAAAATTTTATCTATAATTTATTGAATATATATTTAAATACCTCATGTCATCTATGTGAGAGAATTGCTTTTAAACAGATTTACTATAATAATTATTGTTAATAAAAATGGTATCAAGAGAGAAATATTCTAAACAAATTAAATTACAGGTTCGTATTATTTTATTCCAAATAATAAAATGGAATTTTTAGAAGAATCTTAATACCAGCCTTTATGAATAAACATTTATGGGTATAATGAGGTAAAGGTTATTAAACTGTTTGATAATTTAAACAGTCTTAAAACGAACAATTTAATTTCTAATTTTTTCTTATGTTAAACTCATTTGAATAAATACATAACTAGTCTTAATATTTGTTAGCATTATCTGTCCATTAAAATAAATTATAATAGGGTATTCATATACGCGAAGGTATTAAACAAGCTATTATTAAGTGTTAAATAATATACTCGAAAAATAATCAACTGTTGAGAAAATACACAATTGTCGACGAACAATTAAAACTATCGATTACGATATTTATGAGTTATAACGACCTCGAAATTTTAATGAAGTGAGTGTGTGTGTATAGAGTATTAGTAAAACTACAATCAGTGAATATGATATAGGTACTATAAATACCGCAAGGTTTAAAAACACTAACTGATATACAATTGATAATAACACGTGTCCGTCAGCTAATACAATGAATAATAATTTTTTCAACTATCCAAATCTGCAGCTAACATATTAAATTGTATTGTTCGTCGTCGGCAACGAAAATAATGAGCTCTAATTAACTTCAAGAACACACGATTTCATCACGAAACGTGTAATTTTAATTTATTATTTTATTATTTGCAGGAAATGGAATTCCTATTAACGTTTTCATTTTGAAGTTTTAGTTTAAAAACATGCATACACACACGCATATATATATATATATATATATTATATTTCATAGAAAAACATCATTCGAAAAATTTAATTTTTACATGAATAGGAAAAGAAAAATATGGTCAGTCTAGTAACAGGATTTCTATACTTAGGTATTTTTTTTTTAATTATGACATTTTTATATGGGATATATAAGCATATCAAATAAATTACAAAGATGAAGACTGTTTATAAAACAAAGAGATTTTAATATTCAGAATGTATAACATATTCTATAAATTTTATTTTCAAATTCTTCTCATAACAGTACTCATATAAAATAATGGAAAAGAAAATACAACGAATTGACTACTCAAATGTAAAAAGATTTGTTCTGTTTATTTTATATGTATCAGTATATATAAATTCAGGTTCTACTATACACACCATGAATAATTCAAAATGTATTATAGTATTAGATATGCCTGTATGCGGTGGGTACAGCAAGTAAAAGTTCTTACTGCGTATCTTAGGGTTATAGGGGTTAGTAATAAAATAAATGTATCAGTGATACGTTATTCGTCACCGTCAGAATAGAATCATTTGTCTATCATTTGTATTAAATTGTTTTATTTTTCAAGTACTAATAGCATCAATTAATAATACATACAATCATCTGAAATTAATTTGAATTATAATTAGTATTTATTAGGATTCGTTATGAAGACAAAATGTAATTTTCCGAATTCTATATATGTATATGAAAACTGAAATTATTAAAACGTCTAATATTTTTGTATGTTAATTTTTGCAGATTTATAGATTTCTGTTAAGAAAATAGCTGTTTCTTTAACCTATTAAGCGCCGCTGTTGCGTATACGCAACATTAATTTTGAATATTTTTTTCTGTGCTGAAAATATTTTTTAAATTTTTTTTTATATAACAATAAGCATTGATTCAATAACAACAGAACTACGTTATTATTTTTTCGATTTTTACAAAAATGAGAAAAACCGGAATAGATTCCAAGAGCCAGACCATATATATATATATATATATATATATATATATATATATATATATATATATATATATATATATATATATATATATATATAAAATGCAATGTTTTTCTCCACCCGAAGCGTTTTTGCAACTATCACGGGATTTGATTCGAATTTTAATAAAATAAATGAATTTAAAATTTTAAACAGGCTACTATATTTTTTTTTGATAATGCTAACATTAGACGCCGCTGTTGCGTAAACACAAAACATTTCACTGTAGAAAACAATAATTTTTAATTTTTTTCTTTCTAACACCAAATTGATGAGACAGGACCTAGAACCTAGGTATCTTGAGTGTTTTCGAAAATTCCTACAATTTTGAGTAGTGGTGTTTAATGGCTTACTAAAGCACAATAAATTTTCAATAAGTTTAAAATAGTAGATTGTTCCATTATTATAGAACAATCTACTATTTTAATATTTCTATATAACGATAGTTTATTTCTATATAACATATTTCTTTCAACTATTATTATAGTTGAAAGAAATATGTTTGGAAATAAAAAAGAATAAAGAAGTAACAAAATTAAAATTATTGGAAAATAATGAAAAGATGAATCTTGAATATATATATATATATATATATATATATATATATATATATATATATAAAGTCGAAAATATGGAACTGGATATAACCAAAAAAAATGACAAATAATATTTGAATGGCTCACAAGGTGAATTTGAGTGTCGCTAAATTTTTGATAGAAATATTATTGTTTTTCAGTGTAGCATATCATAAATATAATAATTAAATCTTCAGTGCTGTTTACAGGTTGGCTGGTTATTGGGGTTTTCGGGCACTTCGACAGATGAGGTCATTAGCACCCGAACACAATTTAAATTAAAAAAAACACACCCCGTTTGCGCACTTACGTTCGAATTACCTCTTAATTCGCAACCCTGAAATATGAATGCCAAACGCTTAAAAGTATTTGATTAAAATAATATTTCTCTCAGTGTGAGATAAAAAAACACATATGAAGGAACTAGACTAGAAAAATACCTAATATTCATGGGACAATACGTATGAGTGTTATTTATATATTATTTATTGGGAAATTTATTAACTAATAACCTTTTCATCGTACTCTAATACTTTTATGAAAGATTTACTTACAAAATATCGACGTTTTCAAGAGAAAGATTAGTTCATTTTTCACAATTTAAATTCGAAGAATATTTCTACACTTAATTTAAGAAATAAATTCATATTTCAATCATTTGAAATGTATTTTTAATATTAACATTAATATCTTATGATCATATTAAACTTTATTAAAATACATGATTGGAAATTATGTTCAAATTTAAGAATTTATATCTTTACTATATATATATATATATATACAATTACGAAGCTATTGAGTCAAATAAGGAAATTAAAACATCTTTATTGGCTGTAATAATTGATAAATGAAAGTATGACTTAATAGTTCACACAGTTACAAATGTTTTCACTTCTAACATCTTGAACAAATCAAATTGTCGAAATTGTACATGCAATACATGATACTAATAATTAAAATAATAATAATAATAACAACACTAGTGTAATGGTAATAAAAATAAACATAATAACGACTACAGACTCCCACAGTTTCACCGCAAAGATGCTATTGCGATACGGCCAATTCATATGCAAATCGGTAGGTGTAAAAGTGTATGTGCTCCTTGCATATACACGTGTACTTTATATATATATATATATATATATATATATATATATATATATGTATGTAAATGTAGTTATATTTATAATATTTACATGCCCGTACGTTTGTTGCACGTTCAATTTCAATTGAAATGGAAATCGTATACAAGCTGCACACTGAAGTTGACGAAGTCATTGAACGGCCATTTTATTGTTCAGGCATTTTGTTTTTCGTCATCGTCGATTACAACTTTTTCTCACACGTTAATTTTTTACTTACGTGCCAACGAATTAATTCAGCATTAACTTATGTGTAACAAACAACTATTGTGTGATGTAATCGTCACGTGAAACACTTTTTATCAGAGTACCTAATTAGTTTTTATCTACAAATACATATTCATTCATACACTTTATATATACACACACACACACACATATATATATATATATATATATATATATATATATATATATATATATATTCGACTCGCCTATATAAACTCTAAATTTAAGTACAGACTGAAATATTTTCACGAACAAGGGATTTTTAGTACATCTACGTGTATGGAATATATTTTTGTGTTGATGTTTGTTTTGTTCGTTTATCGATTGGGTTTATTTTTAGATGTGTTTTAATATAGAATTCAATTTATATCGATTGAAGACAGATTTATATTGTTTTGTTTGTTTGGTTGGTTATTTATATATATATATATATATATATATATATATATATATATATATATATATATATATATATATGTTTTGAACATAAATCATTTCTAAGCTACTTAATTTTAAATGAGAAGTTGAGAAAAAGAACCGAATTGTGAATCAATATTCGAGTCATATTTATTCCTTATTTCTAACAATATTTCTCTGAATATGAAAATGAAAAATTAAAAATTATCGAATAAAAAGCTTTTATTCATATTAATACATTTATGAAACATAGAAAATATTTATCTTCCTTGTACTTTTTACTATATCTTTATTATGAAGAAATATTTTTATTTATCTACCTTTGTTGGGATGTGAGGAAATAAAAAATATAAAAAATAAACAAATGTCGAATATTTCTTCTAAAAATAGCACTTAATCTAAATATGATATCCTCAATTACAGGATTGATTAATTACAGTATTTAAATTATATATTTAAATCTAAAAATTCAAGAAATAATTTAAGGTTTTAAATATAAAAAAAAAAACTATAAGTTAACTGCCAAAACAGAATATATTCTTTATTGAGTCTGTCATATGAGTTAAATGTCAAGTCGCGTTTTTAAAAATGCAAAATTTTAACTTTGTTGTTTTCCTGTTCATAAAAAAAATTTTATACAATTTGATTCATTGATTAAAAAGTTTGTTGTTTTTTTTTATAATTCCGGTAAATATTTGAATTATTTTTTATACATATTAAATTAACGAAACCTCACATTGTTTTACCAACACTTTTTTTAAACATTTAATCTTGATTTCTAGATCTATTTATAGTACCTTCATAGTATTAAAATTATTTACGTGTGTATGTGTACTCCTTAAAGAATGTTAAGAATTATATAAAATGTTTAAATATTCAAAAGTTACAAAATGTCTGAAAGACAACCGTAGACCCAAATTCCAAAAGTGTATTCTTAATTTATTCTTTGTAAAAATTACGTCTGTTGAATAATAATTGTTTTGAAGTGTTGCTGTAGAATATTTTTAAGAGTTGTTTTTGTATGAAAACGTTATTTTATATTTATTGTAGGTATATTTATTTACGAGCGCACAAAAAAAAGTAAAAATACAAATGATGTAATTTTTTTATAGAGAAAAGCAAGCAAAGCATCCCTGGTGTTATTTGCCATGTGTACAGAAGTCAGTACTTTATAGTGCTTGTTATGTGTATACATGAAAGAGACCGCTTCTTTATATGATTATATCTCATAAATACGAGTCGTTGTATGATTTTTGCATATGGAAGAAATAATTTCAATAGATATTAATGAAAAAAATATTAATATAGCATAACAAGAGTTTTCTGCTATCAAAATGTATTTACAGGATTCATTTTAAAAGTGAATAAAAACTATAAAAGATCTAATATTGTTAATCGTACATGGAACAAAATTAGAATAAGAGAATTTAAAAAAAACGTTAAGATTAAAGTTACATTTTTAATCGACACACATGGAGTATAAAAGTATCTTCAGTTTGAAGATACACAAATGGTTGAAACCAAGCTATAATAAATAAAAATTAAAAGGTTTCCAAACTATAAAAATACTGAAAGATACAATGGGAATTTTAATATAGAAAAACTATATTTGTGAGTACTATGTACGATTTATTAAAAAGTTTTTTTCAGCAATAATAAAGATATGCATTTTTAACACAAAACTCTATTTTTGTAGAAATTTATAAAGATTCAATTCCATATAATATTTAGTTAAATGAAAAAAAATAATTGTTTAAAAAAGAATCTGCGTATATGTTATCTTATTCACTAGTAGAACAGTAAAAGATTTTAGGCCTGTCCATTTAAAAAAATATTTCAATTTTTGTAAAAAATAAAACAAAATTTATTTTACTTATGAACTAATTAAAATATTAATATATTTTGAAAATATTACTTTTCATTTTTTTCAATTAATCATAATCTTTCTTTTTTTTACAAATCTGATTTTCTGTTTACAATTAGTAGATATTTAAAATACTTGAATAATACTCTTACATTCAGTTTCAAACCTAATTATATATTATAAAACAGTTGTTTTGCTCGTTGTTTTATCTGTATGTATATATATATATATACATATGTACATATGTAGAAATAACTATTCGACTGTTACGAAATACTTTGCAATCCAAACCTAATGATCGTTCCACTTATTTTATAATTTTGTTTTAATGTAATTTGTGTTTAATTATATCGAGCAAACGGCCGCCTCGAGATCAGCTTTTGGCTGATATCCATGAACACACTCAAAAATGTACAGCACGCGATGTGGTCGTACAAAAAAAAATCAAATAGAAACACATCCAACACTGAATGAGTAGACAGATTACATTTCGAGAATAATTTACTGAACAATAGCCTATACGAAAGTTGACCATTGTTATTAATGTTCGAAATAAAACATTCAATTTACATAATCAACTGATTTTGTCCATGTCAATACATTTTTAATTCAATTCGAGTTCGCTAGAAATAATGTCAACGATTTCGAGGTTAATTATTCGTTTAGTTTGGTGGAATTGTTTTGGTTTTTACCTATTTTTTTATGTATTTAATTAATTTATGTATTTATTATTTTGCAATCCAAACCTAATGATCGTTATTACGTTGGTAAGAAAATAATTGCGGTTTTTATTTTCTGAATTCTAACGTTCATTTTTTCAATGAAATTGTCATTTCATCGTGTCCATGTTAATATCATTTTAAAGTGCATTTTTCAGTCTGCATCTTGGTAACACCGGTTTTACTATTAATTTTGTTTCAAATTAAACTAGTGAATTAGAGATGGAAGAAAGTTAATAACAGCATTTTTTTTTAATGACTTCATGACTGGTATTAAAGCAGAAGAATCTACTCGTAAACTAAATGATGCTTCTGGTGTGGGTGCTGTTAAAGAACGTACGGTGCAATGATGTTTCCAAAAATTTCGTGCTGGAGATGAGAACCTTGAAGATGAACAAGGTCTCCGGCATCATTCTTCAGTTCATAATGACTAACTGAAAGCGTTAGTTGAATCAGAACTACGCACAACAATTCGAGACCTTGCACAAAAGCTAGGTGTTAGTTATCCAACAGTTCTGGGCCACTTAAAGCAGCTAGGAAAATCAAAAAAATCTGTAATTGTATATGAATTTGAAGGTCATAAACCGCAATTATTTTTCTACCACCTAATAACTATGTAAAATATAATGAAGAAATATTTTTAAAACATAAAAATTTATATCACATATTATTATTATTACACTGATAGAGAAAATCTGAATACAAAGTCAGATCCAGCATAAAAATACTATAAATATCATTTAATTTCCATTAATTTTTTTCTGTATCTTGACATGCGCATAAGTAACAATAAAATAATGTTCAATAATCAATTATTGAACATTTTCGATCAGGAAAAAATTATGAAGTAACTAAAAACATTATTTAAGAGAATCATTTAATTCATATGACAAAAGAAAGAAAATATTTGCTTTACAGTGTCATTAAAAATATATATATTGTCAGAAAAAAAAGAATTAATTTTTTGAAATCATATTATATATCCTTATAAGATATTAAGTCATTATTAATTACCTAATATTTTACTTCATACAATTACGTACACGACAATTATATCAAATTACAAGAACTTAAATGTTTTTCTGCTCGAGAAAACAATAACTGCAGAACCGTTACAAAAAGTGTTGATTAATGAACCGGTCTAGACTGAAATTCGCATAGCTCGATACACAAACGAATAACAAGATTTGATATCGCGTAATCCGATATCATCGATCGGAGATTCACAATGTGATCAGTGTACAAATGTTTTATGACCCGGATAAATCGATACGTATCGACGAAAACGTTCACAACATTGCCCTTAACATATCCTGCACGTATGAAACCGTACCTAGCCGTAGAAAAAAACATATCCGGATTTCTGTATAATCGCTGAAAAATAATAATATATTCGCAGTTTCGAATCGCGTTCGGAATAAAACGCGGCTGTGCCTAATTGTGCTCGATAATAATTATGTACGTTTCGGATAAATAAGTATAATAATAAAATTTGATTTCACCATCGCTGTTGCATGCATGTCACATTTGTGTCGTGATTTGTATTATTAAAAAAATGTATGTATGTGTACTCTAGTTTCTACGTTACGTTTCGCGCAATAGTTTGGTTCTTTGTATCGATTTAGGACATTAATGCTTGCAATTATTGCACACATATTGATATTTTTTAGTCGTTCAGTAACGAGTGCATTTTACTGTTGTCTAAATGAACGTTTACGTAATATTCATTCTTATTGATTCTTTCTTATGAAGAAATATCTCAACTATTTTATTTCTTGCAGCATGTATTTTCAAATTAATTTAATGTTAGTTAATAAATATCAACTACCAAATTTAAATCCAGAAACGTGCCTAAAGCCAGAGATTAATAACAAGATATTGCTCTTATTTGCTTCTTTTCCATCTTTAATTCAATGGCCTAATTTGAAGCAAAATTAATAATAAAACCAAAGTCAATTTTAACAAAATACAGACCGAAAATGCACTTTAAAATGATATTAACATTAACATGAAATTAAGGTTGGAATTCAGAAAATAAAAACCGCAATCATTTTCCTACCAACCTAATACTTTATTAAAATTTAACTAATTTTGATTTATTGCTTAATTTTTCCTGTTCAGAGCATACCTGTTCAGTTTCCTACACTATTATCTATTTTTTTTTGGAATAACTAATAGTTAGTTTATTATATTATTCATTTTTATAATCACTGTTTCTCATTTTGACTATTTTTTTCCTAGGAATATTTTCTTCTATTTCTGCTGTTTCCTTCACAGATAAAGCAATAATAATTGGTATAACCCAGCTGTAAACTGAGAAAAAGAGTGATCACTTTCAGGTTATCCCAGATGTTCCAGGAACACATTTCATACTTAAAACTAGTAGTTGGTAGTTTTATGTCATACGATTTCTTCATGAGTATAGCATCTGGTAATTGTATGTATTGGGGAATTTTCAATTGCGATATGAAATAGCATGTGTTCTACACCTAATGTTGAAAAATTAATGAATAATTCACATTCATCTAGATTGTGCTCTTAAAATTGTGTTATTTAAGACCCTCAGAACATTTAGAAATTTTACATCATTACAAAATATTATTAATTTTTATGAGCAAAAAAAATGTCACTCTTCTGATCGAAGTTTAAAAAAAATATCGAATTTAAGATATCAGTCATAGTAACACTCTATACTACAATTTTGTCTGTTGAACAGTATTATTATTCAACTTACAAATTAGGTATAAGAAATAAGTATTTCTTAATTGCTATAATTAATCAAAATTTGTAGCTAAATGTGATGTTAATTTTTTTTAAATACATATAAATAAATATAAAAAAAAAACAAGAACATTTATTAAAATTGAACTTTTTTTTAACGATTGATAAATTACATAAAATATGTAGAAAAATATACCAATATACTTTTCCCAGACATAAAGCAGTAATTACAAATATACCTATTTAGTTGGAACAAGTCTTGAAAATTAAGTGATTGTACTTGTGAGAGGTCGGTGCACTCTCACTGATTAATATTGGTGTAATTAAAGTTATAGGTCATTTATTTTTTTCTGGAACGTTTGAACTTAATGATTCATAACATGTGACAATATTAATGGACTGAAAATAATACTCGAAATGAGTGCATTAAATGAGTGAAACTGTACTAGAAAACACAGAAAGAATTACGTGCATGAACTAATAAGTTTATTTGCATGACTATCCGATGCAGTTTGAATATTTGCAGTAACGAAGATCGATTGTGAATTCTAATCATGGAAACGGATTTCTGATGTATCTTTATTACATACATACATATATAAACATATGTATATATATATATATATATATATATATATATACACATATATGATTTAAATTCAAACACCATTAAATTTATCATTCTTTACTTGAACAAAATATTAATTCTAATCTTCGTTAGTTACATTTGAGTCTGTATCCGATTGATTTTATTCGATATTTACAGTTCAATACTTTTTTTTACTTAGAAGTGTTTAGATTTCTAAATAACAAATCTAATTTTCTGAATCGTAAATTTATAATTTGAATATTTTATAAGCATACTGTTATATTTTTTAAACGAACTGATAAATAAAAAATAAATTTATTTATATTATACACCAATATATATATATATATATATATATATATATATATATATATATATATATATATATATATATCAGTTCGATAATATATTTTTTGTTTTTTAAATGTTTTCGTTGCTTCAATTGATTTTTTTTTTTA
>CM068317.1:38932248-39002248 GCA_034766995.1 Acanthacorydalis orientalis
AATTAACTTGGTATCATCAATGTTCATGAATCATTTATAAAGAAATAAGTTAGAACATAATTCACATGGATTATGTGATAAGTTAATAACATTTTTTTGCTGTATTGCAATATCTGTAAACTTGTGAATGTTCTTTTTTTAGTAACAACAATTTCTCATGTAGAGAAAAAATTTTTAATTTTTTCAATTTTTACGAATAAAGACTAAAATATAAAAAAGAATAGTTTTAAGACAAAGTAAATGATTTAAATATTAAAAAAAACTTTTAAATAAATATATATATATATATATATATATATATATACTAGGGGGCTGCGCTCACCAACCCCCGGGTTCGCTGTGCTAGTCCACTGCTCAATTATAAGCTTGTACATGCAACCGAACGAAACAATACACATTTTTTAAAACTCCTTATGTATATATATATAATTATTATCAGATATATAAGAACGTAATCGTTTTATATATATATATATATATATATATATATATATATATATATGTTTGTGTGTGTGTGTGTAGTATGTCTATATAAACATGACAGTAGATTATTTTTTGCAACCTAAGTTTTTTGTGATTAAATACTATATATATATATATATATATATATATATATATATATATATATATATATATATATATATATAATCTAAAGTCAAAAAGAAGAATACTTGCAAAATTTAGGTTCGGTAGGTAGGGACTGCGACTTTGAAAGAGAACTTTGGAAACAAAGTATATAAATTATGTAACGAGCACATAAACAATAAACATATACTAAAAGATATACTAAGGGGTGGAACTATTATGAGAATGCTTATTTCCCAATATCCATCAGATTAGCATCAATGAATTTATGAAATCAGTGCCTGTGGTCAATTTAGTAAAATTTTTAAATAATTGCTTCATAACGACTAGAAATTAAAATGCAGTTTTTAAGAATAGTATGTAAGAAATAAATAAATATACAGATATAGCACAGCATAATAAGTGAATTATAACTAAAATGTAGTAGAATAGCTACGTTTTGTATCTATCACGTTCAAATTTTGTTATTAACCTGTAAAAGTAATGTGTAATATGAAATGTATACGACATTAACAATGTATGTATATGTCAATAAAGTATACAATAATAATAATTATTATATATATATATATATATATATATATTCTCGTATAAACTGAAAGAATAAAATAGTATATAATATTCATCTATAGACAATAAAATTAATTTATATTCGAAACCCGTACCTTTTATAAAAATAAATTTTCATTTATTGGAATTGTAATTGATTTTTAATCATATACATATGCATACATATATACATATATATATATATATATATATATATATATATATATATATATATATATATATATATATACATAAACTCAAGGCCACCACATTCCAATACCCAGAAATTCTTTTGTTACATAATAAAATATATCTAGAATTCTTTAAATACTTAATTTTCAGTATTAATGCATTATTCACTCGTCGAAAACAACTAATTGAAAAATCGTTACATGATTTGTTAGATTGTAGAATCTAAAAATTTATGTTATTAAAAATGGACGTTTTTACGGCACCGTTCATTTTTTATATAGTATAATTGAAGCGTTTTTGTTGCTCTGTTGCATGGTTTGTAACTTTGTTATGGTATCCGTAATGTATATGAATAGCTTAACTAGATAGAAAATTATAGCAATTATTCACTCAAGTTGTTTCGGTATTTTAATAATATTGTATTTTAAATAATTGTTTTGTGTCTGTTAGAAACCCAGTAGTTAAATCAAAACAATCCTAAATGTTAAAAACACTACTAATTTCAAATGTTACGGACAAGAAAATAAATCTAGTATTGAATCAATAATATTGAAATTAAACACATCAACTCACCTCTCTCAAACCGTCGAGTCGACCTAAACTTCTTGCTTGTCTCAGGCCCGGTTCGGGAACTTTTCTACCCCGGACACGTCTTCTTTCAATCACATGCCTCGAATTCGGTCTCGCCCGTCTATTGTTAACAAAATCATTCTTCTCTGGATGAGTCTCCAACGGTCCATTACCGTTATTTGTCTCTTCGTCGTTATCGTCGATTTCGGGTTCTGAATACGGTTCGACTGAACCCATCAGAGCCGCTTCCTGCTGGCAATTGTACGTATGCCTTCTCCGCGAATTCGGACTCGTTATACGCGTGATCAGATTTTCAAACATTGTATATCTTTTACTGTTCACTTGAACTGTCGAATTCCTTGACATTGTTTAATGTTTGAAATATGCTCGATTCATTTTTGGTGTTTAATTTCAAATATCTGTTTACGTAACGATTTATCTTCTATCAAACAGTTACGTTCTAATGATCTTCCCTAAATAATATTTCTTATTTATAATTATTTGTACTTTAAAATATTTCTATATAATGAGACAGTATAACTTTTCTGTTGAAACGATTATATGTAATTGAAATTAAATTTCAGGAATTTGGTCGACAATTTCTTGTCGAAGAATATTTATTTTCATTCTAAAAATAGTTTAAATAGCTAATTTGTACTATGACGTTCGTATGGAGATGCAGTCGTGCATTAGTGTCAACGTTTAACTTTTCTAAACACCGGTCAATATTTAAATATTTAGAATATGTGGATGTTAAATTTAATCGATATAATAAATATCGATATAAAAACACATTTCACGTGAAATATTAAAACTGGTCTCTCGTATCCAATCGCATTCGATCTTAAAACAACACAATCACTTCCTGATTTATTTTAGAAAATTGTAAATAACTTGGAACTCCCCACAGATATTTCAATCGAAGCAGCACGTAATGAATATAATAAAAACAATCATGCAATCTCGTGTAAACAAATAAAAAGCTTAGTTTAGCACTTTTTTGTGTACTGTCTGTTTATTTACGTAGGAAGCCATCTTCGCGTTAATACAAACATTACACGTTCATTGCATTTCACTGACTTTGAACTCAATATATATTTTAACGTTTATTGACTTTTCCAGTCCATAAATATTTTCGTTCAACGTTCGACTTTTATAATTCGTTCATTTTTTTTTCAGTCAGGAATTTTTGTTTTAATGGCATGAGTCGAACAGAACATTCAACCTGCGTACATGTTGGTAGCACGTGTTGTTGATAATTTCATTGACGATGATTTAAATCGACGTTTTCGGAAATGCGACTGATTAATTGATTTGTGGTTGGCGGGAGCGCGGTTTTCTTGTTTTTTCGTAATCACTTTTTGGAGATGTTTCAATGAGGTCGGCGTCTGGTTAGAATCAATTTTATTTCTGATACGTTCCGTTTATTGCCACGTTGACAGGTTAATTTATTCCTGAATAGATTTATATTTGTTATCGTGTTCATTTTTGATTGGCGTGGTGATGGCGTAACGATTGTGTATCTGGAAAAGATAAAAGAGACTTAGTTTTTATTAAGAGAGAAATATTTTTTTTAAATCAGGACGGATATTCTAACATATACATACTATGAAAATATATCAAATTCATTATAAACACACACACGTATACATAAATCAAAAACTCAATATGTAGTAATAGATGCTTTTTTTTGTACAGATTTCATTTACAGTGAATGTAATCAAAATCTGATACAGATTGTGATGCAGTTGAATCAAGTACCTGCTTGTGCCGAACACATTATCTATGGTAATAAATATCGGTATGAATTCGATTTCGTGAAACGCATTCAAGTGGTTAAAACCGCAAGTACTCTGTACCTAGAAATCGAATCCTAACGTGTTCTACGTGCAACCACGTGGAATAGAATGCTCTCATGTTACGATCGTCAAGTTGTATTATGAAGTCAACAGAATATATTTTCTCTAATTACTGTACGGCGTCTGTGATTAAATGACTGATTATATTTCTATTACGTTTATAACACGTACACTCATTATCTGGTGTCAAATATAATCATACATCATCTTATGTCTTGTTAGATAAACGAAAGTGTTTTCCTTTCTGAATCTTTTTATCAATATTTCTTGACATTTCTTTTGAAAGAGCTTTTTTTGTTGAATGCTAATTACATACAAACACATACGTACAGAGATATAGTACAGATCTAGTAATATGACACTTCTTTGTAACTGTATTATTTCATAATCTCATATATGAGAACTTTCCATTTTACATTCTATGGTTGTTTTGTTTCTAGAATTCAGTAGTCAATTATTATTCAGAATGATTAATAAATGAACAATTATGAGACAGAAAATAATAGTTCGCTTTTTTATTTTAATATACGAGTACAGTGGATGCAGGACAATCTGCTGTTTTTTTTATGAAACCGAATTCAAATATATTAATTTTTTTTTGTACCCAACAATAAACTCATTGAACATGAATGCGCTTTGCATCAATTTTTAAATTTATTGGGCAGAAACAGCAATTTATTATCCAGATTCTAATTTACGGCCACTCATATGAAAGCTACAAATATTTTGAAAAAAAATATAAGTTAATTTCTATACAAACCATAAGCATAGATCTGTTTTCTTTACAATTTCAAGTTTTAATAATGTATTTTGTATGTAGTCATAAATGAGAGTGTAGTCTGAAATTGATGCCCTTGCCTTATCAGTTGGTTGTTATATATATATATATATATTAAAAATTAAGAAATATTTTTCGCAGCTTAAAGTATAATTTTGTGTTCTCGCTCAGAAACTTTTCAAAGTATTCAAATAAGCAAGGTTGTTTCTTACTGATTAATTCCTCACTTAAAAAGTATACATCATAGAATATATTTTTTAAGTATCATATTTGACCAGAAAAATGTTATATAGTTTCAGTCAGTTTTTACGTTTATTTTTGATTCAAAGTATGTAACTGTGAAGGTTTTTATAAAACGACAATAAATAAAAATTAATCTTCTTAAAATCTAACGGTTTCATGAAGATGTTATTATCTGAATACATTACTCTTTTTTATGTTTATTTTATGCTACAGTTAATGAATTACGCACGAACGCACAGACGCATATATATATATATATATATATATATATATATTTGTATCTACATTTAAAATATATAAAGTGTCTTTATGTGTTGACAAAGCAATCAAAGTCACTTAATTTTTTCTAACAAGTCGCAAAATATTATGAAACCTCTGAACACATAGAATTAACAAATTACTTAATATTAGATAATTAGTTAAATTTGCTTACAATTCGAATTTTAACATGATAAAGTAATTATATATAGATTTGAAATATTAAGAGTGTATTTCATACTTTTGATTTTTGTTAAATAAAGAGAAGACACTACAAGTTTTTTTCATATGAATCTGGTATTACATACATGATTATTAAAAAAACCACTTATAACAAAAATATTATTAAACGACATATTATTAAAAGACCACTGCAGTGGAACTGTTGGGAGTAAGGTAACTGGAGAAGAACTTCCAGGCAGAGGGATATCTGGAGGCAGAAAATTGAGGAGGCGAAGGCTCGACTGAGAATGTAGCGCCATCGAAGAAGAAGAATTATTATTAATATAAGTCAATATATCAATAATTTATATATATATATATATATATATATATATATTTCTGAGAAACATTTTGTGAAATGAATTAAATTGTTGTGCAAATTATATATATATATATATATATATATATATATATATATATATATATATATATATATAAATTGTGTAATTTAAATTTTAAAAATACCAATAAACTTAAATTTCATATTTGATTGTATCTTCAAACAATTTGTTTTGGTGTCAATGTTACAATGTTTTATTAAATACTCTGTTTTGCATTCTTGTTTCTTTACTTTTATGTACAGCTACTGAAATATTCTCGTTAAAAATAAATAGAAAATGCGCACATACGAGACACGACTATAAGTATAAGTTGCAAACCAGTACGAGGAAAAAAGTATAAAAAGAGAGACTAACACTTTTAATTTCAAATCTTTTTCTATTTCATTAGACTGGTGAAAAATGAATCTGGGTAACAAGGTTAAAAGACCACCGGCATTGCTGTTATATAATTTATTTTTTAAATGAAATTATTAGGAGTGAAAAAAAAAACACGTACACGAGTTTAAAAATGTGTCGAGTCAGTCTCGACATAGTGGCAAGTAATACCGATCCTGTTTTGGCACAGGAATGCAACGTTTCGATAAAAACGTGTGTTTAGTGCCATAAATGCTAGTGAAACAGGCTCGACTGTTTTCAGGGTTGACCGTCGTCGATATTTATACACACACATCACATCCGTTCCGTATTTAATCTCCATAAAGTTAGTTATTCAATGATGCTGATTGCTGTATGCCCCAGGAATTTTACTCGGTTAACTAGCAAGTAATCTAAGATGCCGCGGGCTCTTACATCATGCTGGTCGTTGGCAAAAGAAAATGAATTCAACCGATAGGTGTGTACACATAGTCGATTGTACACGTATGCCGGTGTTGCTGAAGAACGGTGCGTCCGATATACGCGGACGGGACGTGAACGGAGAGAACAATCGTGTATGTTCTAATCACACGAATGACTAACTAACTAACTAACTATATAGGTAGGTAGGCACCGTGCATGATTTCAATCAACGTATATGAGAGATGCATATATTGATAATTATATGCTGTAATAATTCTCCTGACGTATGCAATATATTTTGCGCGGAGTCGGTCGGCAATTTCGCGAAATTATTAGTGGGATATGTTCTCGATGTGGATTTTTGCATTTTATATTTATATGCTGGACGATGCTGCTGTATGCATTCGACTATTCGAGAGAAACTATAGAGGGCGATATTATCGTAATGGGATTTTAATGCAAAGAATATCTAATACGTTCGATTGCCTTTTACCATTAAAACTATACTTATTTTTAAAAGTAAAAAAAATTAAAGAGGTGCGCATTAAGTATTAACGTAGTGATTTTAAGCTCAAATCATCTTACAAAAATAAAAATAATTAACTCAATCAGTGGCGGATTAACCCAGCTGGCGGTAAAATTTACGGAGGTCTCCAAACGGATTTGTGTAAAAATATATTTTATAACATTTTTCTTTATATCTATAACTTTATTCTATAAACATATAAATTACATCAAAATAAAATATTCTGAATTATTTTTCAGAAAAATAAAGAAGCGAAAACTGTATCAATGACAGACAATGATATTTCTATGCAGGTGTACTGCATGAACAAAAATACAACTAAAATTTCATGATGCCACCTATTTTATTACTAATAAAACCTTTTTTGTTTCGTTTTTTCCCTTACCACACCGGTTATTTTATTACATATATTTACATTTTTCGCGTAAATTTATTATCATCAGCTAAGAGGTTGAAGTGTAAGCTTCGTTTCTTTATGTAATGAATAATTTTTTTCCTTGAACTAGGGGCCTCTCCGAATCCGCGACCCCTGACGGCCGTCAGATCAGACACACACTTGATCCGCCACTATTGACATATTTTATATATTTTAAGTTTGCTTGTTATTTTTGAGATCTTCAACAGGGCATCTTTCACTCCCGGCCGTACGCCCGGTCCGACCTCCCCTTAATCCGCCACTGAACTCAATACATTTGTACTTTCAATTCTTAATAATTCATATAGATTAATATTTTTCTCATTACCTATGTCTTATTTTATATGCGCATGAAAGAATCGAATAAATAAAAACATTATTTAAACACTAATATTTTAAAACTTCATGTCAATAAATATAAATTTTATTGTAGTACTCCACTTTGTAATTTCCACACACGCTCTGATATTTTATTTACAGTGTAATCTAATAAATTACGGCAATAATTTAAACCGGGGCTAAATCCTTACTTGTGTGTACGCACTCCTGCAAAGACGATATATTTATAAGTAAGACACCATAAAAAAGAACAATTGACGTTGGAATGTTTTCGAGATAACCATCGTTGTAAAATGTAACCTCTCTGCTTTATATATATGTGCACACACACACACACGCCGCACGCACTCATTTATACAGGTGAATGCATGTCTTCTAGACATTCTTGGACGTCTTGTGCGGTGATTGAATTCGATTTTACGACGAGGACATCGATGAAGAGAACGAAAACGGATAAAAGCATCGACGACGACACGGTCGACGATAACACATTGCATGTTGTCGTTGGTAATGGTATTAATTTAACTACTCGTCGTTCATCTTCAATATATCACTAGATATTTTTTCGGTTTTACTGTTAGACACCGGAATCCATTATTTGTCTAATTGATTTATGAACATCCACATGGACTGATTATTGTCAGTTTGAGTGTTTATTCAGATAGTGTGGACACAGTCATCGGGCTTGGAATGCGTGTAAGATCAGTCATCAATTATCGCTGGGACGTACGGACGTGATTTATGCCTCTTTTTGTTGATATGCAAATGATGTATATGTGTGTTCATATACATATATATATATATATATATATATATATATATATATATATATATAACGGTATGTATGTAATAAAATTTTTATTAAAAATTCTTTTCCATTTCAATTTTGTTCATTTAATAGTTGCAACTGTATATTTATGTGTGTGTATATGTATGTATATATATATATATATATATATATATATAATGTACATTCTTTTTACATTATTATTCATAAATAGTTAGTAAATAATTACATTTTTCCGAGATAAATGAGACAGATCTATCCTTTAAATGACATTCAAATCATAAGAATTTACAAGTCGAAATGAAATCAGAAGTGTGTTCAAATGAAACTTTTATTGGGTAAATATTATCCATGCTATAAAAATATTTTTAATTAGATTTACTTGTTACGTTATTGAAAATGAATCTTAACTCATTCGAGAGAATTGCTTCCTCAATAAAAAATTAACTAATTTAATTGTTAAATAATCTCCTACAAACTGACTTGAGGCATATTATAATAAATATCGTAATGATAAGTAATTTGTGTTATAGACATCTGGTTTAATAAATTTGCACCATTTTCAGTTAAAATAAATTGTCATATTGTCAAAACAGAATATATATATATATATATATATATATATATATATATATATATATATATATATTAATAATTTAATTCAATGAGATTAAAAAAGTAATACTAACAATTTTATAAAATAAGTAAGAAAGAAGTATTCTTAGTGAATTTTCATGAACATATTTTATAAATTATACTTTAACCATTTTGTGTGTAATAGAAAAATATAACTTTCGAATTAAAGTTAATTCCATGTCAATTTTATATTTATGTATATTTATTGTTTACATTAATGGAAATAAATTCAAAATTCCATATTTACTTTTTTAACTTTTAATATTAAATTGAAATAAACAAAATTTAGATTTTTGTTTGCTTTAGTGGTATTCAAAACATTAATCAAACATGATTTTTAGTTAAGATAAAATCATTTTTGTCTGCTCTAGTGAAATGAATTCTAAATTTAATTAATTATGACGAATAAACTTTCCTGTTTATCCAAAAATAAACATGCATTAATAAAATGGATGATGAATATTCACTCTCTCAGAGTTAGGCATGCTTGGAATAAATTGTTTCTCGCATATAGAACTACATTTTTGGAAAAATATTTTAAAAATAAATTGAAGAGGAGAATTGGTTCCTTTTGTTTTTGATTCGTTTGTTTATAGTCTTACTGTTAGGTTTCAAAATTTTATAAATTGAACAAACCTAAGGAAACCTCTTCACACATTCTATAAATTTACAGAGATGCAGTATAAACGTCACCTCGATCTTCATTAATGGTGTCAGTCTTCTTCAACAATAACAACAACTTCATTATCCCGTACATGAACGATTATACACATTATGTTACTGTAACAGTATACATTGCAAAGCGCGCTTAATTCCTCCGATATTGTTACAATAAAAAGCATCCACAGACAAACAACATGTTTAGCAAGTAACGTGTTGCCGTAAACACCTGGAAAACAGTATAACGCTTGTATGCAAACAAGGACGAGACGTTTTTAATAGATCCGCCGTACGTGATGTGATCCTTGTCGTCCAACGTCCAAGTATTTCATTTCATATGCGGTCAAGCAATGTAATATCTTTGGAAGATGACACTTTATACATTGTGGTTGATATTATGGTGCGTGTTTTTGGAAAAAAAATGTTTGTAAGTGCACTTTTATGTCTCGTGTTTATAAAAAAGTGATATAGAATGCAACATGCTATGCAATAATTTATTTCATCGATTTTATGCAAGGAGTCAAATACCAATTTTCAATTATTTATTATTTTTATCTCTTTATAATTATTAATTTAATTATTTTGAACTTATTAAACATTTTTTAACAGATCATAATTTATACCAAAGGTTCGAATGAAATTTATTGCAAATTTAATACCATTTAAGTATTCTATACGAGGAAGATGAATAGAAATTACTATTTGTTGTGAATTTCAATCTGTTATTGCACATCAACCTGCTAACGTATGTCCCTATATTATTAACACAATTCCGAAGTAAATTCCAATGTAAACAGTTATGTTGTATACAAGTGATGTATTTGAATACACATTTATTATATATATATATATATATATATATATATATATATATATATATATATATATATATATATATATATATATATGTATAGAGCGACAGAGAGAGCTTAAAAAAATGTTCTGTAATTTAAGACCTCTGTACGAACAAAAATAAATATTGTAAATAAAAATAAAAAAGATTTAATCGTTTCTATTATTCAATTTAACACTTAACTCATCTTCGATCCGGGATATTTTTGATAAGACAAAAATCAATTGGAATGTCTAGTAGAAAAATAACCTGATTTCAAATATATTTGTTTTATTCAGTTACATGTACATGCTTATAAGCGACAAGAGGGCGAACGTAGCAAGCCCGTAGGTTGACGAGTACAGCGAGTAAGGAGCGGAGCCCCCTAGTATTAAAATGAAAATAAGTCAAATAAAATTTGCAGTAATTAATAGAATATTAACAATTTAAAAAAATAAATAAGTAGTAAATAAATATATTTACATTGGCACAACTTTTAATAGTAACTATCAGTTTAGATAAATGAAAAAGTAAAGAATTAAAAATTGACATTACACAACCTGACTCTTTCGTTATACAATATTATTCTGTCAAACTGATATACAACACTTTATCAGTGAATTTCAATCAGATCAAATTTCAACCATTTTTTGGTTATAATTTGTTATAAAACACTCACATCATATACACATACATACAAACACAAGCATGCATATATATATATATATATATATATATATATATATATATATATATATATATATATATATATATAATACGATTATTTACATAACTATAGAAATATATAATTTTATAATGAAATAAATTAAGAAAACGTCCTTGTCTCATAAACAATTTTATGAAAGGACATCTGAAAAAATGCTATAATATCACACGCTGCGGCCCTCCCAAACAAATATTTATTTAAATTACAAACAGCAGAGGAAGGTCACAATTATGATTATGGTTGTTTAGTACGATTCGACAAAGGAAAAATATAAAAATGTACATGCGAATAAAAAAAAAATACAATGTCATGAAAAGTGTGTTGTTTTCCTACGGTAAACACGTCGATTTGTTTGTTTTGACAATTGACAAATCAGTGCCAAGGTTATTAAATACAATTTCCAGCAGACAATACAAACTCGCAGTCGCAATGAAAAAAATGTACGAATTCAGTGTTACTCTATTTGTATCTATTTAAATAGCAGCACTATTTTATGAAAAGTCGTATTGTGGTTCATTACAATAGAATGTACGACGTTCTGTTTGTTTATTAAATTAAATGTACGGTAACACAAATGTATATTTTAGAACATACATTAACTGTTTTTGATGTTTTCACTATCATAAATCATAATTAGTTAAACGGTGACATGTAATAATTTACCTTTAAATGATTAACACAGCAACATGATTTAGTTTCATTTTAAGTCATTAAAACAATACTAATCGTTTAAAGGGAATAATAATAGTTGCATTAGTGAATCGTAGAAATAATTAAACTTTCTTATCAAAAATTCCAAAATAATTGACCGCACAAAAACTTCGAACCTGTTACCTTCTTCACAATATGCGGTCCCTTTAAGTGCATCAAACGTGTGGAATATTTGCTTGTACGACAAACAATTGTATTATACGAAAAGAACAAAAAAAACGAACAATTACGACAATGAGACATAAATCGTGTGATCCCACGGCTCGACAGGCCTGTCATTAAGATCAGACCGTATGTCGTCTAATTCTACATTATTGCGCCAGCGACAATTTTCTAAAGTAAACTGCATGCCTGTTTAGATCGGCGGGCACTTGTAATGTATGTGAAATTGTCGCGCAAATACCACTAAGCTCGGTGGCAATTTTTTTTCTGTTTGTCACGGGGTCGGTAACGAGTTTGTTGTTGACATCGTAGTCTTTACAACACTATTACTATTGGTTCGATAGCTCATCGATCTTCCGTCCTCGATTACACCACTTATATGGATAGTAATATTGTTACGTTTAACGTAAACGGACGTTTATGTCGTTTTAATGTAATGTAAATAGAAGTTAGAAAGGAATTTATGCATTGAACAATATTAACGACCATTACTAAACATATTAATTATTTATTTATTTATATTTATATATATATATATATATATATATATATATATATATAAATAAATTAATCTTTAGTTTGACATATGAACATATTTCTATTTTTTATTATTTACTGGTTTTGAATGAATATAGATGGATAATAATAATTTATATAGCTATGTATGGCTGTAAATGTTTTTATAGCTATAAATATAATAAAACTAATTTATATTTAGTATGAATATAAAATATATTAAAGCTTCAAAATCAATTATTGAGATCTTTATTTACCAGTAATGCTGCAAACTTGCATGTTATATTTAAAATTACATAAACCCTGTTATTGATTCTTTTTTGTTATAATAAATTTTTAGAACTTTTGGGTGACATTTATTTTTCAATTTTTTTCTGTCATATTGTATTTTTTTAACAATTTGCTAAAATATGTCTCCGATATTTTTATAGAATTGCAAAAATCATTTTAATTTTAATAATAATATGAAAGATTTGGTTCTAGTTTTAAGTTTGAGTTAAATATTGTATCGATTAGGTTGGTAAAACGAACATTTTCTAAAACAGAATAATAATTACATTATATATAAGTATACTTAGAGATTATGATATATTATGTGAAGAACATATTAAAGAGATGTCCATGGGTAATACAAATTATTAATTGAACGTCTGAAAATATGAAATGAACAAGAAAAAGTTCAATTAAGTGGCATGATAAGCATATCAGAAAGGTTTTTGGAAACGTATGAGAAAGATAATACATTGGTTCATTCAAATTGAGAAAGTTTACAAAGGTTTTATATATATATATATATATATATATATATATATATATACACATACACACACTATTATATATATATATATATACACACGACAGTGTGCCTTAAACTAAACTAATATTTTTTGTAAGAAAAAACATACTCAAATAAATGTTTATCAATCAAATAATTTAAAAATTAAATCAAACAATATTCCGTACTTTATTTAACATATCTTTGAATGCTTACTTTTTATATTAGAATGGTTGACAGAGTCCAGAGCATTTTTTTATAGCTGAAAAAAATATAACGATGGACCAAATCACTCGTCTAGTTCACTTACTTGTAATTTTAACAACTACGAAAAAAATTCAATAAAAAAAACTACTTATAATTAAGTAGAACGAAAAAAGTATCTTAAATAATTAAAAACAGGCAGAAAAAATGTCAACTATATTTATTTATGTTATTTGTGTATATATATATATATATATATATATATATATATATATATATATATATATATATATATATAAAATTTAACCTCAATTCTCAAAACCACATTTTAGTAGTATTAGGTCTCTATGTATGCCATTGCCAATTATGGGAATAATTAAAATTTAAACAAAAGCAAATATAAAGTATCGTGATAAATTTTATAGTAATTATTATTAATGAGTCTATTATTTGATTGTCAAAACCATATACTGCTTATATGTGCGTCGATAAGTGTTTGTGTAAATTGAAAAAAAATCGCTCAATTTCACTCCAAATGCCATTGTTAATATACGAATATTAATATAAATAAAGTTGCAAACGAAACGGCACACATAACACGCTTTACAGTAACGTCACAACGTGTTGTTAAACAAACGATATCGAAATGAGCGAGCAATGCTCGTAACACAAATTAAAATACCGTGTTTAAATGGACGAGTGCAGATAGCCTTGTAATAATATAACGTAATACAATATATGCACACAAACTCTACAAATATTTAAATTAATTTATTAAACCTGTTCGTGTAACAGAAACGTGTATATTAAAACGCACCCGGTCAAATGTATATTTCATTTCACTTGTATCGCACACCACAAATATAATTAGTGAAGTAAACGTGATAGTTGTATATATTTCATTTTATATTTTTTTAGTACCGATTTATGTTAATTTGTATGCTGTTTTCAGAAGGTTAACTGCCTTATACATTTACACATAATGCGAGGATTTTAACCTCCTTTATGATATTGTACATTTACATTTTTATACATAAACTTCTTTTATACGTACATTCATACATATAATATATATATATATATATATATATATATATATATATATATATATATATATATATATATATACAGGGCTGGTACTAGTTAATTTACACTAAATAACAACGGTATTTAACATAGAATCACTTTATTGAATATGTACTATATGAAATTAATTTATTTAATTCTCTAGTATATTTTAATTCTTTAGTCTTTATAAAAAAACTGGTAAACAAAATGAAATAACTTTTGATTTAATAAAAGTACACAAACTTGAATCAATGAAATATTCTAATATGTAAATAAGATTATATTAGGAATAGTAAAGTAGTGCCTCCGTTTATTCGGTGCCCTGGAGCTGCGTTGGTCGACAGCGCGAAACGACCTTTCTTGAGGTTACGAAAAATGTTTGTGTGTGTACATTCATTCTACAACATTTCTGCCATTCAAATCATTATTCTAATTAAGGAAGCTTAAAAGTTAAAGTTAGAGAAATATTATCACAAGTAAAAAATAATAAATCACAATAAATACAGGCTATATTAAAAACAAATAACTGTTAAACCCTTGATAACTGAAATTCGATATGACCAAAGATACTATTTATTTTTCAGCATAACATTTGTGTACGCTTAACAAAGAAAAGAATATTTATACATTGTTAAATATTATAATACAATACTGATGACCAAAATTATTAAAGAATAATTAAATAAAAAATTTAACAATAATTCAATAGGCTTGTAGAGTATGAAAGTTTTCGAAACATTCTAGTAAATGTAGAGGTATTTGACACTTTTACACTGCCAAGTCATTTCGCTTCTTATATTATTTTTTGAGTGGACATGACATCTCTTTGCAGGATGTTGCTTTTTACCAGTGGGAAGAATATGGTCAGGAGAATATCCCACTTGAATTTCACTGCCACTTTTATCAAAATTAAAAACAGACACGTAGCAGGGTTCGTTTCTATGGTCCATACTTATTTCACGGTCTATTTTTACTTTATATATAATTATTTATTTCTAATATTTGCTTTGTAGCTGCACTAAACCGAATTAAATCTGTGTGCGTCTCAGAGATATCAATATTTACAACGGAATAAGAAACACATGATGTAACAGGGACGTATTTGTATGTCAAGGGGTTAATACAGTATATCTTCTAAATATTCTAATACTGACATCCGATGTACACTTAATTTTTAATTTAATAGAGTGAAAATACAAACATTCAAAATCTTCATACTCTAATAATTAATAAGTCATAAAGCGAATCCAGATAATATCAGAACTGAAAAAATAGTTTTATTGTAAAAACAGTTATTATAATTTTTATGCCACATATACATAATTCATGAAATTGCTAAATATAATTAATTCTCTCATAGAACACACTGAACTATAATTCTATTCGGTCAGCACATAAACATCATTGTACTTAGATGAATATGTATGATTTGTAGAGCCAGCACTGTACAGATATGTTGAAGTTCATTCTACGTTTGTTTGTGTGTTTTAAGTAGATATAAAAGTTGTATAAGCTAAATGCATCGTATTAATCTAGATTTAAGATGGTAATTGTACGATGTACGTTAATTCTTTTTATTGTACGTTTTTCATTTCATGGTATTAACGTATTTTTATGATATGACTACTTTCTTTTCAAGTCAATGTAGTTTTTATGTGTGTTTTATTATAAATAATTATTAGTGAAGATTTTCTTAATCATACTAAACACCACACCACATACAAAACATAAATACGGTCTATATATATATATATATATATATATATATATATATATATATATATATATATATATATATATATATACACATACAGTAATCCCTCGATATGCGTCGAGAAGCGTTCCAAAAAAACGTAAATCGAGTAGCATAAAAATAAAAGCTATAAATTCGAAATATGTAGTTACGAAAAAAACTCCGTTTACATATTTTAAACATTTATTTTTATGTACTTTTACATTATGAAGTTATGCTCTCTTTTTAAATCTTTCTAGCCACCCGAAACTAGCGCTGAAACGCATTTAACTCTTATCGTTTTCATCGGCCATTTCCTTAAAGTCGTTAATAAAGTCATTGCTTTTTTCCTGGTTAATAAATGAGGTTGCAACTATTTTTTATTTAACCCGCCGGTCTATACCCTTAACGCATTTTCCATTTTCTCTAATAACACTGACCTGAACTTAGATGTCAAATCAATGGATTTTACCGTTCTTGCAGCAGCACTCGCACGTGATTTCTATATTTTTAAAAATTGTTCTTACCGTTGTTGATGGTAATTTCAAGGAACTGTCAATATTAAATACCTTTTCTTCCTTTTCAAAACGTTGAATAACACCATTTCATTTTCCTTTACAATGATATGGCATACCTGTTTTTTTTATCCTAGAACCACCAATGTCTTTATTTTTCCGCTTTTCACTCATCTTTTAATAAATTACATTTCCTTAAATTAATACACAACTCAAATAATTTATTTATCTACGTAGTTCCATTAATGATACTGCATTAAAGTTTTAAAAACGAAAAAGCCAACAAATAGCTTCTATCGTGATTACGTGATAACTTTTCATACCGAAAACAGGCTTTGAAATGAGACAAGATAAAGCACCTCTAAGCACCAATATACGCATACACCATATTTATAATTCCGGGAATCCTCGAATATACTTTTTTTCAGAAATCAAATCAGGTCAATCTCAAATCTTGCTTCGACACAAACCGAAAAGACGTTAATCGAGAGGGCATATATCGGGAGATTACTGTCTGTGTATGTGTGTGTGTGTATGAAATATATATATATATATATATATATATATATATATATATATATATATATATATATATACACTTCTATCAAATATTTTACTACAACCAGTGAATTCAAACTTGCCTAAATAATAGACAAATAATGTAATATTTTAACAGAAATGTCTGAAATTAGTCATATATCATTTTCATGGATGTTTAATAGAAAATAAGCGTTAGTCTTCAAAAATAGTTGTGTTACTTTCTCTCTAAACCAATATATTAACAATTCTAATTTTCTAAGTCCTCATATATTCATTTTTCATTACTTTTATGTCATATATAAATGTCTGTATGTGTAATTGAATGTACAGACATATTAACTGAAACGATGCATGAAGAAAAAATGACATTTAATAAAAATTAAACAAATTAACCATAAAATGCATATTCAAGCATATCACATAGATCAAAATTAAAGTATATGAATAATTTTTAATAAGCTAGTTAGAATGTTTATATTTTACATCATTTGTCTATGAGATAAATATATTTCTCAGCGTTACAACATAACCTTACTGTGTTCACGTTATCCTTGAATTTAATCCATACTTAACACACTTTCAGTTAAGGCATTTAACTTGTACATAGATATACACACACATAAACATTCTACTGACTTTTCTAAATTCCAAACGCATTTATTGAAGAACTAATAAATAATTGAACGCGTCTTTGTGTATTATTACAATGTGCACGGTAGAAAAATAAGTAAGAACTTTTCGAAAAAAATTATATACATAAAACGGTTAAAGATAAACTTAGATAGAGGATATGGTGACCATATTTAGGTATATGGTATTCTGATATTGTGGTTTATACATAAAGTATTTTTTCGGTCTCCTATACTGGTTTTAATTGATTTGAAACTATTGTATGAACTTTTTGCAAGAAGTGAAAAGTTATTTTAATGGGCATTTTTGTATGTAACATTAAAAAGAAGTAGAATCCATTAATTGTACACGATAAAAAGAATTAATTATGAATATATATATATATAAATATTTGTAAATTTAAACTCAATACATGTTTGTCGATTCCCTAATAAAACAAATATAAAAGTTAAATTTCTAAAAAAATCAAATAAATAAATAAAATTCACAAATCTATAAAAAAATTAAAAACAATAAAATAAGTTATTTATTTATCCGCGAGGCTTTTATAAAAGTATTAATAGGTTTGTATAAATTTCATATTTATAAGTTTTTTATGTGAACAATTTAAAATTTATAATCAATTATTTGGTCATAAAAATCTATAATTTTATAAAAATAAGAGAGAATATACAATCATAACATTCGGTATTTAAAATATGGAAAACATATTTAAATATATAAAACATTCTTCAAAGGCTCGAGACTACTAGTCGATTTTTATGAAATAAATTAAGTATTCATTCTTCATTCGTCAATAAAAAAAATACGAAATTTGTTAAATTAGAAACGAATTCATTTTCATAAATGACAATTTTTACGAGAATTTTTTTATTTTCAAGATAAAACTATTCGTCGATTTTTTAGAAAGCCGTTAAATCATATTTCGATGATTTACAGAGATTTAAAATTTAAATAGTATTGAAATTAATCCTATTAATCATATCAATCACAATAATAACACGTGTTTAATGAAATTAATTCTAAGATTGTTTTAAATTACCTAACGGAAACATGACATTTTTACCCTATTATCTGATGCTTTGCCTTTAAACAGTAGCGGAAATATGCTGTCTTTATATCCGTTTTTACAATAATTTATTTCCGCTAGATGCATTATAACCTTTGCTGGTTCGCCGACCTCTTGCAGTTTTTAATGACGCTTACTGAGCAAAAATAACCAATTAATTGCATAGTTTAATGTACATTTTTTAAAAGTAAATTAATTTTACTGCTGGAGTATTCCATTTCAGTTTTTTTTTTCAGAAAAAATGTAGATTTATTATATAAAAAAAACAAGTTTTCAGATAAAAATACAACTTTTTATTGTTATTATTCGGTCATTGCAATTTAAAAGTATGTAACGTATTTAAAATTAGAATTATATTTCTGACCGATAAATAAATTGAACTACTTTCTAAACGTGTTAATCTAAGAACATATATTTCTAAAAGACGATGCCCATTTATTCACACGTATGTGTTTATACAGAGAAATGTGATTTGTAGAAAGAGCGTGTAATGAAAAAAACTGATAACATGTAAAAGTACCAAACGTGTCGATTCACCTGTACACAAATCGTTTGCGTACAAAAAAATAGCAATTACAATGTCTTAATTTAAAAACAGAGGGTACAAAAACATGACAGCAATCATTCAAAGTATAATAAATACGTCAAGATATATCCTTTGTGGGAATTTCAACAGCTATATGATTAGAAACTGCTTCAGCCAACGAACAAATAAATAATACCATCATATACGTGAATATAAATTAACTACTGTAGGCAGTACACCGAGAAGGTTAATGACATCTTCGTTTGCGTTTTGTTGTAATATCATGTGATATTTTTTTTAAAATACATATTCATCGGTTTATCTATTCGCCAAATTATGGTAATTAAGTAACATCCCCTGTTGACATTCTCGCGCTATTTTGTTAATTATTACGACAGTAATGATTTCCAAGTAACAGTTTGATTGGTATTAATGATCGTGCAATATGTTGAAAATTATTTATTTCCAAGTAAATTACATACGTCTTCATCTGTAACGATCGATCGTTAAGCCGTTCAGTGAAACAGGTTGAAATTATTGAAATTTTAGATGTAATAGATTCTACTCGAAGTGAGTCAATGGATTTTATTAGAAGTGTTATTGACATTACTTTTTTTTAATTAATCTAAGAAGTGTAGGTTTAAAATTGCAGTTTTATTTTATACTATTTATTTTTTAAAAAAAAAAAATGTTCAATGCAAATAAATACAGAATTTACGATTTTTTTAAATAATAAATAACAAACAGAAATGCACTCACTGAGCGACTAGCTTCTCAGAACTCTCTATTCCTATAATTATCAGAGTAGTATATTGCTAGACTTTTAGTCAATTTATATTTTCAGTTATTTAAAAAAATATTACTAAATATAACAATCAAATAACGTAACTGTATTGAAAATAACATCAGAAGAATCAATGGAGGAATTAGAATATAAACTAATCTTGTTTCTGTCAAAATTAGACATATTATTAGTTATAAATATAAAATTAAATGATCATGATAAACAATTAAATAAAATAATAAACTTTTTATTTATTTCAGCAAAATTATATTGAATTCTTTTAAAATTGACACATATCTTTCTTACTGTATTTTGCAAGTGGATATTTCGTTCGAAATTTATGTGTTTTATTGATAATAGAATTATAAAATCGAAATAAGCGCGTGTGTTCCAGTTATCAATCAAATTAAAAAAAATATTAACAAAAATACAACAATAAATACAAATAAAATTTTAACACACAATTAAGTATTAGTAAGTTTAATTGAAAAAATAAATATAAGAAAGCTGCTTATCATTAAAGTGTATGTGAACGTTTGTGTGTGTGTATATATATATATATATATATATATATATATATATATATATATATATATATATATATATATATATACTAAAATAAAATAAATCCTTTTGAAAAATCACTGACAACATTAAGTTATTAAATATTTGATCAGAATAAAAGAATGCCAATTCTATCTTTTAGTGTCAGGTTGTTTGAAGAGAGATTAAAATATTAAGAAATCTTATTCCTTTCGAACCAGAATCACAATAGGTTTTTTTGAAAGTTCCCTAAAACTCTTCTTTCACACTATATAATTCTATAAGATTATCAAAAATTATAAAAAAAAATCTTTTCAACTAATCTATCATTTTTATGTCATTCATTTCCGTCACAAATTGTACTTAAGCCTGCTTTTTAACCAATGCATCAAATATGATTTTACAGGGGAGTCTTAGTAACTAAAACATTTGATAAATTGAACTAACCAGTATGTTTAATACATGAAAATTTAGTGTATTCTCTAACTTAAACAAAGAAATGTTTTTTTTAATTTTATTGTCATATCTGAATCCAATTCTATGACTCAGGTGTATGTTTAGAGGAAATGCCTGAAATTTAATTATGCATCATTGTTGTGTTTAGTTTGCTGTTGAAATCAATTTAGTTTAATTAGGAAGCAAGTTTGATTTTTCAAAAATACATATGTAGTTGAAGAAGAAAAATTAATATTGATAACCTTGGACGAAAAATCTAAAATTATTAAAAACTGGAACATAAACGATGAACAATATATAACATTTACATTCAAACAAAAGCTATACGTTCCGGAACAATGAACACATACAATAGACCAGGTAAAATGCGAACATTAAATTATTTGAAAATTCAAATACCAAAAGACTCTCTATAAATGATTTTCGGACTAAAGAAAAACAAATTTGCATAAAAATTTAATATTCAAAACACCAACAAATAAACTATGACATTCATATTTGAATTTTAAGAAAAAATTTTAAATTGAATTTTAAGAAAAAATATATTTCCAGTTACTTGAACATCTTTGGGTTATCATTTAAGTTGTAGAGCAAGGGTGGGCAAAATGCGGCTCCCAAAGCTACTCTGTACGGTTCCCGAGATAATATTGGGTTTCATTACCTTTTTCCTACACTTTTATATTAATAATCTACAGTAGCATAATATGCAGACCTACCAATATATTAGAATATTTTATATATAAACAGTGAATTCACATTATCTTCTCCAACAGCGGTCGATAAGAAAATAACTGCGGTTTTATATGTGAATTTGAAGGTCATAAACCGTAATTATTTTTCTACCAACTAAATAAATACAATTTAAAAATAATATTTTTTATAGCTCTTCAACATCCAAAATTGTATGAAAAGTATTATATGTGGCTCTTATCGAAGAAGTTGCATACACCTGTTATAGAGACTGTATCTGTATACAAATGTGAATAATTTATTACAAACACAAGATAAATTTACCAAAAATCTTAGCTATCAAATAAATAAATTTTCTGAATTTAAAAGATGGAAGATATTAATTTAAAACATTTCTCTAATTTTGATTAACAATAATAAGAAACTACAATACAAGATATAATTAAAAAAAAATCAACAAAGAAAAAATTAAAAATATTAGTAAAAAGAATATATGAAAACAGTTATAGTCTTATTCTAAGATGTTTAAAAAAGTAACATTAGAGAAAAAAAATCAAGCCTCAACTACTAAAACAACAACGTACAGATTAACAGTTACTCATTCAATTGTTTGAATCTAAAAATAAAGGTTTACTCGAACGATATTTTTAGAAATTTCTATTATAATTCTTCGAAGCAATATTTCAATAAGTAAAATATAAAATTCGATGATCTTCTGTAATGTAACTTTTAAGATATGCAAAAAAAAAACACGTGTAATAGAATATAGATATGCAACAAATAAAACTTCATACGATAAAATATTCACGCTACCATTCAATCATTATGATTGATCATCGTAATAATCTTTCGTGGAGGTTGCGCTTGATATGATCTGACAGTCTGCGGAATATTCGTTTCAAACGCTGCACAAACTGGCTGGTGAATAAAAATCTACAACCTGTACATAAGAACTTATATATATATATATATATATATATATATATATATATATATATACATATATATATATATATATATATATATATATATATATATATATACATATATATATATATATATGTATAAGAATTCAAAATAAAAGCAATGTTGCTATTTCGAGTATTGAAATCTTATCGCATAAAAGAGAATGGAGTATAAAAAAAATATTTACGAGAGACACTACTCGACTCACTTTATACTGAATTGATAAAGTACAATGTGAAATATTGTGTTGCCGGTAATAAATGTTTGATGCAAATCTACACTATTTTTTCAGTTTACAATAAAGATACAGAAAATGATTACAATCATAAAATTACATACAAGTTACACCACATTTGTCCCATAAATGGAAATAAAACGTTTGTTTTGCTACATGATATATAAATTTAATTTAAATTATACACATACACATATATGTATACATACATATATATATATATATATATATATATATATATATATATATATATATATATATATAACTAGTGTTTCACTTGCGTTATGTAATCGAAAAGAGACAAAACACAGCAATGCTACGTAATTAAAATGAAATTAAAACCTTATATATTATGACTAGCCATCTTTTCATTAAAAATTAGAATGAAATGAATTGTATTTGAAAGAAAAGATACAAATTTTACTCATAAATTGCTTAATTTCTTCTAATTTGACTTTATTAACCTGCGATAATTGTAAGAAGAGATTACCAACATCTTCCTCTCTCTGAAATGTATAAATTAGTATCAGATATAAATTTTCTATGACGCAAAGACAAACGAAACAAGCTATTTACAAGAATTAGACGTGAAATCTTTTTTTCTTAATAACAAAAACCCACATTTCTCCTCACTTTGTCCGTAACGTGGCCGTCTGCCCAGATCTAGCGAATCTGGTGATACGGAAATTTTCACAATGGACAGGTTTTAAGTTTAATTCATTAAGTTTCGTTCTTAGGTATTTATATATGTTTAAATAAATTATGTTGGAAAAACCGATAAACAGTTTCTTTCTTTCTATGTTTCTCTCCATTTTCCCGTCAATTTTCACGGGCTGTATACTAGTTTGAACATAATAAGTAATTAAATCTTTCATGTACTGTAAATTAACATTTTTGAATAACCGAATAAAATGGATTCTTCTCGCTATACAAATACTCGAATTAAAAACTAAATTAGACAAAATACACCGACGTGCATTTAAATGCTTAATGTGTATGCATTCAGTTCGTAAACAATAATAATCATTTATATATACGAAAATAGGTACATATTGTGGTAAACAATAAAATTGGTAACGGCACGTACACAATTTTTTTTTCTGCAATAGGCGCCCACAATAACTTAACTTCGACACGGTTCACGAGAAAATAACATTAAAAACACAACAATAATAATACAGAATGGAGGCTGTATTATTTTTAAACAGATACGTGAGGTTCGAGTAAACTTACATGATTTCTAACAAAAATGTTTATTATGTGTTAAATGAACTTCATATATGTAACATCGCACTTGCAAAGGTAGGAAATAATATTCTTATAGGTATAAAACGCACACGTAGAGTATAATGCACCTTGATACATCCATAGATAAGTAACACCTAATTATTGAAGATATATATATATATATTTGTTATAGAAGATATATTTATTAATATACTATTGAAGATAAATTCATATAATATTGATAAACATTTACTTTTAGCAAATAGTAGTATTTAAATGTACATATATTTAGTAAGTTTCAGAAATGAATCAACACACTCCAAACGGCACGGAATTTTCTTTATTAAAATGTTTAACAATTAATTATCTTTTCTTTGATTTACTAATAGATTGTATGCGCATATCCTTTATAAATGATGACATTTCCATACAAAAAAAAACTCATTAGTATACTGAAAAGGATAAATATAAATGACTGGAATTATAATGAAAAGTATTTTGTGGTTGTTGGAGTTTTAATTTATTTGTGAAAGTGAATTTAGCCACAGTCAAATTATAATTACGGACAATATATTATTAAGTATGACAAAAATGTATTTCATGACAAGAACAGCTCATAAATCAAAAGTTACCTCATGCCATCAGCACATACATACATTGGTTATATGATTTATATGCAAGAACAAAATAAGAGAAGTCTATTCAGTCTTTTTTCAAAATTAAGTTTGGTTTTTGCATTGCAATATTTTTCAGGTCGCACGTGTTTCAACGTTTAGGATTTCTTTCAAATATACTATTTTTTTTAAAAAAAATCAACAATACGATTTACTTGAAGAAAAAAGAAAATAAAAATTACCAAAATAAATATACAAGATACTAGTATATAACTAGTCAAAACTGACGGAAAAATAGAAAGAAAAAACTGTTTATTGGTTTGTACAACATAATATATTTAAAAATATAAAATACTTAAAAATGCAACTTAATGGATTCAACTTGAAACCTATGAGCTGACAAAGCAAACATTCTCGTCACCATAGATAAACATTTCTCGTCATCATGGACTTCGTCCAGTAGACAAAGTGACGAGAAATGTAGGTTTTTATTATACAGAAGAATAGATAGATAGAAAAGACACAGAAATGATAGAAAATAATATTTTTTGAAACCATAAATTTTATATCACTTATAAAAACTTTTATAGATTTTGGCAGGAAGGAGGGGTTCTATATTTTTACATTTTTTTTATTATTTTGAATAAATTTTGTAGCCAATGTGACTGATACGCAAAATTATATATTGAAATATTGAAAAATTAGAAATATTAAGAGGAAAAGACAAAAAACGTGTTAATTTGAAGCAACGAAATACAAAAAGGCTTAAGAACGATTAATAAGCAGGTGAAAGAAGAATGTTAGAAAATACATTATTAATATAGGGAAAAATTAAAAACTGGATCGTTCAACTGGAAAAAATTATAAAAAGACTCTTTCATATAGTAAATAGGTTTTAAACAGTGAAGAATACATCTAATATTAAAGGATTCAATCTTTTTTATATATTGTTATATTTGGTGAATATACTTGATTTCTCTTTGTTATATTTTTAAATATTATATTTAGGATCTTTATTGAGTTCCTTTTCTTTTTAGTCTTTATAACTACAATTTTTTTCTGATCAAAATATTGAATAACAGATTACTGAAAATGATAACATCGCCATGCAACCCTAAACGAATACAAGTTGTTATCGAAATTATTAATAATTGATTATTTGTGTACTTTGATTAGAAAAAAGCTTTTTTATGGTTATGGAAGGTAAAAAATTTTAGTTGAAATTGAATTGAGTCACAGTCAACGAACAAAAAATGTATTAATGATTTTTATAAAATCAAATTTATCATATTGTTTATAATTTAAATTTTTTTATGAAAAACTGACAAACCTAAATAGAAAATTATGAAACATTGGCCAGCATCTCAATATCCTTAACTTTAAAGAATATATGGACTGTCTGAGTGTGTGTATATGTGTGTGTACATATATATCCATATACATATAAGAAAGCATGTTTATATTAAAAAATTAAAATTCAATAAAACATATCAATTAAATTAATGTTTAATAAAAGACTGATGTTGTGATTTATTATGTTTGATTAGTAACGCATCATCACTGACCGTGACAATACTGAATCATTATAATAACTAAGGAAGCAATGATTCATAGACGGACAAGTTTCAATTTCAATTAGTGACGGTATTTGAAAAACGTATTTGTTCAAATCCAAGTTGAGCATTGTATGAAGTATAGCTTCCATTAATAATTTGTGTCCGTATTCAAAAAATAAGAAGTTGGTAACAGATGCAATTAAAGTATTTCACATATTCTGTAGAGTTTAACGGATTTTTATACATGTTTTTAAAAGACTAATCTGTCCAATGTACATAAATAGAATTCTGTGTATTTTAACGGAAATTTTTAATTAGGCGCCATCGTCGTCAATTAAATATCATCACGAAAATGCGAAGGCGAAAGAAATTGTAACGAAATTAAATAATTTATTACACCAAGTAGAAAATTACAGTATTGAGACGATACGTAATAGTGGCTGAGACAGAAACTGTCATTTCGTATTGGCAGAAAAGGAACAACGTTAAAAAATACGTTACATACACTAATCATGATTTCTTTTGGAACATCAAATTTGATACAATTATCTCTGTCGGATGTCTAGTTATTTCGTACACGTATGAAACATTGTCTGTTTTGAGATGTCGTCGAAATTGCAGAGATAGGGGAAACCTAACCACATCGTTAAAAATATAACGAATCGTGGTTTTATTGGTGTAACAATTTCTGTTCTTCTGAAAACCGTTGATTCTTTTAACTCGCTGTTTCCTGATTAAGTTAGAATCTGATGTTGAAATATACTTTTTCATGGGATAGTATTTCTAGTATTAAATAAAATATTATTAATTCTATTATTATCATTACAAGGTAGTTGCTGAAGACTGATAGTTATATTTATTCGTTTATTTATCGATTAAAATCAAATTAATATGGTAATTTCAATTTTCAAAATTAATTTACTCAAAGGCATGGAAAAACCATGCCTTTATTTAAAAGAGTCAGGCTCATTAGGTTACATCTATTATTCAGTATCAAATCCAAAGACATCTTAATTTATTGTATTATAAACTAATAACTAACCGTTGGTATTAAACTGTATATTACCTGGAATTACAATTACCATACCTCCCGAAATCATATACAAACCGGCCAAGCTATGCGATAACACAAGTCATGAAGGTACAAGCAAGTCATTAAGTCACAATTCAGCACCCAGATCACAATAGTGGTTTTAATTTATAACTCTTGTACTCACTGTCAAAATAAATGTAATATCGCAAAAAATAGACTTATTTTCTTTAATTGAAAAAGAGTCGAGTTTTCACTCTCACTTAGTGCATAATTAAATCGGTAGTGTGTTATTCCCACACTCACCGGTAGTCGAGATTGTGTACCTTAGGGACATTATCTGAAATATTGTGTCTGTTTTATGTAATTTCTTATATTTATGTGAAAATCAGCAACATGTAGTTTCTAGAAATATTGACACGGCTACAAAATTCTTGGAATCAAACTGTGACTTTATAAACAATTCAGAAAAGTAACCAGCCGTGTGTGTATTAAACATTTTAAATATTCAGAATTCATATTATTGACGTTGATGGTTATAGGATAGAGAAGACATGTACATTTGTTTTAAAAAAAATATTTCATCCAACGTTACTGATGGAATGTAAATAACCAATTTATATTTCAGGTAATGCAATGAATACATTAAAATAATTTTAAATAAATACGTCGTCGGGTTTCAAACGTTCTAAACGCAAATATGACGAAATTGTGTGGCTTTACCTTACTTCTTTTCCATTGTGGGCGTTTCATCTAAAATGTAGTTTAAAACCCATTAACGAGAATTCTCCAGCTACATACATACGGGGTCAAACGAAAATATGTGCGTGTACAGTGCGACCATTGCGACGTGACGACGGCCCCGACGTACGGTCGACGAAAGGTCATGTCTTCAAGGTCGCCGGTACGAAATGGTGGGAGTTCATAGCCCGCTAGATTCCGTCAACCGTGCATTTTAGAGAATTCTCTGCGGACGCCGCGCGCGTGTGTGTGCATGTGTATTTTGTATTCAATTCGCTTACGTGCGTCTCTCTGTCTGACTCGCACGTGTTCCGAGAATTCGGTTGAATTTTTTCGACCACTCGTCGATGGAATTTTCTGTGTGCGTGCGTGTTTTTTTTATACGCAAACGTATGTCGTTTATCTCATTAGAATGCGAAAAACGGATGTGGGGATTTGTAGGTGTTAAATTGAGAGAACAATTTGTTGCTAACAAGATAAAGGCTGGTAAAACAGCGTAACTGATTTATAAAAAATTAGATGCTCTTAGTCTTTGTTTTCGGATTTCATATAATTGAATCCAATTTACTTAATATACAAGCATAGGATAGGACGTCGAGTATTAGTCAGATGCTAATTCTCAATTAACGACTGAAATACTCTTTCTGAATATAAAAATATTTTTTTATTTAATCACTTTGAACTCTTCATTAATAAATATAACCGTAAATAATAGAATAACATACATTCATAAATGTTAAAATTCAGATGGGGTGTTCATTGAACTAGAAGAAAAGATACCTAGGAAAAATATATCACGCCTGAAAGTATTACACAAAAATATAACATTTTGTAGCAAATATTAAAAACATTGCGTCTTTCTGTGTATAATGTGTGTACGTATGTGTATATATATATATATATATATATATATATATATATATATATATAAAGGATCGCTTGGTAAGTTTGGTAAATTTCTATGATGTGGCACCACCAAAATTATTCGGTAACATCACGACTATCAAGTGCCACTTTTCAAACAAGCATAGGCGAAATTTCAGCCAGAAGCGACGAGTTGTTCACGTTCTACAGATGTTTGAAGCAAGCATTGTAGCAGTTTGAAAGACGAACAGGTCTTTTTACGTTGATTCGTCGCCATGGACGAAACATGGATACAACACTACACACTTTAAAAATTTGTCTCAGTAGGAAGAAATTCTCGTGGGTAGAATGAATAAGGCATCGCCGCCATTAATGGGTATTTTTCAGACTCACTGGATCAAGTGTATAGCCCTCAATGGAGACTATCTCGAGAAATAAAATTCTTTTTTTCTAAAAACGGGGTTTTACTTGCTTTTTTACCATACTTATCAAACGAGCCACATGTATGTATGTATGTATGTATGTATGTATGTATATATATATAGTAAACCCTCCTATAACGCGGAACTCTCATAACGCAGTTTCCATATGACCCGGAGCAAAAATTGCGACACCCCTCCTATAATGCAGTACTCTTATAACACGATTCCTATATAATACAACTTAATGAACTGAAGCAGTCTCCTATAGTATGAAATTTTCTATTACACTTTGAAATTAATGTGGGATTCCCCTGTTTTTTTCATGCACGCACATCACCATTATTCAATAAAAATATTTTAAAATATCTCAACATATATATATTGCCTTTTGTATCTATAAAATTCTATTTCATAACCGTATTCATCGTAACAAGGTGCTCTGAGAATGCAGTTTTCATATAATTCAGAACGAATCAACCTGATTTATACGTACTTACATCTGAGTTTCACTTAACGCCGTTTCCATATAACGCGGTACGAATTAATCGCGATATAGAACGAAGGGGTTGACTGTATATGTGTGTGTGTATATATACATATATATATATATATATATATATATATATATATATATATAAATGTGTGTGTGTATGAATAATTCATCTGTTACAGTTAATGGTTAATTTAATAAACTGATGACGAACAGCTTTCGACTTTGAATATCAATATCGTGCCGGATACCGCCCACTAGTTTATTGTTATGATACACAACTAAATATCTGTAAATAAATCGATTAAAAAGGTTCAGGTTGTCACAATAATATGAAAAACCAATTAATTTCGAATTCGTCAAGATATATTTTGCAGTTTACTCGAACTGTACCGTTCGATTGCATTCCGAATTGGTAACTTATCGCCGCATGTAGCACGTTACCCAGTATGCTAAAACAGTGTGGTAAGAAATCCACGCAGAATCATATAATAGTGCAGCAGGATCACGGCGGCCGCTCCGATGGAATGTAGCCGGCTCACGGCACTGCGCTATCTCGAATCTCTTCGTGGCATTTTTTTCCCGTTCTGTAAATGTTGCGACACGTCCCGACCTAACCTAATCTTCTGTTCGTTTAACAATCGCTTCGATTAAGACTCTCTCTCGACTTCTGATTCTATTATTATAATGGTCTATCAATATATTGTGATGTTTTATTCGAACATGCATACCAAATATGTTCGTATGTATATAAACTTGTACAATATGACATAGAGAGTTCTAATAGTAATAAATTCAAATACGAACAGATGAAAATTGATTTTTGTGTGTTTCTGTAAGTTACTTCCTGTGATACTTTTTTGATTGTTGTTTTCTCGGTCACTTTATCCATCATCTCCATTCTTCATATTGATATGAAGATAATTTTCAAGTATTTTTAATTAAAATGAATAATTAATTATTAATTAAAATGATATTGTCTGTACAAGATCGGTGTTGAAATAGTGCACGCAAACAGGGCCGGATTTACACCAGGTGCCGCCCTTGGGCCACCAATCAAATCCAGCCCCCCACCTTCCAACTTTTGCTCCAATAAATTAAAAGAAATTCGTGATTTTCTAGATTACAATTACACTTTTGTAAACTGTCAGACATTACACTATCGCAGTCAACGCGAAAAAAAAAAGTTAAATTCCGATTTTTAAAATAACCCGCTTCCTGTTATAGCTGCAAAATAAATGTAAAAAAAATGGAATTTAATTCTCTATAACTTTAGTTTTCATATTTTTTTTCTTGTGATGAATATATTTTTATTTATTACAAAAAATCGGTAAAAAAAATTTTTTTTACAAGTATTTTGCATTTTTTTATTTTTTCGTTCGTTTGACGTTACAAATTACCATTAGCAAAGTTGTAGAGGATAAAAATGTACAACTTTCATATTAAACTATCAGGCAAAATAGAAAAAAAATCGATACACACACAAGTTTCTTTAAAAATTATTTATGTAGCAGAAATCATCTTTTATTTCCAAATAGACATCTCTTTCGTTAGAAAAAAAAATTTTCTTTAATAAAAATGTATTTAAATTACAAAAAATACAAAATAAATAAAAATACATCATTGATTAGTATCAAGTTCCAATGTTTTGAAACGAGTAAAATCCTACATGTTCAACATTTATAAAAGTAATTATTTATACATTGAGATACAAGTACTTTAATATAAAATTTAAATTCTGAATAAAAAATAATTATTAAAAGTTTTATTTTTATGTTTATCTAACATTAGAAAAATATCATTTTTTTATTGCTTTAATTGAAAATGAATGTTTCTATAATAAGAAATGATAACTATAGAAAATCAATTAAAAAATTATAAATAAAAATATGGGAGAGTACTACTTGTGTATTAAAAATAATTTCAGTTACAGCAACAAACCAGTAATTCCATTTGAAATTTAAAATAATTAATCTTAACATACCAACAACAAAAATATAACTGTAATACATACTGCTTTTTTATAAAAAGAGAATGATATATATTAGATTTTACATTATTTTTGATTTATCAACTGATATTTCAATGTGCATTCATAAATCGCACATCTTAAATTATACATTATGAAACGACAAATCAATAATTTATATACAACAATGTAATGTATTAATAAAATGTATATTACAGATATAATAATTTGATACATACATACATATATATATATATATATATATATATATATATATATATATGTGTGTGTGTATTTGTATGTATGAATGTGTGTGTGTATAGATGTGTGTTCAACTTCATATCAAATAAAATTTTATTACTCCCATTAATCAGCCGATAACAAATCGAACTCTCCCATCCGTCTTTTTATATAAATGATACCGTGTATTGATGTAAAGGCGTTAAATTATTGACACATAAAAAAAGTCTACGGTTTAGAAGTGAAAAAATATCGTACAGGTTTCCTGATATCCGAGTAGCATCTAGGTAACGGTACGTTTGATTAGAAACAGATATTATTATTGCAACATTCTGTTATGGTTCTTCTTTCTTTTCATCGTAATTTGTATCAAATTACCCCGGGGACTTGAACTTCCACAGCAAAACATTGCACGATACATAAAGTCAGCCGTGTATTTTTGTACGAAACGTGGATATTCTAGATAGAAATTAGTGTTTCTTCATCGTAAACGTAATTTGCGCTTGTAATGAGTGTTGCTGTACGCAGTTATAAGATTACATTTACTAGAAAATCAAGTGGAAATTACTAGACCTACTTGTTGAATATGTTTTATTACAAATCTGTATATTACTTCATTATATTTTGAGATAAATCGAAGAAACACGTAGCACGTGAAGAAGAATTATTTATTTTCACATACATTTCATACAGATAAGTTTAATGAAAAAATAAAAAAAAAAAACACTATTTTTAAGAGGGTGCCTATAAAGCTATCAAACTTTTGATATGAAGATTAATTTCGAATTAGTTACAGAGTTTAAAGACGAAAATTGTAACAAAAAAATAGATAAAATTATTAGCCGGCGGCTAAGATAAGGCCAATACCTTTCTGTAACCGAAACCGACCACCGTACATCACTGCTTTACAAATCTTATTGTTCGTCCGCTCTTATTTCTTCATCATAACACACTTACGATTATACGATTAGTCTGTCACGGGTATTAAAATTCAAAATTCCAGTCCTGATCCAATATATAATTTAATTTTGAAAATAACCACGGCCGAAGTTATTATCGACGCATATCTTTTTTCAGATAATATAATATACACCACTAAAGATAAAAAAAAATCTATATAAGTTTCGACATTGTACAAGTAGATTGAATAATTATAGAGGTAATTACTGTTAAGAGCACGTATGAAATATCACAATCGAAAGTCAAATACTGTGACTTGTATAAGACACATAAAAACGATATTGAAACCTCAAATTGAATCATTTGAGGTACTCGGATACGATGTTTCAAATGTCTTTTGATTGAGATTTCCATATTGAATCGAACAATGCCTTTCACACACGTAGCATAAAGATCAGACACCTGCATTCACTCAGTGAATCGTCGACCACGAAAAGACATTTGAAAAAGAAATGTATTCAGTATACAGCTGATTTATATATTCTTCAAATGGGTGCACATTCCTATGAAGAGAGGCCAGTATAAGTATTTTTTTTTATAATTCTTTATAAAGTATTCAAGCTTTCTATGCGATGAGTAATTTAAAAGTTTGATTATTCCTTACTTTACTTCAATTATTTAATTATATGAAAAGAATGGTGAATCAGATGATGATTCAGATGACAAAAAATAAAACTTTCAAGTATATCATACGAATAAAAAAGAATATTAATCTGTTTATTTTTTTATGGTATCTATAACTTCAAAACTAATACCTAGCTGACATTTTTAATACATATTTCAAATAATTTAAAAATGTGCATCTGAACTTTTATTCTTTCAAAACAGCCATATTTTGATTCCTGACAATTTTATTTACTGTTTAAAAGATATGACGATTTTTTGACTTCATTTTCATTGAATAAATAATAATGACTTCATACATACACATATACATATATTTTATATATATATATATATATATATATATATATATATATATATTAAATTATCCTAAATATATTTATAATACGCCCAAGCTACAGAAACGTTTTAATTTCCAAATATTCTCAGAAAACATAAATAGTAAAGCATTAACTTCCAAAACTAGTAAGTAAACATGTTTTTATGATAAATTTGGATGAATAATTATAATATTTACAATTTTAATTAATTCAAATTATTTTAATACATTTTTTTTATTTTTTTTTATATTTTTGTTAGTGTCTTCTCTTTTGTATTTTTTTAGTAAATTTGGACAAAGCATTATGCAATATAATATTGGAACAATAAATTAATTTTATGGTTTGTTCATTTATTATAAATCATGTAAAACAATTCAATTTCACTATAAAAATGAGGTGGTCAATATATTTGCCACCGTGCATACGTATTCAATTGTTTTCTTAAATGTTAGATGGCATTATAATTGACCACTCTCACTGGGGATCATTATAAGTAATTAAAATTTTTTTTTAATAATTTATCCTTGCTCCATAGATTGATATTAATTAAATTAAATCAAGATTTCATTAAAAATGTAAAATAAAATATCTTGCTCTATAAAGGGTTAAATGTAAACACTACTATAAAAGAAAATTGAATACATAATTATTTAATAAGACTCTCAGTATGTAACAAATTAAGTTACTTTTTATAAACTTGATATATAATATTTAAAATATATTTTTTAGTTGAAAAGTGTCATTTTTCGAAAAAACAGATTACAATTTAGTTACAATAAAATAAACTTTATTCTAATATATTTAAGATAATAATTTTGAAAATATACTCCCGAGTTTCTAAAAAAAAAACATATTTTATTACTTGTTTTAAATGTGAAAAACATTAGCAGTCAGATTTAAAATCAAAATTTAAAAAACAATATATTCTTTAAAAAACAAACATTATTCATTTTTTTCGTATAAAACATTAATTAGTGTTTTTAAATAATTATTTTAAAAAAAAAAACAATTCCACTGATTTAATTTTTTAATCATTTTTTACAATGCATACAATAAGAATGTTTTACTTTTAATATTGTTATATTTATACAACAAAGTAGTTTAGAATATAGTTCAGTAGTTAAGTAAAACAAGCTAATTGTGTGAACTTTAACTTTTTTTCAAAGCAAAACAGTTGAATGTTCAATCTTTACTGTTTGTAATCTAAATATAATGTCCTATAGATTAAAACAAATAATTTATAAATAAATACATAAATTAATAGATTCGTTCATTTATTATAAACGTCATAATATTTTTGCTATAAAGTTGCAATCTTAAATATTTTATTTTATGTTTTAACGGATTTTTTTTTCATTAATTTATAAAATTAATGATTACCATTTGATAGAAATAAATATATGTTTAATGATTAGTTGACGAGAATCAAATATAAACTTTTATAAATAGTTCCAGTAATTATAAAATAATTTTGAAATTTTTAATGATGAAATAACTTAAATGTTTATTTTTGTAAAATACCTGCATTTAAATATATGATTCATTGTTATTTACTACCCAGTGATTACAAAGGTACATGATGTTATTTTTTAAAATCTCTTTCAGGTAAGCCTATTCAAAAAAGGTATCATAATCTTTTTTTTATGTTTTCAGTATTTTACCATTAGATCATTATGAATGACATCTTATTACTATTATCATCTAAGAACCTATTCATTAGCAAAATATGAATAGTGTGTTTTCAGAACAGGGGCGATAATAGTCAAAGGCCAAGGTGATAACGTAAACACCTTGAAGAGTCATGCGAATAGTTACGTTTGTGTATACTTTAAATAAATTTTAAACATTAAAAAATGTGTCTATATCTAGAACTAATAATTATGGTAATCTGAGATTTTTTTTATTGGTAAAGTTCTGCACTATTATGAATTCTTCGCCGTGGGTCTGAGTCTACATGGCGGCAGTATTAATTTATTATTTAACAAAAATAGTCATACAGGAATAATTGATACGTGCGAGCTTGAACATTTTTCAACTGATCTTTGGTTTCTAAATTACAATTTCAGCTCACAGTACGTGATTATAATTTTAAATTCAAGTATTTGTTGAAAAAGTATTCCGTGGGTGAAACTTGACAGAGAACTTCATAAATGTACACAATCTAACGATTATTCCTTTGAATATAGTACGTTTTCTTACAATTACAGTTTATGAATTCGGTTAAAAAAACCTTGCATGCATATATTTGATTTGTATTTTTTGTAGGATTATATATTTTCAGAACATCATCCTGTATATAAGCCATAAAACATTAGTGATGGGACAAGTGATGTCTTCATGAGAAATGATCTCTGAAAGCATTAGACTATGATGAACGTTACACTGTTCTAACCGCACCTAAACCACAAAAAATACTTTTTTCAATTGTCTCCAGATTAATATGGATATATATATATATATATATATATATATATATATATGTATGGGTATATATATTTTATATATATATATATATATATATATATATATATATATATATTGTCTTTTCGCCGTTAGAGGCAGTTATTTCCTGAATATTAAATTTACGAGTTAACCGCTACATAAATCCGGAACAATAATATATATTTACATAAACTCAGGCACACAAACACATATTCGTGGATATATATATATATATATATATATATATATATATATATATATATATATATATAAGTTAAAAGTACTATTTTTGTTTACGAAAAAATAACTGTACGTTTACATACTTATAAAATACTAAAGAAGTATGCTTCTATAATAAAATACGCCTTTGCTTATGATACGAAAATGATTTATTTTCTTTAATGCACGAGATATGAATGAAAAATCGTAAAATAAAAATACAAAATATAATACAGAGATTTAACGTCGTAAAGAGAAACAAAACGAAGAATATATATTAGTATTTTGTAAGGGATTTGAAACTAGAATGAATGGTTAGAATTTAGAATAAGTTTCATGATCATAGAAAAATGAGTACACGTATGAAAGGAGAGATAATAAAACTGTGGGAGTATTTTTTTAAAGACAGGAATGGAGATCAAAAATAAGAGTTGGTGTACAAAATTTAACAAATTGAAATACCACACCTACATTGCATATAGTGACCAATGAATTAGGGTACGTCGGTTTCAATAATAAATAAATAAATATAAAAAAAAACAAACAAAAATAAAATCTAACCAAAAAAACTATATTAATGTTGTTTTTTACGTTCTAACAGTTTCTGTATTACAAAATTTAACATTACTTATTATAGCCTATTATTTTGTACTAAAATGATGTTAAAGCATGAGATACTAATGTTTCAAATTAACTTAAATACAAATTACTTCAAATCGAAAGGAAACTAGTAAAGAAAAATTCCGTTGAATAACCTTTATGACATCGCTTGCACAAATTTCCAGATTTGTCTGACAGATGTGTTCTGTGATGCAGATGTTCATAATCTCTAACAATTTATGGAATTTCCAATTGTGCAATTTAACACTAGATTCATGGAACCCGTCAATTTGACGAATTTCAGATTTAATGCTTAAAAATAAAGAATATATAAATATTATTTTCTTTTATATATATATATATATATATATATATATATATATATATATATATATACTTTTATTGATATAATGATATGAATATATATCTCAATTCAATTAATCCGACGTTTTGCTACTTTCGCATAACTGTATATTGTATACCTATTTATCCGGACACCCGTGAAATTAACAGGTTAACAAATTCTGAGTTAACCGTCCTAAAAGTCACTATTTATCAAATTATAAGTAAAGGCACGAAGTGATCAGATACTATAGAAAACAAAGAAAACGAAAATGTGAAAGAAAATACCGTATTTCGTTCCTTGAAGAATGAAATAATGTATATACCATAATATTTTCTGTTGAATGGGAAGAACTGAGTTCACAGACACTTTTCTTCGTTCTTCTAATTATTTAGTAATGGAATTCTATTTTTACATACAATTGTAATTCACTTGCAAAGTAGCTGTTCGCAAAAAAAATTATTACAGTTGGGACTATACGTACAAATAAATAATAAATACTAAAACTGCAAAAGCTAAAAAAGTTAATATGGTCAAGTTTTCCACACGACTTTATAAATCAAAAATTATGTTCTAACAATGGATAAAAGCAAGTCAAAGAAGATACTATTACTCAGTTCAATAAATACATTTGTAAAAATTGGAAACGATAATATAAATGTGTCCTGGAGACAAGTACATTCTACAACAAGACAAAGTTTAGAGTGAATATGGAAGATCAAATGGTACGAAAATATAATGTCAAAGCAGGGTCCCATAGATGGATTCTTCAAGTATTTTATAACATCTTAGATTTAGCAGCTGGACCAAATATATTTAAAAAGATTTTATTTTTCAATTGTCTGAGAAATTAGTGAGAGACTACATACATGAATTAAAGAGACTACAGAGATAGAGTGTATGACTACTTCCAATTCGTTATCGATTACAGAAAATTCCAGTAATAATCAAAGTTCTGCCAGATCGGATTTTGTAAAAAAAATAGATACAATATTTACCGCGAGTGCAAAAAGTTTGTGTGTGGAAAATGTACCCCCAAAACCAAATTTATATGTGAAAATGTACTGTTAATCTCTGTTAATAAAAATGTAGCGACAGAAAACAAAATTAATTAATGTTATCAAAACAACTGTACCGCCATGTATCCGTCAAAATGACGGATTTCAGTAAAAATAGGTAAGTATATAATAAATGCCCGTAAATCTAGTGTTAAAGAATATATTGAGTAGAAAACTAATAAATATTATTCATTTATTTATTTACTTATATTGCAGCATTTGCGTCGGTTACTTAATAAGTAAAATACTTTTAAATAAAAAATAATAAACTCCCAATAAATGAACCGGATCCAAATTATATGACTAACAAGAAAATATCATCACAACATATTAAACTCATACATTTGCAAATTTATGAGATTGAGTTTATGAATAATGGGGGTTAATGGATATTTCATAAATCACCAGTTCGCGAATAGATGTTTACTCATATATGTGTGTGTATATATATATATATACATGTATGTAAAGTTACTTGGAACATCATTTATAACATTTAAAACAACATTGTATGTGAATACAAGTTCAACAAATAATTTATTCAGTACATGCATGGCTTTATAAAGATATTAGTTGACATTTACTCTCACTTGCATATATAAACCTGATGTGGTCAATAAATAAGTTTATGAATCATAATCATTCGAAAAATGTAATATCTGAATACAGTTCTAGTTGTAATATCCAAAAATAGATTCGAAACAAGTGCAAAAAAAAGTCTCTGTCGATAGATAAAAACTCGAAAATATTCTAAAAATGTTACTGATTCGCTACTAATGCATGAACTTCGAAATTAGTTCACATGTCATTAAAAATAACAAATTTATTCGAATGTTAGAACATTACGGACAGAGACGCCGTTAATAACTGACGAGTGTTTCGTATAGAGTCTACTTTTTCGTTGACACTGATGATTTTCATAATTTGTTCGTGTACGTTAGGAGCGGTCCGAACGACAAAGACGGTCAACGGATTCGCAACATGCAAAACGTGATCGTGATCTTCTTTAGCGTTAGTCATCGATGATCAAACAATTACGGTGTGTTTTTCATACCCTACTATCATTCTAACGGTGCTTAATCAGAAGTCAGTAGCTCTTACTAAGAAGACGTTAAGAGGAAGAAGGGAATTGAGTCGATTCGGAATTATATCCATCTATTGCGGGAGTAGACAGACATGACTACATTGTGACCTTGTTGACCATATATATATATATATATATATATACATATGTGTGTGTGTGTGAATGTATGTATGTATGTGCGTGGAAATGAATGTGATACATTTACTTATTATATAACAAAATAATCTTTAAAAATAACAAGTTAAAATAAATATTTTGCTTTATTAAAATTTGGTATAAAAATATCAATAAGAATGGATTATATTTGAAAAAATACGTTTATTTTATTAATGAATGATTAATTTAATCATTACAGATTACATCGAAGAAAAATTAATATCAATCAAACCAATAATAGTAGCAATAATAATATTACTTAATATCAATAAACTTGTTAATGGTTATACAATAGAATGTCCCGTAAGTAACTCGAATAAAACTAGATAACTAGAACTGTATAACAGACCGGAAGAGTTGCCCATATCAAGATATTTGTAGGAGTCGCCATACACTTCAATAAAACCAGTCATGTTCAACAACTTCTTTGTAAAAGAAACAACAATTTAAGCTATAATTAAGTTTCAAGCAGAGTTTAAGAGAGCAACGAAGTAATTAAAACACGAAAAGAAAAACAACGTAAGTGAATAGTAATGATACGTTAAAAGCAATCCCATAATTTTATATGAAAATGTAGTACTTGTAACAGATACCGATAAAAATTATTATGCGTTTATTACCGCTGTTCGCATAAGAAAGCGAAATTTGAACATGAAAACAATCCGAATTTTTTTACAGACAATACAACGAAACACGGATAGATGTGTGTGATGGGAAAATTTTTCAACAAAGACAAAAACGGATAGTGAATTGAATACATATTAATATAATGATCCATTATGTTTAATTATATTCATTTTTTATGTATTGTAAATGTTTTGAAAAATACTATAAATGACCAAGTGATCCACTTTATTACTCTTTTTTTAAAATATAAACAAACATGTTATTATATACATAATTAATTCAAAAAGATGTTATGAAATTTTCAATAAGCTTATTAATTAAATTTTGTTTTTATATTCGAATTTTATGTTCCAAAACACATTTTTTTATCAAAATATTCAATAACTTCTTATTGACTTTAATATCTTTTTATTCATTTTAGTGGTAATTCCTTCTTTCCAGGAATACTAAAATTAACTTAAAAATCTATATAGGATTTGGTGCAGAAAACATATGGTTTTTGCCTGCATATCGCATGTGTCCAAAAGAGGTTGAATAAATAAATTAAGGGTTTAGATACTTCCAGCCGGAGGGAAAATTAATATTTTTAGAAATTTTTTTCAGGTGTATTGTAAAAAATAAATCAAAATATGCATTACACATTATTTATTGGTACAATAAATAATTTACGATTTTTTTTATATTAAATTATTTATGTTAATTGAGGTTCTTTCCACCACCACTAAACATATGCCGTCTTACTATTCGCATGATATTTTCTTTTGTTGTGAGTGGCTCTGTAAAATTAATGAAGATTCTTGTAATGTTATCATAATCATCGAGCCAAATTTTGTAATTTCAAGAAAATAAATAAGTTACAACATTAGGACCAATAAATAATGTATAATGCATATTTTGTTTTATTTTTTATAATACGCACCGCAAAAAAATTTCTAAAAACATTAATTTTCATCCTGGTTGGATGTATGTAACCCCTTAAAAAATAATTCACTATTAAACAACTAACATACTTTAATACCAGCTTGAATGGAATATATTAAGAACTGATTTAAATATTTTTTAATTCTATGTTTGGCTTCTTAATAAAGTATGAAAAAAATGTCGTCAAATTTTTATTTATCAAAAAAAAAATGTAAATCAAAATGTTTCAAGTCATCTTTTGTTTATTAAAAAAAATATATAAACGAAACAAATTAATCTTTTTTTTTTAACTGAGTAGCATTTTCATTTCTAAAATATTTCTTTTACTAGTAATATCATTTCTCGTTTCTCAAGTATTTTTTCCTAAATTAATATGTTCTAAATCAGTTACAATATCATAGAGCTATTTCAGTTTGAAATATTTTTTCGTATGGTAACTTCACAAGTTTCTGTAATATGGAAGCTTTTTCTGAATCACTTACTTATATTTATGGAGTTATTGATTTAATCAGAATTGCACTTTATGATTCACCGTGAATGAAATTAAAATTCAGCCTCGTTTTTAATCGTACATAAAGTATTTAATTTGAAATGGAATTTAAATATATTTAAAAATTAATAGTGTCTAAAGCGAATGTCAAGAGCACTTATGAAATAAATATAGTATCTGTTAATGATCTCTAGTAATATGGGTTTTAACCTCAAAAGATCAATCCACGTTTTTTTTCCTTTTTTTTAAAAAATAACTGCTATTTAAAATTCTCTATCTCACTATAGTACAACGTTATGTATACCCAATATCATCTCTTTAATAGATCCATAGAATTCGATCGATGCAAATCAAGCTACCGGGCATACTCAGACCAAGCTCTTGGGCTACTGTTCGCGTATCCGAATCTAGACGGACGTTGTGCAAAAAAAAGCAAACAAACTGACGCAAAAAAGGAATGCCGAATAGAGTAGCCTATCGGTTCGCCTCCGGCCAATCGACAAATTGGCGCCTTTGTGATAGCAGTCGAAACCTTATTTATATGTATATCGCCATTTTTCAATTCGTAACGTCAACCGATTTCCATTGTTATAGTTTTCAAAGATTCGATACGTTGATAAATAATTCAATGTACAACTATTTGCTGCAAGATTAAGATTTCATGGTTCAGTGTTGTGTAACACATATTTGTTTAGTTTATTTACCGCTGTAACAATTAATTCGTCTTTTTTCACTCTTTCAACTCTTATTTAATGTTCTATACTACATTTAACGGCTGAATATTCAACTCGGACATGTCTTGTTCATGTTGATTTTTATGATGGTACAGATCGTTGAGTTTTATATCATACTCTTGACTTTATATATATATATATATATATATATATATATATATATATATATATATATATTAATTGATAATTATAAGATAGGTTGTTGACTTGAGTTTAGTCAATACATTTGTGTAATGTGTACGTTCTCAAGAGACGATGACATTGATGTAATAAAATATTTGTTCACTCGTGAGTACTATTTTTGTTTTTATAGTCATGATGTCTTGAGTCTGTCTGGATTTTTTCTACCTGCCTTAAATAATTGCTAAGAGTCTGTCAACCATTCATTGTTTTTAGTATAAAAATTAATATACAGCATACAGAAATGATTTAGTACTTACATAGTGTACTGCAAATTGTACTTTTGATTTTTTTAAAATATAGAAATTAACAAATCAGAATTTTAATGTTTTGGTAAATGATGTTTATGTTATTTCAGTTTTCATAAATCGTGAATTAAGTTTATTTATTTAAACATTAAATAGAACACGATTATTTATTGATTTTAGTCGATTCTCTGGAAGGAATTTTATGGAAGAATTTTTGTACCTCTCTTAAAAATAATTGAGAATTTAAAACGTTGATCATGTTTTTGAATCTCGAAAGAAACTTAGAAATATATGCTTGGAAATCTTTATGAAAAGTAAAAAAGAATCTAAAATTAGAATAAAAATTACATATGAACTACTTTTGGTCTTCTGAATTATTTTTAAAACCATTACAGTTTGGTTTTCGTTGACGATACCCGAGAATTTATTTAAAACACAAATAAAACATTTTTTTCTTTTCAAGAGGACCTTGAAGGTAAATTAAAGTAATTATATATTTTCCACATAAATAATCTGATAGCAAAATAAAAATGACATTGATAAATTATACGCTAATGATAAGTTATGAAGTTAATATTGTTTGCATTTTTTTTTCTATTATTTTGTTTTCTCAATAATTCCACATATCATCCTGTGCATGTTAGCATGCAACTCACATCATGTCATCACTAGTTATTTATTCAAGAACACTGCAAATACAATATAAATTTAATTAATTAAAAATATTTCCGTTTTAATTTATTTACAGACAATTTTCATATGGTATAAAATATTATTAATAAAAGTATTTTTCCATGATGAATCTCTCTCTCTCTCTCTCTCTATATATATATATATATATATATATATATATATATATATATATATATATATATGCATACATGCATGTATGTATAAAATTAAATAAATGAACAGTTTTAACGAATTTTACAGATCATCAGTCGTTGGCCCTGAGTATAAACTTTTACTTAGACAATGAAACCGTTTTCGTTGTTAAAAACAGGAGTACCTTCCGAAGAACTGTGACGTCATGTAGCTGAAGTGTTGAAGCATGACATGAGCATAGTAAATTAACAAAAAAACCGGTGTAGAGCAGTAAAACGTTGCAATTACCGGGTTGGTGTCAGTATAGTTGTACTCGTTGTGTCATACGTTAAAAACAAAACGTGAAAATAACATAACTGTCTTAGAACAATGCACCAATGAAATAGTATACTGTCGTTTAACCACAAAATGTCGCATAGAAAGCATTGTACACCGAATGAACAATGACCGAATGGCTACTGTATTGTCTTTATGACTGCTGTGTTTGAACTCATCTGAGAAATTTTTTGTCTATGAATTTTTTAATAATTACACTATTTGTTTTCTATCTAAACGTGCATTTCATAAATCACTTTTTAACTGTTTAGTGTATATATTAAATATGTGTTAAATGTCAATCTGAATAATTATTACATACACCGAAATAAGAGGAAATTAATTTTAGATGTTACATGATAATTCAATAAATAGAAAAATATTAACGAAATTTTTTATACGTTTTCTTCCAATGATGAACTTTTGGAAAAAATATTATTCAACTCAATTCACAAGTTCACAATTTTTACTGGTTTCGAAATGAAAAAATAACGATTTTTCTAATTTTTGGACTGTAATTTTTTTAATGAAAGAAAGTTATAAATTTAGTCTCATTAGAAAGAGATAAGTAACCTTTAAATATAACATCCAAGAGATGGTGTGCTCTGTGACCATAGTTTCTTTGGAAAACATCAATGGATTCCTAGAGCCACACCCGGTTTCAGACTTAAAAATTGACGGTCTTTTCATACTGTAAGAAAATTGGCAATATTTGTCATATATTTGGTTTTAAATTTATGTATACAGAAGGTATTCTATGGAGTAACTTTATAACACACTGTCATACTACATTTTAATTAATTAATTTCTGCAAACAAACTATAATAAAGTAAAACAAAAAATCTACGGTATATCACCTGAAATCGTTTCGCTATTTTTAATAAACACTAGTCTAGAATAATTCCAGTATTGTATAAAGAAAAAAAGTATATTTCGAAAAAATACAGTAATAAGCAATCTAACAAATCAGTCCAATAAAAACTTTTTATTATTTAAACTTTCATACCGACTTACTATGGTCAACATGTAAAAAACAATACTAACATTATCTTGGTTTTATGATAAATAATTCTTATGTAAAAAATATTGATCATTTGGAAAATAAATTATGATCGAATAAAAATTATTTATTCCGTCAATAAAACATATTAATACCAAGTAAACCACTACAAGGATTTATAACAGAGACTCGATACAAATCCGTGTAAGTAAAATATTTATAATGTATGATCTCATATGAAATCATTGATCTTTAAAAAATGTACAAACATTCATTGCTATACAATCAGCTGTATTTTTAAACATCTTTGTATTACGTAATTATAAACATATATATATATATATATATATATATATATATATATATATATATATATATATATATAATATACACATAATATATATATATATATATATATATATATATATATATATATATATATATATATATATGAAGTCTACTGTACGTAATCTATTAGGTGTGTAAATGCGAAGATGATCAGTTTAGGTGTTTTCTATTTGGTCTGTCTCACAATATCTGATGATTTTGCATAATAAATATTCATGACGTGCTTTTCAGACATGCCAGTACACCGGCAGATTCAGCTATCTTTCTATCTTATTATACACACACACAAACGAATATTATAAAGTCCGTGGTATTTCCGAGAAAACCTTTTACCTTTACGTATATTAAAATATACATTCAGATTATTATATGTACATATATACAGACAAACATACATGTACATACACAATATGTACATGCATGCTATCTAAAAACAATAATAATGAATGAACAACTTTTTAGTATTACGAATACGTATAATTCTTAAGAAATTTATATGAGAATTGTTCATGTTTTCTGTGCGTCATTTGAATAAAAGTTCTAACTAGAAATTGGAATGACTTTTAAGGAATTAATATGACTCAAAACTAGATAATAGAGAAATAATACACAAAAAAGTGTGTGTGTGTGTGTATATATATATATATATATATATATATATATATATATATATAAACATGCAAGGGCACGAATTCAATTTCGGTACATAATTAAAGTTGATGAACTTTAAAGGTTATTGATAGCGAACTGGTAAACACAAACAGAAAAAATGAAAAATAAGATGAGAAATTAAAAAAATCGATAGCATTTTAGATATGAAAATAACTACTTTCTTCAACTTTAGTAAATAGGAATACATTCGAATTGTTTCCAACAATTCATTTCAAATTTTGTACAATTTTGATAAGTTCTAGATGAAAAATTATAACATTTCAGAATTAAAATTAATAATTAAGTTCACTTTGTTAATACTGTCAAAAATTAATAATAAATTAGTATGAATTTCATATGGTATAATTTTTTAAAAAATAAACGGCATTCAATGTTCTTTTTTTTAATGAAAATATATTCATCCGAAGAATTTATTGCGATTTTATATTCTTCTTGATGTACACCAGCAAATGTTAACCATAAGGCGGTAAATGCGCTTTTTTGTAATAAATACTTCATATTTCTCGTTTCATCAATTTCAAGTGTATTTTATTTACAACATTCACCGCGTTCTTTTAATCCATGTATACATTTGGAAAATAATTAATCCATGTATAAAACTGTAGTTCCCTCGTTGTAATAAAAACAATTTATATTTATTTGTGAAACTATATCTAGCACGAATTAATATTATTACAGAGGCTAGTACAAACAATAAAAAATTTAAATCTTCTTTCCATTAGCTTTCATTTTCTAAACAAAAAATGTAATCAGATACTTGCTTTTTTGTTAGATTCGAAATTTTTTTTAAAACTGTCTGCTGTGAAATTACACAAATACACATGTGATAATAAGGCACTAATTAGATAATAGTAGCGTTCATCTAATCAATATGACAGCCTAAAAATTCCAAGGATTTTTAACTCACTCTTTTTGAGAATCACTAATGTTTTAATGTTTTTGTACATAAGTGTTTTTTTTAATATATGATCAGATATAATTTCTGAACCATTATTGAATTGTTTTACACCTTTTAAAATAAAACATAATATAAATATATTAATTTACTTAGGAATTTTGCTATTAGTGTATTGTATTTACTAGTAACTTCTTAAAATGTTTATTTAACTCCCAATTTTATTTTAATTAAATATCCTCTACAAGTATTAGATGGACTAAAGTAAATTAACTAAAATTGCACAAATTACTATACATACATACATTTATATATATATATATATATATATATATTCTCAGGTATGTATGTGTTTGTGTGTACATACATGTATTATCATGTAAAATACCTGAAACACAAACACATTTGGTATTTTATTTCGGGTCGAATGGAAATACTTAACGCGAATAAAAAAAGAGAAGTAAAAAAAAATCTCGTACAAAAATTCTATAAAGTTAGTCACACAGGCTGAATTTTGAAGACATTAAAGCAACAAAAATACTGCAATCCCTGAGGCAATGTATGTGTATATAAGATGTAACATGTTGTCGTTCCTCCAGCATTCTTTGTATGTTTATAATATCGGCCACATATGCGCTTAATTACCACCTCGTTTGATTTCGAAACAGAGATGAATATATCGTACGACGACGATTGAACAGAATGAACGAGTCGATTATTTATCAATATTTCCAGACGAATTTTCGTTGATACTTTGTTGCAATGGGTTGTTATAGGGGTGTACATTTATTAATACAAGACATGAATGTTCTTTATTTTATAATACAAATTAACACAGTGGAATATTAATATTCAAAATTAAATCAATCTACTCTTATTGAAAAGTTAAGTGATTCAATATTAATTTAAAATTTCGGATTTTTTTGACTAAAAACATTCTACACAAAAGTATATATTATGAATTTACAATCAGTGCGAATTATATATATATATACATACACACACAAATATGTGTATGTGTATATATATATATATATATATAGACAATAGAAAAGGAATTATAATCTGTACCTAAAATATTCATGAAAAAATATTTTATTCTAGGAATAGAAGAATAAAAGTATGCTTTTTTTCTACACTTTCTGTTTATAATTTTTATATGTTAAATAAATATATTTTATTTCCATTAAATTGAAAATTTTTTCACGTCTCAAAATAAGGAACTTGATCTTTAATTTAACAGATAGTGATGTATTTCAGAAGTATTTTTTAAAAATCAAAATAGAAAGGTTCGAATAATATTTAAAACACATACACATCAAAGAAAACAAATGTCAAATATTGTAATTATGAGTCATCTGACATTGTAAATCATTAAAAAACAATCAAATTTCCGACTTCACTATTTGTTTATAACAATGTAATACTGAATACTATTTAAAAAATCATTTAGCTCTATGTATATTCAGTCATTAGTTGATAATTGAATAAATGTATACAAACACGGTGAGAGTTTTTAATCAGAAACCGATGATCCATCCATTAGTGTACTGAATCATAGCTTATATGTTACTAGTAATGACTAATGCATTATTTACCTCATCTCTCGCATCGGAATATAACTACTTTCATCTGTAATTGTTGTAATGTCATTTACAACATCTATATGACAATTAAAATTCTTCTATGATTTAAGATAAACATCTGTTCTGAGAAAAACACGTTAAAAAGTCATAATTGTACTCTTTTATTTTACTATACATGTAATCAAGACAACTGTATTTTTTGTGATGGTCTCATTTAATTTCATTGTTCGAAGAATAACAGGAATAGAGATATTTGATATAATTTTACTGGAGGAGGTATGTTTTGAGTAGTTTTGTATGAAATATATTCTTTTACAGTTCGCATTGCTGTATTTTTTTCTGATATTTCTAAATTGAATTTCTTATCACAAATTAATTTATTCAGGGTTTAGAGAAAACACGAACATTTTTTTTAATTTATAAATTATTAACATTACATATATATATATATATATATATATATATATATATATATATATATATAATTTACAACTAACAGAATTTAAAAATTACAAATGAAATTAAAAAACCTTCACCACGGATTAGTGAATTCTTCAAGCGAAAAAGTTAATAACTTATAGAGGAAATACATGAACAAAATATTTATAAATATTTATTTTTATCTATTTTTATTTCCATTTGAAAGAACTGCAATCCGTTACAAAATATTTCTTTTTTATTTTCAACTATAATTTTGTTGTATTATTATTTTATTAGATCAAAAAAATCAATAAAAAATACAAACTGGTTCAAAATAAAAGTTTTATACTTATTTCTTTTTATTTTATAATTTATTAATAGAATAAATATGAAATTAACATCCTCTTGTAGAAATACAAGACAGTGTATAATAATAATAATAATTGTAAATACACCTTATTAGCATATTAAATCCTGTAGCAGGATTTCCAATCAGACACAAAAATTTCATTTTTTCTGATTCCTTCCATCAGTTTATTTTTAGCGAGACAGTGGTTTAAATATGCAGAAACATAGTTCATTCCTGACACATGGCCATTATTATTAATTGAAAAATTATAACTTTTTATAATTTTCCACTTTTATTTTAAATGTACAATCATTCTTTCCATAAAATGATGAAATTATTCTTTGATTAAATTCTAGCCATGTTAAATACCTCAATAATTATTTTAATATAAGTAGAAATTGAGAATTATATTTTTCGTTTAAATTTTGATACACAGGTTCTCGAACATTTTGAGCTTAGACTATGGACTCCGAAAAGCCTAGTTAAGACGAAAAATATATAAGTAGTAAGACAGGAAAGGGTGGGTTAGGGGGCTGAGGGAGGTTGGGGTGAGGAAAGTGGATGGGGGCGGGGAGCTATTTTTAATGAAAGTAGTTTTACATTGTAATTAATCGATTTAGCAAGACATTTGAATTTTTAATGTGCGTTTTCACTAAAGTCTTTAAACTATTACCAAAATAACCTTTAATTGTCTTTAAACAAAAAATGAAAAATCATTAAAATATCATAACGTTTACTTATCACAACCTTTATTATCATCTTTTTTTTCATTAATATCATATATGAAAATTATTTCAATTTTGCTGTAAAGCAAGATTCTTGAACGCGTTGCTTTTATGACTTTTATTGCAAATAATTTTCTAATTTAGTAATAAAATTAATCAAGTTTTTAATATCTTTCATATATTTCCACCTCCATATAGAATTAACATAGTTTTACTAAAGAAATAAATTTATTAATATTTATGCAACAGTTAAGATATTTTCTGACAAACTTCTGTATTTGCATTTAATATGTCTGAATATATGACAAGTAACAAATTTTAGACTTGAAACTAAAATATAATACACAGTTTTAATGTTGTTCAGTATTATGCAAAATTTGCAATTTGTGCTTGTTTGCAATATTCACTTGTGAATAACGATATATCAAAATCAAATTGGTTAGCCCTGGTTCACCGAAAATGTTTGAAGGCTGAGTCACGAGTAGAAGGTAGTTATTATATTTTTGTTTTATATATATATATATATATATATATATATATATATATATATATATATATATATATATGTGAGTGTATAAACGTATATGCCTTTTATACCTGAATCAATATATGTCCATTTGGATTAAACGTCGGGAAATTTTTTGGTCGATTCATTTAAACGTTTATTTATTTAGTGGGTGGATGCGTGGTCGTCATTTTTTTTGATCGTTAATAAATTTCAAAAGTATCATTTTAATGTGGATACTAGATGAAGATGTTTTTATTATTTTTATTTAACACTTAAAATACAATCCACACACAGTCTTTGTGGTTAATAAATTAATTTACAATGGTTATACAAATATATTCATAATAAATAACAGTTTTAATCTACCTGTCATTACTCGGACGATTAATGGAATTATTTTTTTAGGGATGATTTATAAGTTTAAGGCTTTAGATGTAAGTTTTGACAACCGATCTCTCATTCATCTTATTCATTCACTAGTGTATTAAAAACTTTAAAAAATAATTAGTCTTTTTGCTGGTTTCCCTGTTTTTAATGTTAAATCATTTTAAAGAGGATATTATAACATTTATTCGAATTAAAATATTATAATGATATATAATTATTTCGGTACGGGAAATATTTGAAATTAGAGCACTGTCAAAGATAATCAGTAGTTTTTAAGTAATTATTTACAAGCGAGAAGTATAAAAATCGAAAATGTTCTACACGCGAAATAAATTTGCATACAAGACATTTCAATTTACATACGAGTCATTTCTCGTACTCAATATACCCTAAAGTCTGAACGACCACCCTAGAGTTAATACACACAGAAGACTTACATCATTTTAATCTCAATTAATTCAGACATTCGGTTTGTAGAGCATTAACATACACACGAACGGATATAATTATAAAAGCACTCGGATCGAATTATTTGACCTCGAAAACGCGTATTTCCATAAACATCTTCAACTGAACAAGTGTATAATAAGAATCAAATGTGTATTTATTTGTATTTATACCGGTCTGTAAAATTTTCCCCGCGATTTTTTTTTATCAATTGACAAATCACAATAAATTAGGAGTCGATACTATTACATGAGTTAAAGTGAACATCGAGAAAAAATCGACGAAAAACAAACGAAACATGACCGCAGGATCCGATCGCACACGAAATGTGACGACCTTTGGACCCGCTAGATAGTGACACTGCATATGGAATGTCGCCAATCCGGTCCGTTTGGCGTTAATATACATTCAAATATATACTTACACATACACTACATACGTACGTATATGCCCATATATATATATATATATATATATATATATATATATATATATATATATATATATATATATATACGTATAAACACGTGTGTTATGCCTGTCTCTATATGTAAGTATATTTTTTAATCGTATGTATTATTTCATTTCAAATTCATATGGGTGGGCATATGAGGCATTATCAAATCGTATAGCAGAGAATATCTCACGGTTGAGAAATGAGGTAATAGAGAAGCAGCTACTGCTTCTCTCTTAAAATACTTTTCGATTAGTGGGTCGAAATTATTTAAATGCTGTTACATTATTATTATTTTTTTGTTTCGTATAAGAATGTTTATGATCTAACAGCAGTTTAAATAGAGGAAGTATTGAAATTATATTTAAATGTTCTTCTATACTGATTTACTAAATTGAATAACACTGGAGAGGATTTATGGCAAATTCGTTAAGTTATGTGTGTTATTTATTTATTTATATATATATATATATATATATATATATATAATTCGTTAGATATCAAAAGTAGAATAACATATTTTTTATGTGATTCAAGTTGCGAATATTTTCATTGTACATACATTTGACACCCGACGAGTAGCAGAAGGCATTATTAAACAAATACAGCTGCTGAATTGAGTAAACTGTCAATAACGTTCATATTTTTAAATATATTTTTTTCTATCGACGCTACATACTTATGTTAACACCTTGACCAAAATTCAAATATTAGTATATATTTTTTAGTATACATTTGTAATGACAAGTTGCGTAAAAGGAAATCACAAATTAAAATAATTACCTAAATATGATATAACTATTGAAAATCTATTTCTTTATAGTTTATATTGATTTTAGTTTGTATTTAATTGCGGGGTAGTATGCAAAACTCGAACGACTTTCAATATGTAACATACAATATGTAAATTTTTTTAAAAACGCACATAAAAATTCAAATGGGTTCGTTTCACAAAAAAAGATCTATACAATCTCTTATTACTTCATTATATATTCAAGTTATTATCAGAACACTATCTGTAATAACTGTTGTCTAATCATTGTACAGTAACTGTTAATAATTGAGGTATTTAGTCAGAATTTAACAGCGGATTTTCTATGTAAACACAAATAAAACTACGAACAAACATTTTTAAAACCATTTTGCAGAATGAGGTGAACGGATTCGAATTTTTTACATATTTAATCATATAAATTATTTATACATAAACTGATACACATCTATTTTGATATATATATATATATATATATATATATATATATATATATATATATATATATAACGGCGTATAAAATTAACTATGATTACGGGAAATAATAAAATCATAATTCGAATCGTTTAATCAGAACGTATTTATGATACATGGTTGAAAATGACATTAAACATAATATTAATGTAGTATATATTTTTATACTCTGGAGTAAAATGAAGTGAAAATCTTGTTTATAAGGTATACAACAAACAAATAATATTTAATATAACTTGTGATCGGTAAATATAATAAAATGTGTGTATTCTCTGAAGAGTTTAGAAGAATAAACTAGGTAAAATACTAGAAAAATAATTAATTACTTAAAGATAATAGAAATCAGTATGTAGAAAATATTGGTTAGAAAATACTCAACAGAAATTTATTTGATTTATAATTAATCTTTATCAGTCCACAGTTAAAAATGTTTCAAACGTACGGATGACTTTTTCATATACAAATAGTATACACATTTTTGTAGCCTCTGCATGTACTTTGAAATTAGTAAGTCTATTAACTATTTAACAGCAACAAAAAAATTAAAAATTGTATTCATTTTTAAGTTCGTTTATTATTGTAAAAATACTCAAATTCGCTTTCGATTACCAAATTGAATAAGGTTAAGTACTGAAAAGCATAAAGCAACGCGGAAACTGTAAAGCTATAAAAAAGAAACTATTAAGTTACCTTTTTTAAATATGAAATTTTCGAGTTAGAATTCAAAGATAAAATTTCATTAATCATAAATGTATTTTAGGATAATATGACCACTAGCAAAGAAAAATTTAAATTTAATACAAATGATAATAATAAATTAAATATACAATACATTAAATGTAAATACAATTAAATCGATCTCGAATAACGAAAATAACGAATAAAAAAACTTGCACAAAAACTATCAACTTCTTCTAACCGAAGAAACAAATTAAAATTTTCTTTAAAGGAAGTATTTGGTCATGTGTTAGGGTACACTATTTACAGAAAACAATCTTTATATATAATGAGATATTTTATATAAAGCTTACACAATAATTAACTAAAAAAAGACTGAAATGAGATTACAAAGAAATATAACATGTACAACACCGCAAGTAACAATAAACTATTATACCAAGAAGCAATGGCCGATGGACAAAGAAAACACGTCATTGGTATCCTGGAGATGTAAAGTGGATAAAAAATAATATTAAATGGGAGTGTCACGTGTGCGTGCGTATTTATTATATGTTCATTATATAATTTTTTTTTGATAATTTGTTCCGTACGTTAGGATAATATATATATATATATATATATATATATATATATATATATATATATATATATATATATGTATATGTGTATATATATGAGATGAATGACGACAAAATGTCTAAAGGAGATGAATAAGGAATGTTGGTCGCGATCGGTCAATAGTACATGTATACATCCACACACATACCGGTTTTTAAAGCGAACTTCATTTATAATATGTAGTTCAACTGCTCAGTTATTACACACAAATAAACACACACACACACAAACACACACGCACGTGAACGAATAAAATATGTACACCTTTAGATATATTTGACATTTTACGTCGAATGATGTTTATATGTGAAGTGGAATAATAGATACGTCCGTTCGTTCGGTGGAATGGATGCGGAACATTCGTAGAAGAAAAATGATACCAAACGAGAGGATGCCGAGACAGAAGGTGTGTGTGTGTGTATGTATGTATGTGCGTATGTATGTACATACTAGTAAGGTATAAAAACGTATTTCAAGGTCGTACAGATGATTAATTGCGCGTGTTTGAACATATATACATATACATATATATATATATATATATATATATATATATATATATATATATATATATATATATATATATAATTTACTTCATATTAATTATATAAGCTGGATATAAATTTTCAAGACAGTTCAAATAAATTCTGCGAAACCTACACGCACCCATTTTGCAGTCACTCTAGTAAAATATGTTTACCGGCTATTTTATAATCTTTTTTTTGCATTTTAGAAAGAAATTTTGTCAATGACCTAATTTTTAAACGACATTTAATAATTAATCTCATTAATTTATTTGTTTTATTAAAAGTAGATCTGAATATTACGAAGATTTTTCGTTAGTATTAACTTTAAAGGAGTACAAAGGGTAAAAATGAATCAAAAACTACAAGAATTCTATCTGAGGATAAAATTATGAGATTTTTCTATACTTTACCTCTCTAATAATAATGTTAGAATTACTGGACATTTTTGATCAGGATAAAATTGTTATTTGTGAGGGAGGGAAAAATTCATTTGTGAAAGCGGAAATGAAGAGTTTCATAATTCAATGATTGAGTAGGAAAAAAGAAAATGAGAAAACGAAGAACATTATAATTAAGTGATCTAAAAGAAAATCTGATAAAATTGGGGACAGAAAAGAACAAACCTGAACTAATTAATAGAAAACGATAGAATGTTTTCATAGAAAAGGTTTAGGGTTTCCAAGGATTGTAACGTCTCATAATTATAAATACTCAAATGAAATAATGTACTGAATTGATGATTGTCATTCAGGTTAATCGCTCGAGTCTTTACTAAAATATTTGTGATAGAGAAAGATTAGAGTCAATTACCAGGACCAAAAGCACCAGGGCAATACACCAACACGATCATCATAAGTATAAAAGGAATTAATTCAAACTTCAATATTTAAAACGATTTACAGGTACTATTTAAATACATAGATATTGGTAGTTTAGTTCTAAAATACTGGATAGTATTAAAAATGTACACAGTCTCAGATTTCTGAAAAAAAATAATCTAAAAATAATAATATATTTCACGGAACTCGTCGAATGTTATAAATAATTTTCAAATAATGTTTTACATGGAAAAATATCTGCTGTTAAATATTTACATTCGTACATTTTTCACCGACGATTTCATATTATGTAAATATCAAATATTATTAAAAAAATCCCTATGGGGAAATTAAAGCGATTAATAGATTCTCAGAAATCACCAACCACATGTTTATTATTGCCTCGCATGAAAGTATTTTAAATGTTCTTGTTAATGCCGAACAAAATTACAACAGCGAATTTAAATTTATAAACTTGTTTTTCGTGTAATCTGAATTGATGTTATTTTTTAAATCCAAATCATATGCAAGAATAATTCGTTATTGGAGAAAATAATTATATAAGTTTGTTGTCGAGAAGAGAATAAACAAAGTAATCAACAAAATTATTTTACAAAATTGTGAAGAATGAACAGAGTATAACACTTTTTTTAGAACCTGGCTGGATTTTTCATATAAAACTGTTTATACATGAAAACAACACTAAATATTGCTTTATCTGCTGGAATGCGACCATCCTATAATTATAGATAATGACTTACATCAGTGACTCTTAACCTTGGTGAGTCAACCGTCCCTTTTTTACAGTTAATAATTTATACCACTACCTCTTCACTTTAATTAAAATTCGTATAAATTTATTGTATCGTTTTATTAATGCATGCTTCTATTTTGAATTTATTTGTCTATTACCATTATGGTATATCAAATCCCTTTAAAATTTCGTACTCGGCCCTGGGTAATTGAGTTATTATTAAGATCATTAACTTACATGACAGATAAACATAAAAAGATAATTAGTTTGTACTTTTAAATTTATAATATTTCATATTTTTTAACAAATTAAAAAAAATGAAAAAATAACGTGATAATTAAAAACATTAATGGTGTTTATAATAACATTCTCAAGATTTTTATCTTGTTATACATGTTTAATATAATTTTATACTTTTTATATTTATAAAAATACTGTACGTTTTGAATTAAAAAATAAAAATTACAAACATTTTGCTACCAAAACATAAATGTGTATACAAATAACACAAACAAACGTTCTACAAACTAAAATAAATTTATATTTAATTTCAAAATCTAAAAAAATATATTAGGCCAGAATTTCAAAATATTCACAAGAAGTACAATTCAAAGTTTAAGTTTGGTTAATTAGAAAAATGTTCCTTTTATTTCAGAAACATCTTAGCGGATGTCTTTACAGAGACAAGAACTGTTTTATTTATCAAATTGAAATATAATTTAATTAAAAAGAAATTTCACAACTATTTTTCAAACATGTAATAAGAACAATCGTGCTTTTTAGAACAATAATGTTGAAGTTTTATAGAAAAAAAAAACTTAAGATAAAAGTTAAATATTTGTCAAAAATATCTAAACACATTCAAAACAAATATGTTAAACAACCTCGTTGATAAGCACGTCGTCCAATGCTCTAGTTGAGTACAAAAAAGGTAAAGATATATAAACAAACTGAACTGGTTAACAAATAAAAATTTATGTTTATGTAAATACATACACATAAATATAAACCAACACGCATACATTCACATTATATATATATATATATATATATATATATATATATATATATATATATATATATAAATATATATGTACATATGTATATAAAGATACTTAATGTTATTAAATTAATTAAAGATAATTAAAAGTCCTTCATAACTTTTGTTAAATATCTTCGACATCATTAGATCATAAAATAATTAAAAATTGTCATAAAAATAATTAAAATACATAATTCAGAAAAATAGTTTCGAAAAAGGAAAATAATGTTGACATTAAAACCTACCTTTATTAACTTTGTCATTTAACCATGTCATCATTTCATTTACTTGCAATAAACACACACACACACACACATATATATATATATATATATATATATATATATATATATGTAAAAATGTTAATGATGTTTAATAATAAACCATTTCTTTTTAATTGAAAACAAATATATTTATATATATTCAAAGAACAGTGACTTCATCAAAAATAATAAACAATATTTCATTCAGTATACTGTTCTCATATTCCGTGCACAAAAAAATAAATTGATTTGGCTTCAATGAAATGTTGACATTCAGAGTTTGTAGTAAATGTTTTATACGCAATTCTTTTAATATAAATATTAATATTGTAAAAATAAAACGAAGAATGTCGATAAAAAAAACGTACGAAATGTATAATTAATTACATGTTTACGTTTTGATTAAATACACTGGCATGTAAGAGAAAAAAATGTTGTCGATCGCAACATATTTATAGAATGTGTTTGTTTCCTGTTTTGATGTGAGAATGAATTTTTATTGTCTCGTTTATGTTTTTTTATGGAATTTAATTAATGCGCAAATTCATTTACGAGTCGAGGCTCTAATTTCATTAATTTAGCAAAAACTGCAATGGAAATGCTGTGTCGTTTTTGAAATATAAGTACATTTAATTGCAGAATGCTAATTCTGAATTCTCTATTTATAATACATTGTTCTTTTATTTATACAATAAATTATAATACTAAAAACGATGTTATTTTTTAAAATAAATTTGTAACTTTTTTTAGAAATTTGTATTGTTTATTAATAACAAGATTTTACAACCTAACTGATTTAAAACAAAGCTATGTATTTTTACTAACAACAATTAGTTAAAATTTGATATTTAATAAAAATATAATTATCTATGCATAAAACACTGAAGTAACAAACTCGGTTCTCTCAATTGATTCGTTACAGAGAAATAATTACAGTTATTATACAAGATATAGCTAAAATTATTATCAACATCTACTTTTCCTTAAAAAGAGAATTTCATTATGGAGCAGTTCGTCATATGGTGGTTACATTTTATTATTAAACGATTAAAAATTAAGAAAATAAATTAAATGTATTTAAATCTCCTTTTAATTTATCGTTAATAGATTTTTTCAATGTCAGACTTGAAGGATTGAAATTCAGGTTTATAAATATAAATTTTTATTTGCATTTTCGGAAGTAAAATCTACAAATAAATATTTTTTGAGCCATATATAACTATATAAATTATTATATTTATTTCACTATGTTTTGAAATATCACGTATGTATATTATATATATATATATATATATATATATATATATATATATATATATATATATATATATAAAGTTTTATGACATATATATTATTTTTTAAATGTTAAAATTGACTTCAGCATAAAGGAATGCACAATTTTAAAAGGAAAAATCTAAACGTGATTTAAATCAAGAATTAAATATTATTACGCGTATTCATTAATACGGGGAGTTTGTTTTAATATAATGACATCATCTTTTATCAATATATTATTTAGAATCCGTACAACCAACAATTTGTCTGATAAAAATGATACAAAATAAGTTGTATTAAATTTTAAGATATATGAAATAGAATTAAGAAGATTAAAGCTTGAATCAGTTCACAGAACAATAAAGATAAGAGATATACATTTTATATGAAGAATTTACCAACTTTAAATGTTATTTTTACTGAAACGTCTACTCAATACATAATCTTTACATAAGATTATTCTGTTATCAAAAAATGTCTTAAAAATAGAATTTAAAATATTTAAATTAACAGATTTTCATATCCCAAATTATACAATTACAAACTAATATAAAAATAAGGGAACTAAATATCTGAAAAGCGAAAACAGTATGACGGTTTTCAAACTTTTTTGGCAAACGAACACAACTCCAGGAGGTCTTCGAGGTAGAAGAGTTTTATAAAATTTAAATTAATGTATTTATAAGACAAATAATTTACAATTTTTAAATTATGGTTCGATGAGTACGAGTCAGATTAAAGAACTATATATAAAATCGATTTTATTTAAACCCTTTGATACTCATTTTAATTCTCTAGACTTTTCTTTAAAACACATTATTGGAACTTTATTAAGTACATGTGCCTTGATTATGATATCACTATTAATCTCAGAACAGTAAAAAGATAAGGATATTTTAGTTTTTAACATTTTGAAAAATAAACTGCAATACTCGTTATTTGTAAATTAACAGAGCAATGAATAAATTAGTGGCTATAACCATAAATAAAATCTCTTTTCTATAACCACCATCAACTGCACGAACGCATTAAAATTTATCGAATACGTTTATAGAAAATAATATAATCAACTATAACATCACTGAAAACCTTACAAAAAGCAGTAATATAAATTATTGTAACACGCTATTCAGCTACTGAAAAGAGTGCAGATTGTCAGTTTAATAAAAACTGTCATTTTTTGTCTACGATCAATAAAACAGGAGGACGTTAACGAATCAACGAGGAGAAACGAAACAATACATTCATCAAAATGGATATTATTTAAAAAATATATTAATATACAACGAATTTTACATATTTAAACATTTTACACATGTGTATAAACGATGTTATTTACATATTTTATACAAACGAACAAATTCTGTTTGTTCAGTGAACATCACTAAATGTATAAGGTTTCATCGATCCTATTGTGACTAATTTCTGTGTCAAACAAATCGAATTATAATATAAACCTACGTACTCTATATGTAAATGATGTTAAACCAATTAGCTGTTCTTTAACCCATTTTGTCCTTTTTCGAGAATGTATGAGTGTTATGTATGTATAATTTATATATATATATATATATATATATATATATATATATATATATATATATATATAATACATTTTGACTGCAACATTAAAATTAATTTAATATTATAGCTAAATATGTTGGACATATTTAATATTATAAATTTATTAAACACGACATTAAGTTGATAATGATATTCAAACACATTAATAAATTGCAAAAAGTTAATTAGATTGTCGCATCGTAAGCTTGACTTCATCACGATTCAGTGACAAAAAGTACTTAAATATATTATAAACATTTATTGGAAATGGCAATTTTTTTGTTATCATAAAACTAATAAAGATCTCATCTTATAAACATAGTAAATTCAAACAATTTAGTGATTTAAAAATTAGTGGTCTTTTAAAAATGAATTTTGTAAAAGTATCCGGTGACGATCGATTAAATTTATTTTTTTTTTGTTAAAAAAAATGTATTTAGTTAGAATTTAGAAATTTATAACTCTAAAACAAGAATTTAGATTTTTATATCTGAAAAGTTTTAGGCAATGAGTATTTATATCAATAAAATATATTTAATAGACAGGATTTTTTAAGAAGCGCAGAAACGTTTTGTTTTTGGATAATATTTTATCGAAATCAATTTAATAATAAATGAGCAAATGTACTCTGTCCTTTGAAACCCAATAATAATTCCAAAAACATATAAATAATAAAGTAAATATTAAAAACTAAAAAAATAGTTTCGGACATTGAGAAGAAGAAAGTTAAAAATAAATAAATAAATAAATAAATATATATATATATATGCAAGTATGTATGTATGTACATACATACATTCAGATAAAAAAACAAAATGTCTCGATCATTACATGCATACATATACATAGTACCGAAAAAAAATAAAATAAACTTTCTTGTCACTCATTAAAGATAAATAAAAAAAACAATAAATGAATTATTAAATCGCTTATATACCTTTCCATATAAGCCTCATAATGTAAAATTTCAAACAATTGAAGTCGTTTTTTATACAAATTATTCAAGAATGTTATCATAAAGTAATCAATCATTTATGTTTTAAATCGAATTAAAATTATATAGCACATTAGCTCGAACAGCAGTCATTAACTTCAGTCCTTACTTCTCACAATTGATTGTATACTCTTTATATATGTGTGTATATATATATATATATATATATATATATATAAATCATGGAAATTAAATTTATAATTATACATAAAAATTTCAAGTATTCTAAGTTTTACAAAATAAAAATATTAGTTTCTAATAAAGTAAAAAAAGTATACTATTAACTAAAATAGATATAACTATATATATATTTATATATATATATATATATATATATATATATATATATATATATATATATATATATACATATATACAATTAGTGTGTTTATATATAATTATTTTTTATTATGTATTAATGTATATTATTTATTTTATCATTTAAAATTATGTTTAATTATTATTGCTGTATATAAATTATATCATGAATAATAAACTCTGATTCAATGAGACATAAAAATAAAATATAATCATGTTTTAATAATGAATGTAATTATAATTCTTACCATTGAGACACAAATAAAAATCCACTTAGAAAAAAGTATATCCAAGATAAAAAACACGTTCGAAATGTATTCACATACACTATGTAAATAATATTACACACATGTAACCAATCAAATTAGCTGTTTGCTTATATACAAAATCACCAAAACAGAACGGTCAATTGGTTTATCCTTTACAAAATCCGCACAAAAAAAAGAAACACTGATCAAAGTAAAAATGGACGTTTAACGTACTGAAAATAGTTCGAATTATATGAAAAAAACAATGATTTTAAGTGTCAACATGTACTTGTATAACTTAAAAAAAATTTATTGAAGTCAAGCACTCTGTATTCGTTTCAATGAAAAGTTCACAAGAATTGGCATAACGAAACGAGTGTGTACATGGTTTTATTTTGAAAAATCGAATGAATTGTTCAGTCCTCGTGGAGTACAAACCCAACGAGCCGACGACAGCGAACTGCTAGCCTCTCAAACGGAGTCGTATTCTATACTGAAATGGCATATGTAAGGGAACAGAGGTTGCAGGCATGCGAGGCACACCGATCTCTGGTGTAATGGGCCGAATGCCACCACCATGATACACACCTGTTGAGCGCCGATGGATACCTCTGCTATCAGTGCTGCCCCCTCTACTGTTCACATACAGTATTATTCTTGTACGTACGACGAAGAAGGAATATATTAGAACAATTTATTCAGAAACACTGAATACCTTTAAAAGATACCAAGAAATCGAAGGACATGTGGTACATTTTTTTGGTTAAGGATTTTAACGTGAACATAATTATATATTCATGTAAAAAAATGATTACTGTACACATTAACATATATGTATATGTATGTAGGTATGTTTATATGGAATGTATATATACATATATATATATATATATATATATATATATATATATATATACACACACACATATAAAATCAAAATTATCCACAAAAAAATTTCGATGACGTCATTTATTTATGACGTTTCTTGTTACCCGAATATATTTACTTTATATAAAACAGCAACATTGCAATCTGTCTGTGATAATGATGGTATAAACAAATTCGTTTTAAAAAATATGTTTATTGTTTTATTCGGTTACAAGTGCATTCTTATAACTGACAAGTGCGTGAACACAGCGATGCCTGGGTTCGACGAGCGCAGCGAGCAACGGGCAAAGCCCCCTAGTATGTATGTATATATATATATATATATATATATATATATATATATATATATATATATATATATATATATATATATATATATATATATATGTTCTTAATTTTATATACTTAAAACTAATAAAATTATATTTTTTATAAAAATACAATTGTATGTGTACGATACATTTACAAATTCAGTTTTGTTTTAAAATTTCATGCATGATAAATAAAAATAAGCCATCTAATTATTTGCACATTAATAATATCCATTTTTTTCTTATATTTCTGAGAACTTATTTTAGATCAATGTGAGTATGTATTAAAAGTGAATAATTATTATTGAAGTATTTTTGACAGAAATAGGACAACTTATTTTTAAACATGTTCACATAGTTAATGTATTTGATTTTTTTTTTAATAAATTCCATAAAACCGGCGAATCAGAATTTTTTAATGAGTTGAATATCTACTTTTATTTAAACCGAACTGAATATAAAGACGACTGATTAATAGTTTCAGTCCGTATAAAATTCTTTTTCTTCAAATATAACTCTAATTTATAATTTTTCTTTTTTTAAGATTTTGTTTATTATTTATTGAATATTTGTAGTTTTAAATGTTTTCAGATTCTGTTTTTGAATTTAATTAATACTCTTGATAAATAATAAAAATAAGAGGTATCTTAATTAAAAATAAAATGCAAATATTATAATGTTCGTTATCAATTATATACAAAAGTCTTTTTCGATATAATGATTGATTTACATATTTGAATTTTTATAAAAAATATATTATCTTAGAATCACAGAGATTAATTCTTTTTGTTTAAAAACCCATTTAAATTCAAGAGATGTTTGATGAAATAAACATAAACTGTAAGGAAATATATTTTTAAAATTATTTCGCTTTCATATAACAATTTATATATTTTTTCTTATATATATATATATATATATATATATATATATATATATATATATATATATAAAATTAACTGTATCGAATTCCATCGTCCATGTTGAAGACAATGATTTCCTGTAGTTTTCATGCATTTAAAATTTTTCTCGCTTTTGTTTGCTTCACTAATTTATTTAATCCGATTATATTTAAATTCTCTTATCTCTTGTGTATTTCTTTTCTGTGTTGTCTGACAAGTTTCTGTAAATTTTATTCTTGCCGTTAGATCTTGATAACATGCCACAACAAGTAAATTAGATAATTGCAAATCATCGCTCGTGTTTTAGTTTAAATTAAAACATATTTTTGTTTATGTCACTTAAAACAGTTTTAGTTTTTTCTTTTCCCTCCACTTAAAAAAATCAACGTTGTGCAGCGACTTCTATAAAACATATGTTAGGAATTCATATACACTACACAAGTGATACATATCTAGTTATATAGAATAAAAATATGTTTTCTATTTGAAATTTTACCTTGTACATGTCCAGTTCTGTAGAGTATTATAAATAATTTTTATCCGAGTATAATAAAAACAATTAAAAATTTCGAAACGAAAGAAAGCCTTTTTAAAAGTGTACAACGTATCGGTTTATTATCTCTAATTACATCTCATCATTCAATAAAAAACTTTTTTTGTAGTCAATTACGTTTAATTAAAAGGACAGCTACTCTTCAGAATTTGTTAAGAACTCGAAACGCGATCCTAGTATATACTTTTGGGTGAGATTTTATGATAACAAAAAAAAAGTAAAATGCATGAATAATCTAATCGGCATAAATCTTAATAAAATAGTCAAGACGGATTGTATTATATTAATATAATAGATAAGGGAAAGAGAGAGTGATGTAATTATGACGAAAATATTTTTAAATCTTCTATACTTTAATATTCAAAGTGCTATAAATTTACAATCGTATATTATGAAGAGCTAGTTACGAAAATAATTAGCATCTGATTATCGTTCGGGTCGGCAGGTGCCTATTGTTGTTGTAGATGTTGGATACATTGCTTTTTAGATGCACAGGACCACACAACCCTTAATCAAATGACCTTCCTTTATGATATTATGTAGATAAAAAATGATATATATTTAAGTATATATTTATAATATAAGATTAAGGAGAATAAACTAGACTGCCGCAGGCGGATAATCTAGGAGGAGAGATGAGTTACAACATACCCAAGTCTAGTTATAAATGGATTAGAAGATATTTTTTATACTACATACCTTTGTTAAATTTCAAAATTTAATTAACAATTCATAAAACATTAAATAATAATGTAGTAAGTAACCCTTGAATAACACATTTGTAAGATACATTTGTTTTAATCTTTGATTGTTAATAGTAGTTTATTTGATAATTAATTAAAATACATTTAATTAAAAATTATACAAGTGTTTAGAAAACAATGCGAGATATCAAATGACTAAAATAGAAATAAAATTACCACCTACCAACAAACATGTATTAGGAGACGAAAATGCAGTAAAACATATTTAGTAAAATAATATTTTAAATGTTTCTTGTCTAAAACATTGCATCTTTTATATTTTGTTTCAGTTTAGATACGAAAAGGTGTTTAAGTAAATTAAAATTAAATGTAATAATTTACATATATATATATATATATATATATATATATATATATATATATATATATATATATATATTTATATAATTTGTAAACATTACTAATTGATACTATTAAAGTTTATTTCATTGTATTTCACATTTTGTTTAATTTTCGTGACATCTTCCGGCTGTAAATATGCTGTTTTCAAAAAAGTTATTTCTAAAGTAACTGCTGCCTGAGGTTGTCACGAGAATAAGAAAAACGTTGAAAATAAACAAAAAGAATTCGATTTTAATTATTTTGTGTATTATTTATTATATGTACTAATATGAATATATTTTTATATATTTAATTATATTTATATACATTTTGTTATAACAGCAGTAACATTTATTTGAATTTTAATTAAAGTCATTAATTAACTGTATACTTGTAACATTTATATATATATATATATACATATATATATATATATATATATGTATATGTATATGTATATATATATATATATATATATATATACACACGCATATATATATATATATATATATTCAGGTGATAATTAAACAAAGTTCCATCTTTCACCTGTCAATAAATACCCAAAACAAATAAATAGTTCCGAGAAGAAAGTCCTTTCTCGAAAAATTTCAATATTCACCTAGGCACGTATTACCTACAAGGTGTTTTCAATAGAAGGCATGTTGCTAACGGCATCGACCGGTTAATCTATGACGTTTGAAGTGGTCATCAAGGGATGGTTTACAAACAACCCTTGTTGTCTAGGTCACGTTTACAACGCTGACAATCGAGGGATGATTGCTATCGTTCGTGCACTTGCATTTATATGTTTACATTTACACAGTGAACACGTAAACTAATCACATCATATATTTACATTTTTTTTCTAGAGACCGTCAGTGTGTCCAACAGGTGTATTTGATTTTTTTAACATGGATTTGTATTGTTTATTTTGAATGCAGTTCAATGTCTGAGAAATCCGGAATTGTATATCTACATCTATTAGACATGAATCCTAATATATAGTTGTTGGGTGAAACTTTTAAAATATTTTTTCGATTATTTTAAAGAAATACAATTTTAATCAACTTTTGTTGTTTTTAGCAAAACGCTCAGATTTTATTTCGAATGTTTAATTTTTAGATTCATTCAAGTGAAGGAACTCTATACATTTTATTTATTAATCAAACTGTATTACTAAAAAAAACTAGTAAAAATGAAATAAATTTTATTATTCACAGTTTAAATTAGTCAATGCTTAGAAACTAATTACAAATGTATAAGTATTTTATATTTATGTAAGTATACAAGCAATTTACTTGATGAGAAATAAATATAAAAAAATTAAAATCCAATAATGAATCATTAATTAAAAATAATAAATTGAAAAAATAACATATACTCTTCTACTCGCTGCTACTAGCCTAATAGGTTTTAACATATTTAATAATAATTATAATTGGAGAGATTATAAATGTTTCTCTACATTTTTGATGCATCTAATTATATGGATATATGAATATGAATTATATTAAACATCGGTGTTTATATATTTTATAACACCATAAAATATTAGATACGTACTATACAAAATATACAGGTTATTAATTTATAATTAAATATTTTTATTTCTAGTATACAATATTCGTTTTGACACCAAAAAGTATTCTTTACAACTAATAGAAAATCGGAATAATTAATAAATTTTATTACATTTTATGGATTCATATATACATATATATATATATATATATATATATATATATATATATATATATATATATATATATATATATATATAATAAAAGAGAGAGAACTTAAAAATATATTTGTTTGACGATTAAATATTTTGAAAGACATCTGTAGATATTAATAAAAAAGCAAAGACTATTTATAAATTTCTCGAAATAAACAAATATTTTTATCTGAATTTCAACAGAAAAACATTCCAAATTAAAAGCATAATATAATAATCGTTTTTCATACAAACTATGAATAAATTCAATATATAATAATGCAAATCTGAGAAACATTACTAGATATGAATTTACAATGCTTAAATAAAATATAAACTTTATTATTATTAAAAAGTGAATTCGCTTTTTCGTCACGCAGATTAAATTTATTTCCTAACTTCTTACTTTAATACTACGAAATATTACTTTTAATCAATTCACTAGTTTAATGTTTCTTTAAATCTTTCTCACACCGAATTGTCAACATATGCAAAACAGTTTCCAAAAAAACATGTTGTGTAAAACGAAATCGTTCTGTTTTATTTATAGTTGCAGACTATTAATAATTTATGTTAGAACAACCCAATTTTTAACTAACATGCATTACAATAACAATATATGTACCAATATTACGAAGAAAACAATAATAAATACTATACCTACAGTATTGCAATAACGTAACAATAGCATAGATTTTAAAGCGTTGTAATAATTCTCATAGAACAATTAAATCTATTTTACTTTGAGATTTATTTTGATTCGTTCTAAGATTACATTAGAAGTGTTAATATTGTTGTTAAAATTCGTTGTACACACATTTAATAGCGTAGAAAAAAAGTGTAAGTTTTTATATGCATGAGAAAATATTTTATATAGAGCATAGTTAATATTAATTACATGTATCTGTTCTTAGTTTTAAAACGATATTTTAAATCATATAAAAGTAGTACATAAAATGTGTTTGTTATAAACTTTAACAGGTAGCCGTCCGTTCGATATTTAAACGGGATTCCGAAATTTTCTGATCATCTTACAGATAATACCTTAATGTTTTCGTCACTAATACATTTTCTTATAGTATTTTTATCTTTTTCTCTCGTGGAATCTATGATGTTTGGAAATTATTCGATGGACACGAACAAGCCCTTAAAGTTTCGGCTGGCTGCACAGATTACATGTGATGTAGATGAAGGGGCGAAACGTTACTGCGTAGTAGATCTAAGCTTTTTTCATACATGTGGGCTAGTATTGTGTTAACATTGAATTTTGTGTCAAATTCAGGTATTTTCATACATTGATTGTAATACAAGAAGATTGTATAAAAGAATGAATCGATTTAACGTGATGTCAACATTCTTAGATCAATTAAATTTAAATATTTGATATATAAATATTATTAAATGTTGATTTTTGTTTTATTTTTAATATGTATTATAAATGATAATAAAACAACTATTCAAATATTTTTTAAAATCATTGTTAAAGACAATTAAAAGGTATCTGGATATAAAAGTATCTATTTTCATTTTGAGAAATGAATTTTCACTGTCAACAAACTATACAATTTATTTCTAATAAAAATGTTCAGTAACTGACTATTGGTTATTTTGATTGTTTTTTTTTATACGTACTTCGATGGAGGAACTCATATTCATACCGCAAAGGCAAAAATAATTTCTGTATCTCATATT
>CM068317.1:39007248-39102248 GCA_034766995.1 Acanthacorydalis orientalis
CGAAACTGTCTACAATTTATCAACTATCAAGAAAGTTTTCAAAGACAAACCGTTTATATTAGAACGTTAGATTGTCGAAGAACTAGTTTTAGAAAATGGTGATTGAAAGTGATGAAAATAATAGTGCAACTGTTATAAAATTATTATAGAAGTGATTTCTGATATAGTAAGAATTTGAATCTGTTATATATGTATGTGAATATTTAATCCTTTCCACTCGACTATCCCCTCTGAGGGGACATTAAAAATCGAACAAATAACAATGTTATTTGTTTTTATAAAACATGAATTAATAAATGTATTTTTGAAATTTCGTTTGTATAAAGGAATTATTTACAATGCTATATAACTTTATTTGAAGTTATGTGTTACTTGCAATTCTGTTAAAAAATATGTTCGAGTTGCTGGTAGGTGAGGTGAAAAAAATCTCCGAGTACAAAGAGTTAATTGCCTTATTTTCTAGTAATAATACATATATTTCGATCATGAAATTATAAAAATATTTTCTATTCCTTTATGCTGTTAGCAAATAATTGAATATGTCTATTTCGTTCTTAAAAGTAACATTTTATTCTTTATGGAAAAATATAAATAATATTCGAAAAAGAAATGAATTTATTTGAAATATGTATGAAGAAAGTCCTTAATTTATTAAAATACATCTTTTTGTTTAATTTATATGCAATGTTATATTTTAAATTGTGTCATATATAAAAATTAATTATTTTTTATAAGTATTTTTATAATACCATATTATTAATTAATTTATATTATCAATAAATATTAATGTTAGTTCGTTTGAAATTTAAACTAAAAGACCTTTATTCTCGTGTATTATATAGTGTTAATTTCATTTCTAACTTAATGACTTTTGATTCAAGCATGAACTTTCTGCATCTGTTTATTTATTTTCTTTGAATATATCTGTAGCACTGTCATTGGTCATTCCGCAGGACCTGCTGCACTTGCAAAACGTGCATATGGCCATGCTTAATTATATGTTACAATGCAATCTCGTTGTATTTTGCTGCTTTCGCGTGATAGCTAGAGCGGTCAGTAGCAGACACAATACTGTCATTATTAGCATCAATGCCACACAGTCATCAGCAGATTCCAAGTAGCACGATATACACAATATATCCTTTTGTGCTCGGTCTGACATTTTGGCGGCTACCATAGAAGTATATGTTGGAGATTAAAAGTAATTACTTATTACTAGATTAAAATCCTATTAATCAAACAAAATTTATCTTGTTCCAGACAGTTTAATTGATAATTTGCATTCGAAATTTTCCAAGACGAGAGGAACGTATCAGTATTTATGAATTAAAAATAATTATTGTAATTTATTCGGGAGGTTGTAAGTTTGTACACTGCTTAAGATTATTGAACAAGATGTTTGTCGGATTATTTTAATTACGGTACTCCACAATTTTACTATGGAATACTTACTACGCGATATAATATAAAATATGATAATATAACTGATTTCATAATAAATGATTTACTGTTATTTACGGTAAACAAATCTTTATGAAAAACATACATTGTTAGTTGGGCTCTAAACTTTCGATTTTAATTTTAAGAAAACATGGAACTCTGGTATATAACTTTTAATAAAAACTAAGGCAAATAAAACTTAATATTTTGTAAAACTTCTGTTTAACATAAAAAGCAATATATTATTACTAATACTGTAATTAACAATCACAAATATATTTTTTGGGTGAATATATAATAATTTTTAATTAAAATAAAGTTTCAACTTTAATTTGTAACATTTAATTTATAAATTAATAAAATCCTCTATATAATAAAAATTGGCATTACTCGTCACTTTGTCCGCAGGACAAAGCCCATGGTGACGAGAAATGTTTTCTATGTCATTTCGTAGGTTTCGAGTTTAATTTATTATGTTTCGTTCTAGGTATTCTTTATATGTAGATATATTATATTATGTTGTAAAAATCAATAAACAGATTTTTCTTTTTATGTTTCTTTCTAATTTCCCGTCAATTTTGACGGGCTATATACTAGTTTTAATTAGAAGTTCTTAATTTCAAAATATTAATATTTATGTCTAGATATTTTTTACAAAAGATAGTTTTTTTTATAATATTTTTATATAGAAAAATAGTTTGTTTGACGTTTATATATTTATCTCTCTCTATTTCCATTTCTCTCTCTCTCTATATATATAACATATATATATACATATATATATATATATATATATATATATATATATATATATATATATATATATATATATATATATATATATATATATATGTATATGTATATACATATATTTAAACAATTTCTTATTTACATAACTAAAGGGGTACATTATTCAAATTTATACATGAATTTTATAGTTAATAGGTAAAAATAAATTATTTTAAAAGTATTTATGTATACATATCTCTCAATAATTATTCCGTTTGCATTATATACTTTTAAATATATATATATATATATATATATATATATATATATATATATATATATATATATATATATATATATATATATATACTTAAAAGTAAAAATGTTAATGTGATTTTAGTGAAAAAATACTTAAAAACGAAAACGTTAAATACTATTTTGAATACAAATTCATTTATAAGTAAAAAGTCTAAGTAAAAATATCGATTTAAAGTTTAATGACCTGATATGATGTACGATTTTTTCAGTATTTTTTATTTAAAAATATTTTTGAATGATTCGTGAATATCATTTTGGTACTTATTTTTTATAGAATATATATAAATATATATATGTTGTATTCAATTTATTGCAGAAAATGAATGATAACCGTCTAATTTATTTCCTGACACGAAAACTAACAACTTTCTCATCATGTATATATATATATATATATATATATATATATATATATATATATATATATATATATATATATATATATATCACTTTTAAACATAATACTGTCAATATAGCATTAAATGGAAAAAAATGAAAGTGTTTTTCGACAGAATATGAAAAAAAACATTATCGACAGACGTGTTCAAATTCAAACAATTCATCGTAACCATAAATCAACCTATTGTAAACATTCAACACGACGCTAGGTGGGTCCTGAACCGTTGACCTCTTGATTTATATACAAATCAATAATAATTCGCACTTTGAGGATGATATCGCTGTAAATACGTACACACATACGTAAAAGGAAGGCATTAACTATCGTCTGACATTTAAAATAGACATTTTTTAGACGCCCCCAGCATTTTAAAAGAGGCAGTTTCACTTTTGCATTTGTTGAAAGACGATGCGGAACGCCCATTTTACGTGGAAAAGATGATACTTTAATTTTTTAGAGAGCGATGATATTTTAATAAATCGGTTTATGTACGATTTTTTTTGACGTAACATTTATTACATAAGCTAAAAGTAATTCAAAGGGTATTTTATTCATTTACATATACACATATATGCATACATATATAATGTTAATATTTGTAAACAAGAAGAAAATGTTTAATTAATTTAAATAAACCTCTATAATTGCATGCAATAAACTTTTTATGAGTACAATTTACGTTTAGCAAGAAGATTAATTCACAACTGTATCGAGTTGTTCTCTTATAAACTGTTTCAGTACCTTGGCTTTCAAGTGAAGTTAAATTTTAAATTGAATAGTTGCTGTTTAAACGAGACACACCTTGGTTTATGATTCAAATGACATTTCTGTTTTTTCAGACGACAAAAAACGCAACAAATTTACATAATTGCTTTTTTAATATAACAAGCGGATGTCATTTATGTTTTTTAAATTTCACAACCGTAAATACAAACATGCTCGTTGTGTATGTATGTATATGTATATATATATATATATATATATATATATATATATATATATATATATATATATTTGCATACTTTGAATTTATGTGCGCTGAAATGCGTATATCTGTACATTCTTTAAATTTGTAACGGATATGCGTAAGCAGAATGAAAATGCGCAAAACGTGTGTTCAAACAAAACAGAGAATTATGTAACGAGGCATTTGAGCACAAAAAAACAGGTAGTCAACATAAAATGTCACAAACAGAATTGTTTGCGCCGTAATATGAGTATTTTAAGACATGTTCTATCAATAAAACACAATACGATAATGGGAAAGATCGTGTTCGCTTTCAGTTTTCATTTTCGAATAGGACTCTGATGACGAGTCAAGTTGTTTATAAATATTTGAAAAAAAAATACTTAAAAAAAGTTAATGGGCTATTTTCAGTGGCAGCTTTGTTATGTAGTTTATATGTTCACATGATAATTGTAAATAATGAACAATGTTCACATAATACAGTATATAAGTATACTCCAATAAATATTTAAAAATTAAGTTTTTAGAACAATATTTAACTGTCTTATTGCTTTAGAGCTGATATATCAGCACTTCATTTCTCCCAAAAAATACCTTGAGATGATGTATTGCCTTTTTATTTTCAATACAATTTTAACCTATGTAATGACCTATGTAGCCTCATTTTTATAAAGCGAATTTTTATTGAAGAAAATATTTCCAGTGAACAGGAATATACATGTTTCACAAAATTTCGTCTCAGATAAGCACAAATACTCGAAGTTTCTTTCTATTTATATCATTAAAGTACATATACTTTTGTATTCCATTAAATATAACTGTTTTCAATTCCTCTTTTCATTGAAAATATTATTTTTTGTTCTCTCATGTGAAACTACATACATTTTACAATAAAATACAAAAAAAGTGTGAAGTTATCTCTATTTTTAAGAAAAATATGTTAACTTTAATAAATGGCTTCAAAATGCATCTTTTCCAAGATATTTTTGTGCAGTAGATAACAAACTTGTAAGGTAATAAAACGGTTAATCATTGTCAAAAATTTATTTTTTGAGAATTTAAAATCTGTGATTAAAATTATAATCAAACATTATATACAGTTGATATTCTAAGGCATATAAAAGAAAATAGAATACAAAATACACTTCATATACATATAATACAAAACTATATACATATATATATATATATATATATATATATATATATATATATATATATATATATATCACAAACATATTCACCATTAAATGGAGAACATCATTTTGAAAAAAAAGACAGACATAGAATTAATTATGTGTATTTTTTTATGATACAAGTTTAAAATACTCACTGTTAGATAATAAGTTCCCGTAATTGTAGATACAGACACTGATTTAATACCTGCTCCACTTATCTCAATAATTTCTTGACAAATCTAATGGTTTTTGATAACCTAAAATTAAAACAGAAATTATTTAAAAAAAATCGTATCCTAAATAAAACCAAATAGAGGATCAGAAGGAGAATACAAACTTACTTATTTTTAATTATTCTGTTTTTGTTTACTTTATATATTTACACTTTTTCAGTAACTTGAAAATTCTTCAAATACTTAAACGTCAAATCAAATTCAGCCATATTGTTAAACAATTGACAATCAACAGATTTGAATAATAATACATTATAATAATGCATACACTTCATTTTTATTATTTTTTATTAAATTAACATTGATTGTATTATATATATTTTACATATAATATATATATATATATATATATATATATATATATATATATGTGTGTGTGTATACAAACACAGGTTAATACACTATTTATAACAGCATACAAACACTGTTTATAATAGATATACAAATGCATATATGATAAAAAGAAAGCATGCATTCATACATATTTAAAAAAGACAAAAGTCTCTTTGTGGGAATAACATTTATTTAATACATTAAACATATATTCACTATTAGATAAGAACTTATTATTACAATAATTATAAATACTAATCTAATTCATGGTTCATTTATTTTAGTAATTTCCTGACAAATTTGGTATTTTTTCTTCGTTTTATACAATTAAACGCCAGACATTATTCGAACAAATAACAGTCTAATATAATTTTGTAACCTATTTGTATTTCAAGCATAAAATTTATAAAAAATGCACGTACTTGTTTTGATATTAAATTAGTAGAGATTGTTTTCATATTTATATATCCTCCTTTGGTATATTTTTTCATATTTTTATATTTTAATTGCTTATTACATTTCGTAATGTTCGAACGTCAAACTGAATCTGCCATTTTAAACAAATGACAATCAACAAAACATGAAAATACTAATGAAATATGAAACTGTGAACATTAGTGGAACTGTGAACATTTACAGTAAAGTACTGTATTTCGAATAAAATATTCATTACAGAAGGTCGGTATTTATATAATACATGATCTTGTATATATATATATATGTGTGTGTGTGTGTGTGGATACATTAGATTTAATATAAAAATTCTGCTCATCTATGTCAAATTCTTATATATAAACGCTAACATAATGGTCATATAAACTAAATAATTATTTAATTGCCGACTATTTTATTTAATAATACATTTTAAACATTGATACATTCATCACAATACACAATATATTTTATTATGCAATCAAACGTTGTTAATTAGATAGCTGGTAAATAATAACAGGAGAGATATAACAGAAATGCAAGTAAGTAGAATAAAATATTATTCATTCATACTTATACTTCAAGTTTTTAACATTGAAATGATAAAATAGTAAATATCCTTAATTTTCTGTATGCAGATGTTAGATAGGATGTTACATATGGAAATTGTTGTCACTACATTTTTCATCCAGGTATTTTAAAATTAACTCAGTTTGAAAAGATTTATATAAGGGGCAGACAAGTATTACATAGTGAAAATCTTCTACATACTTAATGCTTCTTGATTTTATTTTAAAATGTTTAGTGCTCATACTCTTAACTGACTGTATATTTTGATTTCATCAAACTGAATTCTTAGGTTTAAATATGGTTCTATTCCATTATTACATTTTATGTCTTGGTATCTGGGGCTATATTTCTATGCTAACATATGTTCTTTATACAAGTCTTATATGTTTTTTTATATTTCATTATAATATTTATTATTTCTTTTTTAACAATTAATAATATTTTAATAATTTGAAAAAAAAATGTTTTTCAAATAAACAATCTATTGAGTATGAAACATTTCACTGTAAATGTATATATACTTCACAAATTTAGTCTCGTCTTTATTTTTCATTTATGTACATTGTATCAAATGTACATTTATATAGTTTTCATTGTAAAATTTTACAGTTACATACTGTGACAATTTTATTTTATTTCTATGGATGTTTTGAGTCTCAGTGATAGTAAGAATGGGACTGTAAACGTTTTTTTTTTAAATAATAAATCAATGTAACTGTTGAAGAGAAATAAATAGATATGTAGATAAACAGATGGATTAATAAATAGACAAAGAGATGCAATTTGAAATGGAATTGACGAATTATATTACAGAGAAGAAAGTTGAGAAAACAGAATTATTAACTGGGAGTTAATTAATATAAAAAGGGCCTAAAAGAAATTAATAATACAGGCATGAAAAATTTGTCGTAGACAAAGAATTGAGAAGAATTGAAATGAAAGAAAAATTGAATTGAATTGAAAGAATTTAGAAGAATTGAGAAAAAGTATTTATCCAATAGTCGATTGTTAGAAGTTGATATATATACGTTGTTAGTTTATTAATTTTGTAATCATGCTATATACATGCACACGTACAATCCCATACGCTATATATTTACAGATTATTTATGATTTTATACGTACACGTGTGTACATGTTCTTGCGAACATCTATCTGTAAAATGTGAAAGTGGTTTTTGCAATTTATAATTATTTTCTTGTCTTGATCTGCTCTGTTCAATTATCATTACGTCGGCTTTTTCCAATCAACTGTACACGATACAAAAAAAATCAACGTTAATTGTTTTCGTACATTTGTTCTATACTTATAGTCTCAATGCGGAGAAATTTTTATTGAAACGTGAATGAGATACATATGCATGAAAGAAAATTGCAGTTTATACGATATGTTTAAACATTTAGTTTCGAGTCAATGAACTCGACTTGAAATTCAATAAAAACTCAGTCGTCGTTAATAAAAATGTTAACAAGAACGTAGGTTCTGCAATAATCTAAGCATGTGAAATGTAATCTGCTGTCGAAGTGTTATTAGTTGTTTATGTGAGAAGAAAATTTATCGATGTGTTGTATATTCATGCAATTTTTCTTAATATATATTTTTACTGACTGGTATAATATATATAAATATATATATATATATATATATATATATATATATATATATATATATATATATGTAACATTAACAAATATCAATAAATTCTTCTCGAAAATTAATATGAAATTAAAAAAAAACTTTACTTTTTATTAGCGCAGAAAAACATTTAATACATATATGGAATGTAAGTAATTATACTTTTTTATAATTTAATATGAACTTCCAAATAGGAAATGTGTAATAATAAGAGAAAGCTTATTTAATTTTGATAATATGATGAAATCCTATAATAATATAATTGTTCGTGTTTCTCATGATACTGAGGTAACAAATTCAATATTTTCAATTAAAAAAATCACATCTGAAATGTCATTTTTGTGATTCTTTTCCGGTCGTGCAATAGCACATGACATTTATGGCAATAGTTAATAAGATTTTAACAATTTTATACGAAATCAGGTCATATACTTTTCGTGATTTCAAATATTGTCTCTAAATGAAGAATTATATTAAGTTTCACAATATAAGAGACTCTAAAGCACACATCTAAGACTAGAAGTATGAGATGTATATATTTTTTTAAATTGTTTTATAATTTAGTCATTATAATATCATTTTTGATTAATAATTTTAATTATGAAATAAAATATTAATTATTCTATTCGAAAGAAAACTTATTTCTCCAATATTTTAGAGGTCAGTTTAAACAAAGTAGATAAAAAGAACATAGATTAAACCTTTCGAGCTGAGGAAAGGGAAAGGGTACTAAAAATTTTAAACAAATATTTTTCGATTAATTAGACACTCTTTTATTCTAACAAATTAAAAATTGCAAATTTGTCAGTTACAAGAAAAAATATGTTAATTTAGATTAAACATTTGGAATTTCACATCTATCCTGATATATCGTGGAAAATCGTTGATAATATTCGAGGAAACGTAAATCTCTTGATTGGAAACACAATTGGAAGCGGAAAAATTAATTACAGTTGAAAATTTGCAGAAATAACATTGCTGTTGAGTGTGAAAAATATTGAAGCAATTAAATGCTTATAGATGGATCTAGTCTCGAATTTTTTTATACGATTTCTTTCAATGTTGAACTTTTTTAAAAAAAAACATTATTCAACCCAATTGTTAAATTCACAATTTTTATAGGGTTTCAAATGAAAAAATCGCGATTTTTCTGATTTTTGGACGATCGTAATTTCTTTTTAATGAAAGACAGTTATCAATTTAGTCTCATTAGAAATAGATTAATACAAAATATAGCGTTCTGAAACCATAGTTTCTTTGGAAAACATCAATGGATTCCTAGGTCACGACTGGCTTCAAAGGGTTAATGTTTAAGTGAATATTTTGAAGAGATGTTTTAATTGATTTTCTTTTATTAGATATTTCTGGATATCTTTTTCACAGCAGTTTTAAAAATCAATTAATTAGATATTGCGTATTTTACGACACTGAAGATCTCTGATTATTTTTTTTTTAAATCTCAGACATGTTTAGTAACAATAAGAGATGACACAAAAATGAGTTTCATAATTTATTTGCTTGTTAAATAAAATCAAGCCAGATTTATTGTATTATATAGTTATAATATTCGATAATATTATAACTACATAATGAGTGAAAATATGGCTACTTTTATTTGCTTATATTTGTCGATAGAGATCTAAAGGAGTACTATAATTATTAATTTACAAACGAAATTGCTTCAATTAAAGTGAAACATAGGATTGTACGTTCTTTAAATATATATTAAATGTGTATGTTTTTAACGACCTCGTCTGTGCAATAAAACGATAATTGAGCTATTATAATAAATTACATGTTCGTTTCAAACGATTTTATTTATTCATTTTTATATTCGATTTTATTTGTTATTTATTTTTCGTTGCGTTTTTTTACGCCGCCGCATTAAACGACAAGTGAAAGTTTTTCCCCGTTTCGATATTTATTCAATGAATTGAAAAGTTATAACATAAGTGTGTATGTATATGCTGCCGGTATCCGTTCAAGGTTTTTCTTACAACCAATCTTATAGCTGGCAGGCGTATTGCTGCCTTATTGTGACATTGTTTCGCAACGGAAAGACAGACCGTCACAACAGGTGTAATATAAAAAGAATGATCAAAAAGTAACAGGACTTTGTCTGAAAAAAAAACCTATATAAAATATTATTTCTTTATTGCTACATTTTTAAGATTCGGGCGAAATTCGAACGACAGTAATCAGCGTTCCGTCCGTTCACATGTTTTAAATATCATTCGCACGTAGAAGATGGTTTTATACTGATATGTTTAACGTCGATCCGTACTTATAATCAATAATAAAAATCCGTTTATTTCTTTAAGGCATGTTTATTACCTTAAATTGTACGCTTAACTTTTGCAAATTAGTTTCGAAAATATGTAAATATTACAGTTATTTTTTGTGCATGGGACTCTTTTATAGAGGTTAACGGTCTCGCGACAGGAAAAAAAAAACTACTGTCTATTATGCAGTTTTACGTAAAATATCCACAAACGAACATCGAAATAAAACAGTATAATTTATGCGGACAGAAAACATAACATGGGAAGAGTCTGCAAGTCGGAATGCTATTAAAATTGAAACTCAATTGTAACACTATACGAGTTTTTGCGTAAACCAGTTTAATTATGTATTTATACTAATAAACACTTTTACACAGGTTTTTAATCATTATGAGAAAATAATATACTTGTAATTAACTCTAATATATATATATATATATATATATATATATATATATATATATATATATATATATATATATATATTTATATTGTATGAAATATGAACTATTTCAGCTGTAATTAAAATTCGTTTACTGAGACAATTCTCACTGACTGGTAATAATTAAGATAAGACCATGTGAACAGTTTAGTTGGAGTAAGAGATCGTTCTTAAACAATAAATCGGTTTATAATTTATTTATACATGTTAAAAGGATATAATACGATTTTTCATAAATAATACTTAAAAAAAAATAAATTTGTTTGATAAGAGTTTGAAACTGTTGATATAAAATTAAATATGATTGGTATATACAAAATTTAATGTTTATTTTCCTTTTTAAAGACGAATTTTCCCCATTCGTAGTAAAAAAATATTCAATAATTGAATATAGATCTGTTTTATAATGAATATATACATTTCTATGGTTGTTTATCTTCTTCGGAACAATAAGCACAAAAAAATCAGTTAATTTTAAAAAGAGATATTTCTATATATTAGCATTTAGAGGTTGTAGCCATTTTCATCGAAATGAGCATAAAACACGATCAAAATAAATAATCGTTAATCAATAACTGAATATTTCCATTAAAAAAAATTTATAATGTGGACAGATTTGTTTCTTTAAGTGATTCTAGCTACAGTGGAAAAAATATAATTGTGATTGACTTTCTGTTATAAAAATTTACAGAGTGTGTAACTGATTCTGAGAAAATTAAGAGTTTTTTAAAGAAATAAATTCAAATTTTTATATGATATTCCTTATAATTACAATTTAATAGGGACTTGACAAAATATAAGGTTGCGAGATGATTATTAAAGGTTCTAAAATCTATAAACAAAAGCGTCTTTTTGATATCACAGTTCAAGCGACCAAATTTCTGATCATGACACTCATTTCAGATATAGATATGGATTTATAATCAGTAGCTCACGCGTGAAAGAGTAAGGGGGCTGGCATTTCCTAAAAGAAAAGGAAAAACAACACTAGAAAACAAAATAAAATCATCGCGCAAAATTGCTCTTATATAGAGAGAGATTAATATAATCCCCTATCACTAATTCCCTATATATACACAAGAGATTAATGTAACCACGACTGAAGTAATACAAGAGCTTTGTGAAAAGAAAAGAAAACTGGATTTTATTCTTTAAATATTTTTTTAAAATCACGGAGTTTTACTGAATTCACATTTAAAAAAAATTTATCCGTTCAACTTACCCTCCCTCACAAGATTAAATCCTGATTGCGTCACTGTTTGTCATTATGTAATGATTATTTTTGGAGAAAAGTTTTGTATAAAATGAATAAATATTGTTGAAAGTACAAAAGTTTGAACTATTGACATTGATAACAAATAAATTATAAATATAGACTTATAATACGATTTATCCTTTGGAAAAAAGAAGTTATGATAACCTATTTAAAAAGATAATCATATATTTTTCTAAATAATTTAATTTCAAGCAACTGTCCAAAAATACAGAGCTCAGAGACATATTTAGTATATAAAACAAAATAAAAAACTATTAAACAGAGATATATGATATAAAGTTAAAGTTAAAAAAGGAGACAGCGAGAATAAGATTTTTATTCCAAAAAGTAACATTATTTATATTTCGTCGAATTTTCGAAAAACTTCTCAACCCTTTTCGTTGTCTCTTTTTCAGATACTTCCAGTTGAATTTTCACCAGATCAAAATTATTGAAATTAACTTTATCTCCAAAGAAGTCAATAGTCATTGACGAACCAGCTTTTGAACTAGATGCATTTGAATGTGATGTGCTTTGTGCGTTATTCATACTAAAAGCATAATTGCTTTTGCCAGATTTTTTCATACTTATTGTCGATTTTTGTGGTATCGATACAGAACTAGTCAGTTTGCGGGTAATGATTCGATTCAACTCATCTACATTTTTGTTATAAACGTTTGAAGTGAAAATCGAGAAATTATCGAGCAGTGCGTTGGTTCGAGCTGGTAATTTCGGCGCAGGACGTGGTTGAGTGAAACGCTGCAAACATGCGGCACAGTTCGACATTCGGAGAGTAAACGGTGTATGTTTAACTACTTCTTCCTTACTCTCGACCGATGCTTTTTCTGTTAAATCTTTTTCGATTTCGACTTGACACAATGGTTTTATTTTCATTCTTCCTGACTCTGGATCATATTCGGAATCTGATCCACTAATCTTCGAACTGGAAACGGTATTTATTTGAAAATATACAAATGTTATCAGAATATGAATAGTTGTTCTAAAAAATTTACTTGACAATACTCGTCACCGATTGACCATTTAAGTTGTTTTTAATGTATGTCGAAGATAAATAATTCGAATCACTTCTTTTGATACGATCCCTGCTGATTGTAATATTTTTCGGTTGTTCTTCATTTTTGATTTTGTTTTCATTACTTGCATCAGCATTCGAAACAACAGATACGAGTGACTCGGATGAGCAGTTTTCTTGTATTTTAGAATCAGTAAAAGGTATCTAAAATAATAACAGTTTTTTTGTGTTTAAATAATGTTATTATGAACAGGATATTTTTTTATAAAAGAACTGAAAAAATATACAGTGGAACCTCATTTATTCAGATCCAGTTAATCCAGAGTTCCGGTTTATCCGGATTATAAAACATACTTCCTGTCTCAGAAGTATGAAAGATACACATACGGAAACATATAAAAGCGAAAAAAATGTTTTCTAAAAACATTCTGCAAACTCAAGAAACAATAAAGAAGACAAAGTATGAATCACTTGATGATGCTTTATTCTTATGGTTCAATGATCATCAGGACTGTGGCGTTCCGATATCAGGTCCAATTTCACAAGAAAAAGGACTAAGTTTAAATGCCAAGCTACCTGATGAGACTCCCTCATTCACGGCTAGCCTAAGTTAGTTAATCAGGTGGAAAACTCGAATTTTTCGGATTTTTGATTATCCGTTTGAGCCGTATAAACGGGGTTCCACTATATATCTACATATCTATATCTGTCTATCTACCTACTGCAAAAAATTAATCCAATTTGTTCGATATTATGATGTTAACAAAGTTTTATTGAATTAAAGAAAACGTTATTAAACACTAATCTGACAAAAAATGCTTTCATATTTTATAGTTTTTCTTTCATTAAATATAACTATTTTTTAAACGAATCTGTTCAATAAAAAGAAAAATAGTGATTAAAAAAGGTACTGTATAAACTGATATTTTATTTTTTACATTTAAAAATGTGTCTGAACATTAATTTTAATTCTGTTGAAAGAATTCATCTAAAATATAATTCAAATAAGTGTAAGATGATGGAACAAATACAATCATTTTTAATATTTTTATTCAATTATTTTAACTATAAACTTATTTTTATTATTAGTATATTTCCTTATTACATTTATCACTTGCACGTTTAAAACTATGTCTTTCTTATCTACTAACAAACTATTGAATTAAAAAATCAAATAACATTTTAAATTTTAAAATCAGAACAGTAAATATTTCAATATTTTTTTGTAAAAGAAACAACAAATCGTTTCATATTTGATACACTTCGAAAGAAAACAGTACTGGTTGTTTATACAAAAATTAAACAAATCTATACGAAGAAAAATATTATCCACGGCTGAATTAAATAATGATCACATTCTCAAACATGTGCTGTTTTGATTGGTGGATTTATCAGAATGGATTACGAATATTAATATGTTCAAAATACATCCAGTCTGTACGTGATGATTTTTATTATGAATAATACCTCGATAAAAACTCCTTGTACTTGTTCTAAAAGCCGTTGGAAGTGATTCGTCTGGTCTATATTTAAAACAGGTGGCTTTTCTTTTAAAGTTAACAACTTGTACGCTTCAATACTGAAATTGGTATTGCGATAATTAATAATCAATACGTGAGAGTGAACGCAAAATACATAACTACATATTTACGATTAATTTTGTATGTGGGAGGAAATTAATTTTTATAATGAACTGCGTGCTAATTCTTCAGTTCTTTATCGGATTAGTATCAATATTTGAAATATCTTAAGAATAAATATTTAATATAATTAATTTGGCGTGTAGTTTTTATGAGAATGGTGATTTAAAAAATATTTTGAAATTTAAATAATGTATAGAAAAGATCTTGGAAATTAATTTATTTCTCAGACCAGGTGAATACAATTATATTTTTTTTGTAGGTCGGTACATTAAGTGTATCCCAGATTTTAAAAGGTTACACGTGAAATATGGCTATAACATGGTTATAACGTATACATTCAAGTAATGGTGTTATTTTTGGGAATAGTTTTGAACATATAAATTAATTGAATTACAGCTTCTAAAGAAAAAAATAGTGTGCTATTCTAGCTTCAAAAAAGTAATCCATTTTGCAAATATCAAAAGATATCTTAACAGTACAAAAAATGATCGAAATCAAAATTCTTTGATACACTGAATTAGAATAAGAATAGACGAATTTTGTATTCTAAAACTAACAATGAAATTTATAACAAATTCATGTTTGACAAATTATTAGAATAATTTCACAAATTGTGTGAAACAATTTTTACTAGTGATCGATAAAGGGAAAATTCAACTCCAAAATAATAGATTTTAAATCAACCTCTATATTAGGTAACAGAATTTAACAGTAAAAAGAACGACTCGATTAAGCAATTTTGGGATAGATTTGGTTATATTTTCTAGATATTCCAACATAAAAGACATGAATCTTTTGTTCTAACTATGACTCCACACACATATTTTAAACATCTTTTTAATTAAAATATTTTCCGCATTTTATTTACTTGCTTTTATTTGGGAATATTTAATTGGTTTTGAGAATAATAAAAATTATTAATTTAAAAACGGATTTTATTTTTTTTCAGTTCATAAGAACCTTGTTCCGATTCACGTACGTTCATTCTAGGTCGAATGGTAATTTTATAACAAATCCATAACCATAACCTGTTTGAGAGCTATTTGAATCATCAAAATGGATGATTCTCCCTTTCTGTCTTTCTAAGAAGTCATTTTTTTTGATTTTTAAAAACTGTAATTTAAAATAAGATAAAAACACGATTTTTGAAAAGAAAAAAAGTGTTATCAGAGTGATATTTTATTTTCATGAGAGGTGTATTTAATAGAAATGTATTTTTCAAATTATTTGTTTTGTTTAACCTGTCTGAGAGCTACTTGAATCGTCGAAACGGATGATTCTCACCTCTTGTCTTTCTATAACTACATTTATCGTTCTGTGGACTACATTTCTCGATCACTATTCTAGACATCGATCGATATAAATTTAAACTATTTACAATTTGAAACTGTTTATAAAAATTGTAAGAACTTCTTTAAACTATGTAAAAATATTTTGGTGGGTATCAAATAAAATGAACTTTAAATGTCATTAACACACACTGATTTTAATCTATTCTTAATTATAGTACTTAAATTACAAAAATGTCGGGTTTAAGTAAAGGAATACCTTGTAATTAATGCATGTCCGTACAAAGAGTTAAAAAAGGATTGCGCACTTGGATGATATATCATCTGTTGTAATTTATCTTGATCTCGTACCGTACGTTGAAACAATTGCAATTTGTTTGGATTTACAACTTGTAAGCTTTCAAGCACAGCGTTCACGAGCTGCATCAAGCATTCATTATAAATGATATGATATTTTTTATTTATTTTTAAATCATTGTCTTTATCGTATATTTTAGTGATAGAACATGTTTTTTCGTTAAAACTACAATCTGATTTTGTTGCTCCAGTTTCATAATCTGTATTGAATGACAAATAAAAATTATGTTTCATTTTAGTAAATATATATATATATATATATATATATATATATATACATATATTATATATATATATATATATACATATATATATATATAAATATATATATATATATATAGGGTGATTCAACTTAGACTTTCAAAAATAATATGACTTTTCTACTACTGTGCCTCCTTTTAATACTTCCATGTGGAAGCATAAATTGAATCATCTTATTTTATAAAATTTATCTCAATAATTAAATCTCACCAATAATATACATTGGACATTGAGCAATCAGTTTTAAATCTTTAAAGTCTTCTTGCGATATTCGATTCGTTTGTTCAATGATGATTTCAATAGGTTTAATTATACTTTTACGCTTTATTCCGACATGTTTATCATTATTTTTCATATCATTTAGTACGGAATCACATTTGTGTCCGATGAGTAAATGCAAGCATAATATTTTTTGGACATCTGTTTCATTGTCAGTAAATAATATATCTTTGAACATCTATATCGAAAATAATAGATAATAATACATTTATTAAGGAAATAGAACAATTTTAATTTTCTTTCAAACTAATAAATACTTAATCTACGTGGGTCATTTGATAAATGTGGTAAAGAAGCAAATTCAACACCGTTTTTTGGAAAAAATCAATTTTATTTCTCAATATAGTCTCCATTGAGGGTTATACACTTGGTTCAGCGGATCTGCACAATACGCATTGATGGCGGCGATGACGTCCTCATTCGACGAGAATTTCTTCCCACCGAGCCAAATTTTCAAGTTTGGAAAGAGGAAGAAGTCGCCCAGAGCCAAGTACGGAGAACAGAGTAGATGAGGAATCAGTTCGAAGTCTAATTCGTTCAATTTTGCCATTGAGACGGTCGATTTGTGGGACGGCACGTTGTCCTGGTGAAAGAACACTTTTTTGCGCCAGTCTTGGCCGTTTTTGTTTCAGTTCTTCTTTCAAACGTTTCAATAATGTTGCATAATAATAGGCTTCTGTTATCTTTTTCCCTTCGTTAAGTAGTTGATCAAGATGATTCCTTGGGAATCACAAAAAACAGTGGTCATCAACTTCCTAGCAGGCAAAATGATCTTCTACTTCTTCGACGCACTTTCACCAGTCGTTATCCACTGCTTTGAGTCCTGCTTCGACTCAGGTGTGTAGTGGTGGATGTATGTTTCATCCACAGCGACGAATCGACGCAAAAAGGCTTTCTTTTTTTCCATTTGCGACAACTGCTACAATGCTCTCTCCAAACATCTGTAGAACGTGAACAACGCGTCGCTTTTGGTTGAAATTTCGCCTATGCTAGTTTGAAAAGTGACACTTGATAGCCGTGACGTTACCAAATGAATGGTGGCGCCACATCATAGAAATTTACCAAACTTATCAAACGACCCACGTATAACGAAATGAATTTTTTTGCTCATATTATAATGAGCTATTTTTTGCAGTATAAACGTTTTAGTATAAAAGTTTTTTTAATTAATAATCTGGTGTTAAATTGTATTGATTTTATTTAAAATATAATAATTTACTTCAATATCAATTCCCTGATTCTGTACTGAACTCTGTACTCTTCTGTATTCGCCATTCCGATGATAGCAGAATCCTGGAATATGAGTTTTATACATACGAACATGTGCACCACTATCAGTGTTTTCTGAATTTTGCTCTTCCATTCTGCTTAAACGTTGTGCACGTAAAAATCGATTATCGGAGTTATAATTCTTTATATCATTTTTGGCTTCCCGATCCAACCGTAATAGTTCCAAATGTAAACGCGATTGGACGATGTTATTTGTTTTATTGGCTTTGGATGTAGGATGCTCCATTGTTAATTTTTAAATATTATTTTCTTCAAAAAAATATCACACACACAGTGTTTCAAACTCATCTATTTTATTTAACTTAAAATTTTTAGTTGTTTAAATGTGAAATTTAAAAAATTTCTACATACTGCTTTTATAAAAACTCGGATTTTGACATAATGTTAAATTTTATAATTTGACAGGAATGAAATGACAGATGATTCTTGTTGTGCTGATTTTTTGTAAAAAATGTATTTGATATTTACAGTTGCTTAGTAACAAATTTTGATTTTTATTTTTTTTAAAATAAATAAAAACAATAATGCAGACATTTATAGTTGTGTCATTATTTTACTTTATAAAATATTGGAGTAAATTGGATGACATGCTAATAAAAAAAATATTGTATAAAGTCTATTATCCAAAAAGTATGCATTGCAATGGATATTTCATAAATAATACAAAAACCGATTATCTGTAAACGTGAAGATTATATTTCCCTGAAAGACACAAAAACAGAAAAAAATGTAGTCTAAATAAAAATATTTATTTTCTCCATAGAATATAAAGCTTCAAAATAATAAATACAAAGAAAAATGCACTTAAATGCACTTTTTTATCTGAAATATCTTCGAATATTCACTAATCACAAGCAACAGTTACGATTTGAAATCTAAAATATACTTTTTTCCTGCAAAGCCTTGTATATTCAATGTGTTCTTTATTGCTTCTTGAAAATTATCAAATGGTATTAATGCGTGTGCTGGTCCTTTTAATTTACCAGACATCATCAGACCAATGATTTCATTAAACATTTTCCATCTTTCATTGGATAAAAAGTTATCTTTTGACCACTGTGTCATCCAAAATCCATGCAAACTATTGTTTTTGAAAATAAATGCGGACGTAGGTGCTGTTACCGGTTCTCTAGACATTCCCCCGTATGTAACCATTTTACCGCCATGGTTTAGATGTCTGAGTACTTCAATAGCATTTTTTCCACCAACGCAATTTAAGGCCAATGCCGGCCTTTTTAATTTCCCACTTTTAAAAATATCAGTTGTTCTTAACTCTTCTTCCGTAAGTGTTTCAGTGGCGCCGAGTTCTGATAAAAATGATTTCAGTTCATTTATTTCTGGCCGATTTCTTACAATATTAACTGTCTTAACACCTATAGCTTGACAAATCTGAATAACATACTGACCGCATGCAGAATTCGCACCATTTTGAATAACCGTATCACCAGGAGTGAGTTTCACAAAATCATTCAGCATACGATATGCAGTGCATGGGTTCACTGTTAATGTGGCTGCTTCTATTAAACCTAACTCTTTAGGTACTTTAAAGACTTGATTTTCTGATAAGACGCCGTGGGTCTTCCATGTACCTAAACCTGATTCTAATAATATGATACGATCTCCTACACGTAGATCTTTAACTTGATTGCCGACAGTTACTACTTCTGCTACTCCTTCATTTCCAGGCACGGCGGGTAGTTTTGGTTTCACTGGATATTTACCTTGTACTGTGTTGATATCTGCTGGATTTACAGGCGCAGCTAGCATACGGAACAATACCTCGTTTGAACTCGGTTCATTTAATTGATCATGTTCTTTTTTTATCACTTTAATCGGATCTCCGTAGTCGCCGTACACTAATTTTGACCCGGTTATACTATTATGTCTCATTTGTAGGTTATGTGATGTATTATACATTTTTTTAAAAAGTAAATTTATAAATGAACGTTTAGTCACGACACTAGTTGCCATTTGAATATATTTATATTAAATGTTAAACGAGTTTTATTAGAATTTATTTTATTTAACAGTTACAACTTATAAAGAGATTTCTTATATTCTAACCTGACATTTGACTCAAACACGTCATGTAATATTGCTGACATCTAGTGTGCAGATTGAGTAGTAAGTGTAGAGTTCGTCACAGACGTTTCGAATTATTTTCCGTATTGTGTAATTATTTCAATTTATATTAATTTTTGTATGAGAATTACTATATATGATGCATTTTATATGCTTTTTTCGCATATATATATATATATATATATATATATATATATATATATATATATACATATAATACAAGTATACTTAACTTTTGGAATAGTTTTTTTTGTATATTTTATATATAATCGTTAATGAAGTAAAGAAGTAAATAAAATATAAATATTTAAAATGTTATTAATATACAAAAGTTAAATATTTAATAATTTATTGAAAATCAATTACATAAAAAATTACATTGTTCATATAATAATAATAATTTAAACATTTAAAAAAAATATCTTAATTCTTTATATTTATATCGCAGATAAAGCAATGATGCTATATAAATATTAGATAACATTTAAGGCTTTTCTATTTTTTTTGACAATGTACTAGCTTTTACTTAATTGATTAATATAATATCAACAGATGTTTTTTATATATTCAGTATAAGATTTGTAGTTTTAGAAACAAGTGTATTGTCTTAGTGCAAAAGTAATTACAATTTGTAAGTAGCAAAAGAAAAATATATAAACTAAAAATTTGATTTTGAAATCATTTAACAATTTCCGCGATTAATCAAAATTTGGTTATTGTCATTGAACTTTTTTTTGGAACTGCATTTCAAATAATAAATTTGAATTTATTTGCTAACCTAATTCAGAGTAATATCAAATATACTGTTTTCAATATAACGCACATGAAGATTAGATCTGTTTACTTGAATTATAAATTAATTATTAAATAGTCTACTTAAGCCCTGAGCTATAAAAGGCTCTCATTGAATTTTATTTAATGTAGTGTGATGAACTTGTTTTCAGCTAAATCTTAGAATTATTTATCTTATTAATTGTATAACACCATGATTCATTTTCATTTTGCTTTAAATTTGATATGAATTTGTTCAATTATGAATTTGATGCGATCTTCAATAGTTATTAGATTGTCTTGGCTATAGCTACTTTTTAAGACATTTCAATGATTATCGATTATTAAACCATTCTTAACTAAATAAACCACTGATGTAAAGTAAAATAATTCATAAATATTTCTAAAAGAATCTAAATTTAGATTCTACAAATATGTTAAACGACTTTTAACACTTTTTCTACGATTGAGAAAAATTATCATCATCGATTTCGTATTAAAAATATTTTCAATAAATATCCATAGTTCTTTTAACACTTTCGCGGACACTTTTCGATTGAAGTCGTGCGTAGACACTCACAAGTGTTTCATAAAACTAGAGAACATTTCAAAACATGTAGATTTTTTTTATATTAATTAATGTCTCAGCAGACCACTGATTTCTGCAAGCTGGGATAAAATGGTTGCAGCCATCTAATGATTTCTTCTAGCAATTAGTATAATCGACATGAAACGTAAATATCGAGATTTATATGGATTTCTATCCAGAGAGCACGTCATCATCACAATAATAATAATCGAACACTGACTATAATGCCTATACCAGACCTCAGCGACATCTTTGTGATAATTGAATTTTATTATCCATTTCCTGAGATACTGAAAAGAAACATCAGTGGCTCATTGACTGACACAATGTCATGACTCAACTGTATAACACGCATAACCAGTGTGGCTGCAACCGTTTTGTCCCTGGAGCATTTAAAGCACAAGACGGCTACAGCCGTCATGTCCCCAAACGACGCTCGGTTTTCGACAGCTATAGTCGTCTTGTCCGCTAAAGTGTTAAGCAATTATATGACACATTCAGTATTTGACACTACTTGCAGCCAACTGAATTTTCAGTGGATATGCAAAGTTTTCAGAGATGGTGTTTTTCCTATTTTTATAAAATTATGGCTTTCATTTAATGATCATTCCGAAGCCATTTATAATGTTATTAAATTTTAATGATATTTATAACATTTATGATATACTAACAATAAAAATAAATAATTCCATTTTGAAATCTTTCATATCCTACGAGATCAAAAATTACAACATAACATTAATAATTATTAATTTAAATTTGTTACGTGTTCTTTTAAAAAATAATCACATTTACTTTTCTACACTTACTGGTAACAATCTATATTCAATTCTAATAATTTTACTAAATTCGTTTAAATGAATGTTTTCTCGATTCGACAGTATTAGTTAACAAATTTTTTGCAGGAACTATGTGAAATGTTGCAGTTGTCTTATAATGTAATTTTGATATTTTTGTATTTTTCGTTTTTGTAATTTTCGATTTAACAAATTAATAGTTTGAGCAACATTTTTGTTAACACTTTTATATTTAAGTTGAATAGATTTATGTAGCCCAATACTATCTATACGGGCAAAAGCGTATGTAAATATAAATCGCTTTATAATAAATATTTGCATATTTGATTATTAAACGTGTAAGAGGCATTGTGTGAATATTTTGTGATGTATAATTCTTTATAAGATAAATATTACATATATGATTATTTAATGACATAATCATATATTCATTATATATTCAATTATATTTGTACTTGTTTATAATCATTATTGTTGTTCAATATTCGAATCAATCATATCCAAAAGTTCGTCTGTAAATGAAGATGTAGCAACATCAACACTGTTATCGTTATTTTTCGATACATCTTCGAATATATTTTCAAATTGTCGATTTGTATTCGTACAATCAATATTTGAATACACTTGATTACTCTGTTTACTATCATCATTGTTTTCTTCATCCGTATGCTCTTGTCCAGCTCCAATATTAATATTAATAAACGTCTGATTTGTTTTCGTTTCACCTAAGATTTCATCGACGAATGTATTTATTTCGTACTGTTCTTTCGAAAAATTATCATTTGTACTCTTCTGCATTGTATATATATTATGACCCAAATTCCGTAACATTGCTGCGGATCTCTCATCACAATGGCTACCGACAAAACTACCGTCTGGATTTTGCAGACCTAGTTTCATAAGTATAGACACTTTGACTTTAAAAACGTGTAGCCAGGTTAATAGACAATTACGTATCTTGAAAAAATCATGCTGTGTGAATTGTTTAATAAAATCTTCGAACATAAGACGTGTCTTTTCGATCAATAGCTGCGCTTTCGATTTCTCGATTAGCTGCGATAGTTCCGCAAGATGATTTCTAGTTACTGTCACTATATCTGGAGACATTGTTGTTTGCCATTTATATATCATTGTTATTAAATCCCATAGTCTACCCATACTGTATTTATCTAGTTGCATGAATGAAGAGTGAGCGATACTTTCGAAGAAAACACGAACGGATTCATGTGTGAACGGTGTTCGTGGTTCGAATAATACTGATGTTATTTCTTCAGCAAATAAAGCTGAACTTATTTCATCCATCACTGAAAATTAAACACATTAGAACAATATTAAAATAGATGTATATTAATAGAGCTACCACTGTTTCAAGCAAATGTATTTTCATTTTTTAACAACAAATTAGTCTAAATAAATATAATTGTGTACATTCTGAACTTTCATTGAAATGAAAAAAATATATATCGATATCATTTATTTGACTGAACTAAAAATCTATTTTTGAACATAATATTTAGCCATGCTTCAAGTGTTTTAATTTTGATAACTTTTTACAAATGGATAATTTTACAAAGTAGCAAGAGATTAACAAAAAAAAATAAATTAAAGACTTTTTCAAAAAGACTTTTTTTCAATGCAAATTATTGAAACGAATATTTTTTTATTTACAAATTTAAAAATATTTTTTTGCTATTTTCAAATATTCTAAAAAACAATAAGCGTGCTTGAAATTATAGAATCGTTTGCATTTGCATTGAATTCAAAAAACCTTTTAAACGATTCTCCATTAATTTAAAATCTTTTACAAACTTTTTTAGATCTAAGTAGTATGAAATTAATTACTCTACATTCACACGAATTTAGATTTTTCTATCTTTATTTTTTTAGTTAATAATATGTAGTAATTTTGCTATTTATGTCATAATTGGTGGCAGTATATACATGCATACATACGTACACACATACATTTATATATATATATATATATATATATATATGTATATATATATATATATATATATACATATATATATATGGATTTCTTATAAATATTACTTTTTTTCATATTTATCGATTATTTGCAAAATTTTAATACCTGTTCGTGACAGTATCAACTTGTGTTTAATAATAGGTGTCTGTTACAAGTCGATATTATGTTGAACTTATATATATATATATATATATATATATATATATATATATATATATATATACATACATACATACATACATACTATATACGGCTTTTATTATCTTTCTAATGTTTTTTTTAGCATTTTTTTAATAATTACCTACTGCAAATTATTGTAAAACCATAATTAATGTCTTATGTTTTTGTGAAAATATTAATATATTTTTTTTATTTTTTTTTTAGATAAATGTGAAAAAATGATAAATTTTGTATACAATTATACCATAATAGATGTATATATTTTTGGCATGTTATATTTCATACATTTTTAATTTTTGTCTAAACAACTGATAATAGATTTAAATGTATATATAAATGATTGATTAAGCATTCTATAAACAATTAACGAATTAAGTCATCATGGAATTATTTAGCACACAATAACATACAGTATGCAATTTTGCACTTCCCAAAGAATATGAATGTGGTACAAAATATTTTATTAAAAAACATGGACGTGAAATGAACATATTTAAAAAAAACAAACATATTTTTTTTGAGATTTAATAAAATAATCAAACGTTTAAATGAAATTTCAAATATATAATTTAAGTAATCAGTCTATATAGAGTAAATTAAAATAAGTAAGCTTCTGTAAAATTTCTGTTTATTTTATTCACATTATTTATTATTAAATTTTTGATTTTTTTTTTATTTGAGTGTTATCGTTAATACAATATAAAAGTAAAGATAAGATATTATTAATTACTATAAGGTTTGTATTTGGTTCAGTTTTTATTAGAAAAACTAAGTGTTTTGATTTTTGGTGGTTTCTAGAATAGATATTTACTGATTACAAAAATATTACGAATAGAAAATTATTTACATTAAATGAAACTATATATTTTTAATAATAAATAAATTGTAACACTACGATGAAACTAAAGTAATGAATATGTGATTAACTTGTATTTTGTTTAATCCAATATCAATACAGTTGTACATGGCCCATTTGTATTGATTTTGCAACATTCCATTTTCAAAACTGTGAATTTTAAGTTTTTCATCAGGTGCAGTAAACGGATAATGTGCAAAGCATGTAAAAACAAATCAATACACGAAACAATACATGAAAAATGAGAATGTTTTCGGATGCAATGGGTCAAATAGCATGTTTACACCGTCGGCATAAACACTGAACACGAATGTGATTTCAAACTAAGCGCTTATATAATAAAAAATTAATGCTGTGCGTACAACTTAGATGTGATCTACATAGCTCGGTCAAGCAGTGTGTGTTGATATACATTCATTGTATACACGTCAAAAATAGTCACAAATTGTGGATGTGTGTGTACCGATCACTGCTTTATCTTGTTGTACACGCTGTGCTTCTAACCTCTGAGCGATCACAAACAACATTTCGGAACCGATATTAATAATCAAGAACGGTGTGATGTGAAGAGGAGCCGCCATACTTAATACATTCACTCTGTTTTTTAATACTATTTAAGTGAAATAATCGATAGTCGGATAATCGTCGCCTATTTAAACTAAGAAAGAAAATATCGAACTATTAATATGCATGATAACATAGAGAAAATTTATGAAGCGCTGTGCTGCCATCTAACCGCTAATAATTCAACAAGTGAATGTTTTCTGCATTTTCGATCGCTGGATACAAATGAAAAACGTGTCCAGTTCATGTACGAAAGGTTACAAGATTTTCAATTGTTTCCGAATATCGAACAGCCGAAGAAAGATGACACAATTTCTGTCGAATATAGACAAAATGGAAATAAATTGTTCGGTTCGAAGGACGACACTGGTGCCTTAAAACAGTACAATGCGAGCGTTGCCTTTGCTGAAATTTCTCAAACAAACAATGAATGTTTAAGTTTAGCTTATGCCAATCGTTCTGCTGTTTTATTTGAAATGAGATTTTACAAAGAATGTTTGGAGGTAAATAAATCACATACAGTTATTAAATTATGTTTGTAGTGCGTTATATTTATAATTGGAAAACAATTTACTATTTAATTGTTTAGTTTGTATCCTGCTTATTGCTCTTTTTGACTGATTTCGATTATATTATATTAACAATTGAAATCATAGAAACAAATCCAATACACACACAAATATTATATATATATATATATATATAGTGATTAATTTTAGTCTTCTATATGGAAGTATTAAAAAGGGGTGGATGGATAAAGAAAAGCCATGTTATTTTTATTTACTATTTTAGTTCAGTTTGTTACTAAAAAACTACAATTGAACTAAAATGTTAAATGGTGGATAACATGATTTATTTTTCATTTTTGCGTTTTTTTTAAATACTTTCCTGTGGAAGACTAAATTAATTACCCTTTATATATATACATACATATATATATATATATATATATATATATATATATATATATGTATATGTATAGTTTGTTTTTGGCTGTGAAAATTACTTTCAATGGTTATTATAGAAACTCGATTTTTAATCCTTTTTCGTTGCCTTTATGTTCGTTCAGATTTTGTCACTAGATAATACTGGAACTATTGAAAGTGATTTTCATAACGAACATCATTTGTACCACGTAAAGTGTATAAAATTGTTTGAATTATACATTCATAATAAATTTAAAAAATGAAGATACTAAATTGTATTTTCCTTTTTATAATCAAAAAGGTAAGTCATGGTTGTGGCAAAATTATGTTGCGTCCCACCTTATAAGAGAATCATATTTATAATCTTATAATCGATGTCGGTTTTTAAATCTATATATTATTCTTTTACAGGATATAAGTCGTGCTATTTCGAATGGATATCCAGAAAAACTACGTTCGAAACTAGAACAGCGGTCGAAAAAAGCCAAATCTCTTTTAAAGTCGACAAAAACCTTTATCTATTACGGGAAAATACCGGAATTGACTCATGAACGAAATCCAGAAATTGCCGCCGCGTCTAAAGCATTGAAAATATGTTATGCAGAAGATCTCGGTCGCCATGTTGTGGCTTCTGAAGATATAAACATCGGAGATACCATCGCTATTGAAAAACCATACGTCTGTAATATCTTACCTGATTATTTCTACACGCATTGTCACATTTGTTTGATGCGTGTTTTAAATCCTGTGCCTTGTACAAAATGTCAATACGCTTTATTCTGTAATCAAAAATGTTTAAAACAAGCGTCTGAAGGTAGTCATAAATATATATGTCCAGTATTACCGACGCTAGTTATGTTAAAAGTAAACAGAATGCTGCGTTTAGCATTAGAGACGACAATCAAAGCTAGAATGCATTTGAACGAAATCGTTACTGAAAAAAGTATCGATTGTTCCAAAGCAGGATTCATTTTTGATAATGGAAATTATGTATACGATTCAGGGTCATACAATGCTGTACATAATTTAGCGACCAATGAAAATCTTAGAGAAGTTAAGGACCTTAGTTCGAGAGCTATGGCTAGTGCAATTTTACTCTATTTATTAGAAAAGAATACGGAATTATTTTGCGATAGTTTTTCTCTGAATATTAAGAAAGATGTTTTTAGAGATATTATTTCAGATTTGCTTTTACGACATTCACAAACAGCGCCGACAAATATGCACGAAATATCAGAATATGTTGGCGAGGATATCGTCCCTTTAAGTAAGTTTTTATACACAGATGAATGTATACAAACATATATCTTATATTCTAAATATCTTGTAGAAGGAAATTATAGTAGTAATGAATTTGGAAGTGGAGCATATCCTTTTTTGAGCTTAATAAATCACTCTTGCATACCGAATGTTTCACGACATTGTTATGGAACAACGATCATACTAAGAGCTATCAGTGAAATTAAAAAAGGAGAACAGATTTTTGATAATTACGGGTAAGTATTCCAAAAATGACTGATCGATTGATTATCTAGAGTTTTAGGACGCGTCGATAAGCATTAAAACACAATATTTAATAGATACGAGGGTCAATGAAAAGTACACGGCCTAACATATAAGTGGCCGTAATATTTTTTATATTTGTGGCGCATTATAAAGCGATATCTATCTTATATATAACTTCAAGGTCTGTAATTAATGTGTCAAGCAGTTTGTTGCAAACATTAATTTAAATAAAGTTCCTTTTCTTCCGTTGTTGAAATGAATAAAGTTAAATATTGTGCTGTGATAAAGTCTTTTATCAAAAAAGGCTTAACGCCAACAGAAATCTTTAATGAGATGAAAAATGTACTGGGTGATAGTGCACCTTCGTATACAACCGTAAAGAAGTGGGCAGCTGAATTTAAATGTGACCGTGCATGCTTAGAAGATAACCCGCGTTGTGGACGTCCGAAAACTTCAACGACAGAAGAAATCGTTCACAAAGTCCACGATATTGTCTTACAGGATTGGCGATTGATGATGTTCGGAATTGATAAGGCTGTGGGTGTATCAGATGATCGCGTGTATCACATCCTAACTGAAGAGTTAGGTATGAAAAGGCGCATCGGCAAGATGGGTGCCGCGTTTGCTGACAGTTGATCATAAACGAACTCGAGTACAAATTTCCTAAGACTGTTTGAATCGATTTGAGAGGGATTACTGACTTTATCCGAAGATTTGTGACTACAGATGAGACTTCGATTCATCATTACACTCTAGAGTCAAAACAACAATCAAAGCAATGGAAGAATGGCGATTCTCCGCCACCAAAAGAAGCAAAATCAGTTTTATTCACTGGAAAAGTTATGGCTTCAATTTTTTGGGGTTGCCAAAGGGATCCTGTTAATTGACTACCTTCCAAATGGTCAAACGATAACGGGAGAGTATTATTCTAAACTTTTGGATCGATTCGATCAAACAATTCGTGAGGAAAGGTTATCAAAGAAAAAAATCATTTTCTATCAGGACAATACGCGTCCCCATACAAGTGTTGTATTCATAACAAAACTCAATTGAAGTACGATTTGCTGTGTCATCCATCCTATTCGCCAGATATGGCCCGTTCAGATTTCTATCTGTTTCCAAAACTTAAAAAAATCCTTGCTGATAGGCGATTTGCTGATTTTGTCAGATGAAAAATTGATAGCCACAGTAAATCGCTATTTGTAAGACCTCCGAGAAAATGATTTCCGGGATGGTATAAAAGCACTGGAGTATCGCTGGATGACGTGGATTGAAGTTCAGAGGGACTGTATTGAAAAATAAAATTAATTTAAAAACAAGTTATATTCTTCCATTGTTAGGCCGCGAACTTTTCAAATTGCCCTCGTAGTTACAAGTCATTAAACGTGATTTTAATTAAAAAAGGGTAGATTTTTTTGAAATAAGATGCTTAAATACTGATAAGATGCTTAGAAACTGGTGTTCTGCGTTTATGACCTTTTTAAAACTTTAATTATTACGAGAAAACGACTTTTCTTTGATTTGCATAATACTTTTTAATAGATATTCTTGACTATAAAAAATAATAATACAAGACAGATCGTATAATCTTTCACGATATCTTGTTAAAACTAAAATTTATCACGTATAGTTGTCTGTTTTGTACGATTAATACAAAATACATTTTATCAAAAAAAAAATCGAATAATGCATTCAATTAATAACTGAATCAATCAATGCAATAAAAGTGAGATATAAATTAATAAACTTATTGTACGGTGTTAACTATGAGTTTAATTCAGGTATCACTTCGCGATTCATCCTTTACAAGAACGTCAATCGTCGTTGCTGTTTCAATATCATTTCCGATGCAACTGCATAGCTTGCATTCAGAACTGGCCGGTGTACGACCAGTTATTACTTAGAAATCCACAAATCAAAACTGATATGGTATCGCTTGTGGATAATTTAGACAAAGACAATATCGATGAAACGATAAATAATTTTATATCGATGATGCGTGACGGGTATTTGAAAGAAATAGCACCATCCAAAGATCAATGTATATTGGAGGAAGCATTGAAACATTGTTATGCATTGCAGGCGAATCGTTTCGAAGAAAATAATTTACTTTGCATGTGTGGATAATACATACATACATTCATACATATATATATATATATATATATATATATATATATATATATATATATCTATATTATATATATATATATATATATATATATATATATATATATATATATATATATATATATATATATATATATAGATATAAAGATCGATTTCCTGGAAAATTGCTTCTTATGTATTCTAAGAAATAAATGCCTTTTACATTTATTCAATAAGCAAGATCATGAATAACGCATAATTAAATACAAACAGTAAATTTCTTTCTTGTGGCTGATTTTATGCCTAAAAAATATTGATATGATTTTAATTCAATGCCTTTGTCGATTATAGCATGCTGTAAAGATCTGAAATAGTAATCTGAGAAATATTTACATATATATATATATATATATATATATATATATATATATATATATATATATATATGTCTTATTTTCAAATACTGTACAGCTTTGTGTCCAATGGTAATAGAATTATAAGTAGACCAAAGTAGTTTTTATAGAATTATATAAATTTGTCGTATAAAAAAGATTGAAAAATATGTTTTGATTTTTTTAAGAAGTTAACTCCAAGTTGAGTGTGATGAAATTAACGTTCTTGTATTTTCAGTGATGTTCTGAATACTTTTTAGCAATCGGATATTATTATTTTCTTTTTATTAAAATTTATTTTTTTAAGATATTTCCGATTGTTTCAGATAAGCATAATGGAAATATTAGTTATTAATTAAAAATAACGTATTCACGGTTTCAAATTATGTTTTTCAATTTGATTGACTTCTAGTGAAATATTTTGATAAGAAATTTGAATATGTTTTTTTTTTTGTATTAATTTTCTCATATTTTTAAAGATTAATTTTCTCATATTACTTTTATTAAAAAAAATAAATAATTAAGATGAACAGTGAAATATTGACAAAACGACTGGATTTTGAAATATAGGTCATCAACAATATAGAGTATAAAATCTTTTATTTTGCATTTATAATAACTTTTATAAATTACGACCGCACGAAATAGAAAATATTTACTAATTTTTATATTTTCATATGTTATGCAATATTTATTTTAATAATATTTATTATGTCTCTCTTAAAATATTCTAGGGAATGTCAGTTTTTGTTACAATGAAGAGTAATTACACTGATTATATATATATATATATATATATATATATATATATATATATATATATATATATTTATATATATACAATTATTGTTTATTTAACAAAATATTTTCGTGACATAAACAAATCATTAGTGTCTAAAATGAATACTGAATGACGGAAAAGGATATATTTTTCTATTTAAAAGTTTATATAATGGGAATATTATGTCAATAAGCTCAATATTCGACAATAAGTAATAAAACTGTAATATATACATAGTCTGGTGACATGATAACAGTGCAATAAAATGTATAATAGAAATTAACTACATATTACTCTACCAGACTGATTATTATCAGTGTTACTAGCAAAATAAATACCAATGATCTTTTTTTTACACAAGTCATCGGAAATTTTAAATCGATAAAATAAGGATTTATGTTATTGTTTGTTTTATCACGTATACTGCAACGAAAATATTTATTTCCAAGTACAAAATGAAACAATTCAAATAGTATAAAGTGTGATACTAAACAAGAAATTATTGTACCTCAGAATATGTTTGATTGTACACTGTTTATAATTGTTGTTGTTATATTTATTATTGTTTTTGATAAAATCTTTTTTTATTATACACAACATATCCACGAGATTTCTCTAAAAAACGAAGGATGAGAATTCAACATATCTTAATATAATTCTGTTTCAGTTATATACGTGAACCTAAGAGATTTTCACTAAATGATTGTTAATTTTGTATAATTTTGTTATTTTTTTTATATATTTTTATTATTTATTTCAATGTACCTTATTTACTGATGTTTCTAAAATTCAATTTATTAAAAATATTATTTATTAAAAGAATATTTTTAGCATTTTATAACTAGTGTTATCGAGTGAGGAATTATTTATTATTATAAATGAATAAACTTGTTGATTTTGATTAAGTTAAAATAATATATAAACCAAAATAAATGAAACTCTTTTTATTCGTTATTCATAAAAAATGTCTTTCTTTAAAAAATAATTAACAATATTTAATAAAATTGTCGAATAAAGTGTAAAAAAATCAGTAGAATAATTAATTTTTAAGAAGTTTCATGGAATTTTTTTGTTTGAACCAAAATTACGTTCGATATTTTATGTTTCTTTTAATTGTAAACTGGGTTTTCTAATTATAGGGGACAATTCTAATTCTAATCCTATATACCTGAAAGTTTGATAACTTGTTTTTTCCTAAATAAAAATTTAATTTTTGAATAACAAGAGAAGTGAGTACAAGTTACTAATTTGTAATTGAAGGAATTTCTATTGTTGAATATAATTATTTAATTGTGAAAGTGTATTTTTAGTTCGATATTTATTGCAATTTTCATGAAATTTCAATCAAAGAGAAATGAATCCGTATGATTCTTAAGCACAAAACTGATAAAAACATAAACAGAAAAAATCGTCAAATTGTATCAAATTGTGCCTTTAATTAAAATCATATTTTAGAATTTGATTAAATATCTTCTTATCTTATAGACATTGTGTATAGAATTTAATTATTTTGTTGTATCTTATTTAATTAGTAGAGTTTATTATTTTAAATTTTAATTTGATTTTATTATTTTTTTATTATCTGAAATCTGTTATACTAGATTGCTTTTTAATTAATTTGGTTTGCTGGAAATGCTTTAAGAATATAAAATAAAATCTTTATTTATGGCTTATTTAAAATCGTAAATGAATTAATATTAATATTCAATAAATACGTAATGGATATATTGGTGACGGTGATTTTCGATTTTGATTTAAATGAATTTCAGTTTTATATATTGATTGCAAATCGGGTTGTTAGGTGTTGACACTTGAAATAAATGAAAGCCAATTCAAATTCTATCGTGTGACATGTTTATATTTATGTATAAATTGTTTTTGTGTTCATTTGATGTGTCTGTTTTTTGTATTTATTTATATTCTTTTCATGTGCTCAATAGTGTGACAATAAATTACCTAAATGTGAATTTTATGGTTTTCTAATATGTAGATGTTCAGATTTTTCATGGTGACCTAAACATTTTATATTAGAAAGAAATAAAATGTCAAAAGTGTATAAAGAATAATATAAATTGTTTAAAATCTGTATGTTATTTTTTTAATTGATATTGTTAGAAATACATTCGAAAGTGAACTATTTTTAAAGATTGAAGAGGAGAGAAAGATGGATTATTAAAGAGCGAAATTTGTAATATTTTTGTATTATTATTAATCATATTTTGTGACTATAATCTTAATTTATAAAATTAAATATATGGTATATTCGATTAAAAGAAAAATATCGATATGATAGCAAAATGTAATACATATATTCATTGATACACACACACATACACACACACACACACACATATATATATATATATATATATATATATATATATATATATATATTTGAAAAATATAAAATGTCCATATGTACTATACATAAGTCTATAGAAAATCTATCTGTAAATTCATGCTATGTATAGACATAGTAGGATAAATAATGAAAAATAATAAAAAAGAAATATTTTATTTAAATTAATTATAAAAATAAAATGAAATGTTTCTTTTAATTAAGTAATAGTTTATGATAAATTTAGATTATTCGAAGTTAAATAACTATTAGCAATAGATATTAATACTAAAAATATATACAAGCTTTGTTGATTGACTTGATTTGAACTATTATCTTGCATAGAATTTATTTTTTCTACATTTGTCAACACAGTTATACGTCCTTCTTCAGGAGTATACACTGGATTATATTTATTTAAGTACCATGAAATTGAATCTATATCATTGACTCCTTCAACGATTTTTGGAAATCTACTTTTTGTAAATGTTTCGTACCCATCTCCACCATCTGCAATGAATTTCGGTACCAATACACTATAAATTTTTGAATTGTCGACTGGGCTGAATGATGGCACAGCACATGCTGTACATTTCGTTTTTAGTGATACGACACGGTTTCCTTTTGGTTTGCTCATATTGTAAATTACTTGCATTCCAGAGACTTGCATAAACCTACCGTCTGTTTCGATTTCATATCTTTCCACTGAATGTTCAAATATTTCAAATAAATCTTTGCCTGAAAGTTAAATCAAAAGTTAAAACTAGTAATATAAATATAAATGAGTTCATTTTATTTATCAACAAATTTATAGTGGATATTTTTTTCTTAGTAAGAGTTTTTCGAGTTAATAAATAATAATAAATACAAGTGTTCTTTTAGTTCACTTTTATATGAAAGTCTACATTAAAGAAGTAAATCATTTTATTATTCTATATTATAATGTGGAATGCGAACTAATAAGTAATTAAATTACTTATTTATTGCAAAAATAGATTTTTTAAATAAAAAATATTTGCAGAAGTAACAAATATTTATTCCTCACCACCTTTTAAAAATTATAAAATGATGGTCTATATTAAGAGTTGTTTATATTTAATTTTATTTAAAGTTTTAATGTTTTAGAAATTGAATGTAAGAAACTATGATTAAATGTACTTTTATTTAGATTTTTATTTTAAAAACCATTTACGTTAACCTTTGTTAGAAAACTGGTTTAACTTTATATAGATTTTTACAAATATTTGATTAATACAAAATAGTATCAACCAAATAAAGTTAATAAGATCAAAACTCTTTAAAGTTGTTTTCAATTTCAAAGTTCACATTGGATTAATTTAAAAATTTTCATTAAGAGTTATTGAAAATAAAATTGTATTTTATTTACCTGTCAGATTAACAAGCACTATTGGGTTATCGAACGGTAATACAGCAAGCAGATCCGCCATTGTTATATTTCCTTTATTATTTTTATAATCTATAGATGTTCTTAAACCTCCACCATTTATAAAACCGATCGATGCATCAGTCCAATAATTTCCAGCATACTGGGACACATGGTATTCGACTAGAGCATCTGCTACCATGTTTCCAATATTACACTCTTTTAATCTACAGGATCTATTATCCAGTAAAACTTTAGTTCTACCAATGACCTGTGTCTTCAAAGCTTCAATACCAGGCCTATATTTATTTAAATGTTCTACAATATCTTCATCTTCCGGTACAGTTTCATCTAATAACTGAGGTTCGCCTGTAAATGCTATTAAATCTCCGTTTGAATTGAATTCAACGGATAAACGGCCCATATATTTTGTGTAAGCGTATGCTTGGACAACTGGAACTTTTTTACCGCTCGGTTGAACTACCTCTGTTGGATACAAGCCTTCAGGTACTTCATTACTAGGAGGCATTCCATTGTAAAGGAAAGTATTTGAGTGACCTAAGTAAAATAATAATAATTTTTAAAAAGATTACTTATTTTGTACAGAATCAAATTTAATCTAAAAACATATGTAATTGTTGATATTTGTATTCTCAGTATCAAAAAGATTTCAAAAAAATAACAAGAATGAAATAAAAAATGATTTGAAACTCTGTATTACTGAATTATAAATGAAATGTATTTTTGTTCTGCTAAACTATGAAAGCGTTTTATAAATTCTTAAAAATTTTCAATATTAGAGAAAATCAACTTTTGTTTTATATAGAACAGTCTATCTTTTTTTAATGAAGCTCAATGAAATTACAAGGACAATGAGAAGATAACAGTTTAACAGTTGACAGAAATTTGATTTATGTGTATTTGATTATCCATGTACTCTCTCTCTCTCTCTATATATATATATATATATCTATAGAGGGAGAGAGAGAGAGAAAATCAACGTATGTTAATGTATTTCTGAATGTTGTAAATTGAATTAATTACTAATATTCAATACTTTTTATCTTTTCACTATATACATTAAAAAAAAACATGGAAAAAATATTAAGTGTTATCTTATTGTGATATAAGTGTCAACTGCCAATCACGTTTACAGATGATAATAGAATAGTAAAATAAATAAAAATAATAGTATTTAAATTTATATATATATATAGATTTATAAAGGAATATTTATAATAAATTATACACGTTTTTGTCATATTTATTGTACACTTGTACAATGGGCATACTTGCGTGTTCATTTATGTTGTGTTTAGTGATAAAACGTCTAGATTTTACGATATATCATGAAAATAAAAGTTAATCTAATAAAAAGAATATTTTTAGTACATGAAAATATATCTAGTCGAATAAATGTTATTTACCTCCTACGACGATATCGACCAGTGGGACTTCTTTAGCAATTTTCTTATCGGTAACGAATCCAGAATGACCTACAGCTATAATTATTTTCACACCCTGTCTATTAAGTTTTTCACTTTCAAGACGGATCGCTGACACTTCATCCTCGAATATTACCGCTCCAGAACTCGAAATGCTCTTTGTGTCTTGTGTTAGATAACCAATAACACCAACTTTATGTCCAGTAGATAATGTTAGTATGACTGATTTTTGAATTTTCGATTTTTGGAGATCCGGTTCTTCGGAAAAATCTAAGTTGGCAACTACGATTGGACTCATACATTTCTCGATGAATGGGAGTAATCCTTTTACACCATCGTCAAATTCATGGTTTCCTAATGACTGTCAATATGAATTAAAAGAATGAATGATTTCTTATTTTTTTTTACTGAAAAAATAGCCACACATGATTTAATAAAAAATTAAATAATATTAATATGTACCAGGACGATATAGAAAAAGTTTCCATATTTTTTAATTATGATGTACGGAATGAATTGTATTTTGTATACCATAAATTTTGATAAAGGAATATTTATCTATTTTATTCTATTTTCAATATAGTCAACATTCCTATTGAAGGAATTATAGTGATAGATTAAAGAAAGAGATAAAATCTTTACAGTAAAAAGATGTTTTTTGACAACGTATTTATCATATAATTTACTTTAAGACCAAACAATGCTGCTTTTTGACATTTTTACAGTTCTGAAAGTAAAATACATTCAACAACTTGTGACTATATCAATATTTCTAGTCAAAAAAATTCAAGACAATTATAAGCCCGGGAAAATAAATTCTGTGTAAATTCTGTGTTTTTTTTTGAATATCTGCGAAGTGGTTTTGATAAATTTCAATCCCTCTACTGTCACATTCAATATAACTAGTTATAAGGCCAGTTCTCGATCCATTTTTTAAAAAAAAACATGTAATGAATTTCAGAATTTCTTAAAGAAAATTGTAAAATAGATAGCAATGAATCTTTAATATTTTACAAAGATATTTTTATCATATTAAAAAATTGTTAATATTCAAATAAGAGGATTAAATATAATAATAATTATAATTCAATTTCTTTGAACTTAATTTCTTATTTACTGCAATTAAAAAAGGTGAGTTGTTTCTAATAAAGTGTAAGTTTTTTTCAATTCGTGAATACAAGTTAAGTAATAATTTGTCAGAATTTCATTAAAATAAAAAAAAGAATTTAAATACGCTAATAAAATACTGTTTAATGTGTTATTTTTTCAACCAAATTCCACACAATTTATATTAAATAAGAGAAATAATGTTGACATTAAAAATTTTAATTGTTTTTCTTAAATTGAAAAATTAAACTTTCTAAACACAATTGCATTTCTTAAAAGTGACATGTTGTTAAACAGAAAATAACTCAAAATTTAGAAGTGATATTCTTGGTTCATGAGTTTAGTTGAAAGTCAGTCAGTTTTTAGTATTTAATTTGGGATTTTTACTTTCACTTATTAAAATTTTCACAAAAGTTATTTTATTTACGATGAACTTATACAATAAATATGGAAAATGTTAATGGGTACAAAAAGTGAACGAAATCAGTTTATATAATAGACATATTGAAAACGTAAATATATTTGTATTTTTATTAAAACCTATCAATTAAATAAATACAATTAAACCATAATTACCAATGCATCAGGATCGAGTAGATTTATAAATTCACTAACGATTTTCTCTCGATGAACGGTGAACCAAACAGTACCAGTGTATGTATCTCCAGCATTCAAGTACAATACTCGTGGTGCTGATGAAGATTCATTTGCTTTTCTACGTTCTTCACGTATTATATGTGCCACACGTCCGAATCCACCGTAACAAGGTCTTTTAAAACAAACTCCGGACAAAGCAGACGTCTGTTCAAATCTTGCATGCATATCGTTATTATGCAAAATCAATAATTTTAAATTTTTATTCTGCGTCCGAACACAAACAATCATCGTTATTAATATCTTTAGAATAATTACGGTCAGCTTTGATGATCCGAACGTCCATTTTGCGCTTTTTTCTAATGAAGACATTATGAATCGGTTTCAACACAATACTGACAACTGGTTTTGATCGATATTCGATTTCAATGTTGTTTTATTTACTTTCATTCGGTTTCCTAGATGTTAAAAATATTTAAGTTTACATTTATAATTATTAGTGTATTTCAGTTTAATTATTCTTTTTCATTTAGATATTTAATACGAAAAATATATTATTTTACGTTTAAAAAATTCATTTATTTGTTTTCGTAACTAGGAGTTAATATCCGTTGCTTTATAAAATTAATTCATACAAAAAAATGAATTGAATAAATAAATTTCATCTTTTATATATTTTTGTAATTTTAATAATTATATATTATTTTAATAACAACCACCCTGACTGTAATACATACAAGGAAGGTTAGTCTTTTTAGATTAATTGTTATTTGGCTTCATGTATCAGAAAATATTTTTTTTCATTGAGACGAAATTTAAATTATAAAATACAGTAGAATCTCAATTCGAGGTTCTACTGTAATTTAAAATTCATATCTTTTATTTTTGTATTGGATATATTTATTTTTTACTTATGTGGCCACATGGGTAGAAGAAACTGCAATTTTACGATATCGAATGCAGAGATTATTGAATGAAAATGAAGAGAATGGATGAAAGGATTTAGAACTACTAATGGGTATTGATTAACCACACAGAATCTGATTCCTCCAACAATAACGTAACTTAAAAATTATTATGCTTCCAGTTCAAAAAATACTAGGAAAACATCCAACGTGCACCATGCAATGCGAATCTATGCTCCATCCAAGTTACTCACTATACACGGTGTTATAGTGGAAACGATAATGTAGAAATATCAGAATAAGTATTGTATTTTTTACATTTCTATGACCCTCCTTTTTTTAATTATATCTAAAAATATGCGTGCATTTTTTATTTCATTTCTTTATTCAAGTATATTATGTAACGAAAAAGTATTTGACTATAAAATAAATTTTAAATTTGAATCACTTATCTGTGTATATTTTCATTCACTATTGACTGTGTGAAAACGTGTGGCGACCAGTTACTATGGTGTGATTTACTCGTATATTTATAAAAATATCATGTCTGATTTAGAATATATTGCTGTTAGTGATTTATTTATCATTACGGATTATTTGTAAATAAAATAAGATTTTTGTTAAAGGAGAATAGATGTACAGACCGATGGGCGTTTATAATCAGTGCATTAGTAATGCAGTCAGAAAATTTTACAGAATTTTTTTAGACCACTATTTCTGAGTTAAAATACATGTTAATAATTTATAATCCTTTTTTTTATAGAAAGTTAAACATATTCACATCTAATAATACAATATTTGAAGAAAAAACATTAATCGATGACTACTTTTTTCTTAATATTTGTCCATTGTGTTTATGTAATAAGAAATATATTTATATATATATATATATTTAAAATGATGGTAATGACTAATACTCTTATTTTTAATTTACATTTCGAATAAACACATTTTAAACACAGTTTTCAAATAAATAACTAATTTTTGTACATACAAATAATTATGGACGTAAAATAAATATTTATGAAGTGTGTTTAAGTGGTAGAAAAAAAATTGTGGTTAACATTTGGCTTAAATTTGAAAATTCCTAATCTTATATTATTCTCTGGATTAGGACTGGAATGCTGTTTTATTTTCACAGATGTTAATTTTGGGAAACCAGTCTTAGTAGACCCGTCGTATGCATTTTAAAGTAGGTTAGCTTGTCTGGCAATAAACCTTTAGCAATCATGCCGTCATGTAACTGTACAGTGGTTACTAACCACTGGTAACTTTTCTGTTACATTAAAACCCACAAAATTTAAACAACTGATAGTCTTCCTCTAAACAAATATTCTAAACTGTTATCAGAAGTAAATATGATAATTTTTTATATAAATAAATACACAGTTAATAAAATAAATACACACTTATTTTTAAAACATTTAATTGAAAAAAAGTGTTAGAAATTGATTAGAAATGTATAAGTCAAATATTTCTTTTACATGTTCTTTTTGTTTATTTAATATCGATTATGTAGACTTGCTGACATCCATTAAAATGTCTTGTTTGTCAATTACACACACACATACACACACACATATATATATATATATATATATATATATATATATATATATACATGTATAAAAATGTATAAGCATTATTTGTAAAAAGAATAATATAATAATAAATCACTGTTATAAATATTTTTAATGGATAGGGCGAATCAGAAAATATGTCAATACAGTAATTTTTTAATATCTGATTTTAATAAAACTTAAAAGCGTTCTTATAACAAAAACTATAATGTTAATGTTTCTAACTAACCAATTTTCATTCAAATTGATGAAAGGGTTGTCATTATTAATGGTATTTAGTAGAAATATTTGCTTAAAAGGATATTAAGTAATTTTTATTGATCTGTTTCTATATAATAACACTTTCTTATTTGAAATGAATTTTATTATTATGGCATTGAGTATATTGTATACATACAGTTTCTAACAATTAAAAAATAACATTTGTGTTAGTAGTACTAAATATTTTTCATCTTCGATTTATTTTAAATTCCAAAATGATATGGAAGTGCCCTAAATGGGTTTTTCATAAGGTTCTAATTTTAGATGTTTACCATATTAATATATATATATATATATATATATATATATATATATATATATATATATAACTTCGATTTTACTTAGTCCTTAAAAGAGTCTCGGAGAACTCCAATACGCAGGGAGTACATTGAAAAATTGTGTTTTACATGATTAATTTCAATAAATATATTATAAATATTTAATGTTTTAAAAGGAAATATATATTCCGATGAAATATAGTTCTTTCATCATCTTTCATTAATTTCGGTACGTTCATCTGTAAAATATATTAAAAAATAATCATTTGATAATTTTTAATATCTAATAAATTAATTATCAAGTTTTATCACAATTTTTTTGATAAGAAATGTATGTTAAATATTTATTTATATATTTCAAAACGTGATTTTAAACTACTCAAGTACAGAGTTCCAAGAAAATATGCAATGTATGCATTATTAAATATTTAATTACTACAATGATCTTAAAATATAAGCATTTGTTCACGTTTGACATATACGGTCAGATGGAGGTTATTGTGAATATAATAAATTGAATCAGCTCATGGAAATAAAATAATACATGTAATAATAGTTCATGTATATGTATTAGTTATGGATAAATAGTTAATACAATTTACATGTTTTTTGAGATTGAATTTTGATTTTATGGAAATAGTTTTGAAATTTACAAATACATTAAAATGACGAGTTTTATGAGACATAAAAACATGTTTATTAATAAATATGAGTCATAAAATATTTTTATTTCGGAGAACAACATAATTACTGTATTAATAAATATCAGTCGATATGTATACATTTATTTTATAAAATATCGGTTTTTTGTTAATATTTTTCATTTTTGAAATTTATTCATCCGTAAACTATATATTTTTTTAAATTTATATTTTAGTGATACAGTAATTTTTTAATATGGTAATCTATATAAGTGTAAATTCATTTCTTCAAGTTAGTGGTTTAAAAAGTGACTAAATCAATGATTCTGATGATGTTTGTGGTATTTGCTGATTAGATAAGAATTTATAGTTATTACAATTGTTTGGGACAAACGTTTTACTTAATTAACAGAATATTAAATGTATTAATATAAAGTGTACTATAATTTCAATTACGTTTATTTAATCTAGCACTAATTATAAATGTTTATGTTACTAAGTTTCTAAAGAATCGAAATATTTACTCAACTACATAAGTTTTAAGGAAAAACCGTCGTTTATCAAAAAGGTCGCGGTTTTAACTTCATTCATTTGAATTTATTTGAAATTTCAGCAGAAAAAATATATTGTTTAAATTACGACTGGTTATTTTTCGTTCTAAATCGTCACAATTTAATCTGGCATTGCTATTAAATTCAGTTTTTTAAATGAGTTTTTCTTTCACTCTAAGAAACTCGAAATTTTTCTGATTTTGAAATCTGTGTGTAAGGAGAGAAAAATTCAATCGTAAAATTTAAATTGCGTTTTATTAGTAACTTTACTTTATTTTTATTACTTGAAATTTATAAAATCTCTGTATAAAAAATAACGTACAGTTCTGCATATAAGGAGAGAAAATATTCATACCTTATAAGTATTTACAGAAATTTCAATTTTAGCTAATTAACTGATTTATCTAAATATATCACTTCTGTTCGTATATAGTTATAGTTAAACATGCTATTTTCTAATTCCGATGTAATCAATTTCGTCATTGAGTTCTAGAGAAAAAAAACTAGTACATATGTTTTAATATTTTTATTTTTAACTCAAATAACTACCAATTTAAAATTATAAACCGGATCAACGTTTATATATTTTTATTTTATACAAAGTAAAATATTAGAGAGATATTTGAACATAAATATTTAATACGATGCTAAAAAGTCAATATTATTCCAGTGTTATTAGCCAAATCACTAGTACTTCAAATTTACTTATATTCATTTTTTGATTTGTATAAGTATTGAATTTTGCTTAAGGTATTTTTATGATTACATCATTTTTCAAGTACGCTAATATACATATATGAATATATATATATATATATATATATATGTATGTGTGTGTACAATAGAATTCATTTGACATGTTTGAATTGTTATGAAATACATTACGAATAATTCAAGCTGTCATACTACTTGACATGTATTTTTTATGGATCGAATTCATTACAATAAATGAAAAGTTTATTAATAATTCATTGCCAAAAGAATAAACATAAACATGAAACACATGCGCGTAAAAGTAAGTTCAATTATGACAACTTGTTTGTTTTAATAAACAATATCTTGGGATATCCTTGGATAATTGTTCTTTTTTTATAGAAAATTTAATAAATGTTTACATAAATATGATAGTTCACTTTACACTTAAATAAACACTCTTTAATTCATCTATCATTATTGAATACACACACACATATATACAGAAAGAGACTTGGCTAAATGTTGTACATTAAAAAATCGAATTTTAATTACTGGATAATACTTAATAATATTCATTTGTGAAATATTAGAGATAAGAGTTAAATAAATATTTTTTTACTGCAGATAAATTCTCCATAAAATTTTTAATGATATAAAAAATATCCGCTTTAGATTAAATCAATGATAACAAAATATAAAAATTAAATTATCTGTTTTTTATATTTAAATATTTTTAAATAATTGTCCAGTTAAACAACGATACAGAATATTTTCTATATGCAAATCTTAGCATTTTTCTTAATAATTCGAGTTTTAGTGAAATAATTGTGTTTAATCTAGCATTTATCTCTAGTATTTATTTAATTTAGTATTTTTCCTCAAAAATATTTGCGAGATACAAAAACATGTTGCAATCAAAAAGATATTAGCAATAAAAACCTACATGAATTAAAAGTGAAATCAGTACACTATACACTCGGGCGCTAATGACCTTAGCTGCCGAAGCGCTGTAAATCCCAAATAACAACAGTACACTATTTTGTAATCATATGACTCATTTGATTTTTGTACGGGAAAAAAATATCAATTTCCTTTTTGGTTTTGTTTTCTAGGTTATTTAAATACGCTGAAACTTAAGATAATGTAAATAGATAACATCTGATAATACATTATTAAAATTATTGTATGTTTTTTATTACCGGTTTACAAGTACTAAAAATAGGTTTATACATTTGTTTATTTTTCTTTAAAATTATTCTTTTCTATTTGTATCTTTTTTTTAATAAATAAATAGATTATAAATATGAATTTAATATTTTCATTGGTGCAATATTACTGTTTTTTTTAAAAAAAAAAATGTTCATAAAAGTATTAAAATTCTTAAATTTGTAAAAAGATTTACAAATTTATGTTGAAAGGACTAAAACGAAGCATTGATATTTTCTTTCTCAAATGAATTTTTTCCTTACTCCACAAACTTAATCATCATTTTTCTGTACTTCAGCGCTCTGAGGGCGATGGAATTGAAAATTAAATGTCTATAAGCAAGGATAAAAAACGATCAGTAATTATTTTTTGAACATTTTTGCACAGAAAAAAATTATGGGTTGTGGAATCAGAAAATAATTCATTTGTGAAAATGAATTTAGGAATAATGTCAAAACAGTTTTGTGCGTTACTGACAATTACAAATTTTATTAGAACAACATAAGAAAGTTAATTTATATATATATATATATATATATATATATTAAAATGATATAAATATTATATTGTTTTATTTTATTTTAAAATTGTTTAAGTGAAAACTTCTCTCTTAGTAGAATATTTTAAACAACCTTTTTTTCGCTTCATAACTCAGAGGGAAATCGATTCTGTATGGTCGCTGCTAAAAACTGGACTCTCAAACTCTTTAATGACTATACTACAAGAGTTGATTTATAAAAAAAATCAGTTAAATTCATTCCTCCATTCACTCATATTTATCATTTCATTAATTTTAAAATGTATAATAATTGCTTATTGACTACTTCATAAAAAAAAATATTAAGAATATTTTGAGTGCACATTTTTTTTTATTTAAGAAAATATGTATAAATTATAAACACTTTCATATCATTCATTACAGTTTTTCTTAAACAGAAAAGATAAATAAAAACTAAGATTTTATAAAACAGAACAAGTTTTTAACTACTAGCTACTACTATATACTTTTTCTAAACATACTAGTATATAGCCAGTCAAAATTGATGTGAAAATAGAAAGAAACAAGCAAGAAAAAACTGTTTAATTGTTTTTACAACATAATATATTTAAACATAAAAATACCTAAGAACGAAACTTAATGAATTAAACTTGAAACCTATGAGCTGACAAAGCAAACATTTCTTATCACCATAGATACACCTGCGGACAAATTGACGAGAAATGTGGGCTTTAATTAATAAGAGAGGTTTTATAAAATATCAAAAATATGCTAATGTTGGTTTTCTTTAATATTTAGACTGTAATTTGAATATATTTTATATTTGTCGTTAACGATAAGTGAAGATGACACAAAATATAAAAAAAATCTAATAAAAAAGTTAAAATAATATGAAAAATAGTACTTTCATTTTAAAAGAAATCAGAAAAAAACATTAATGTTCAATTAAATCGTTACAAATTTATGATTATATAAAATATTTAATTTGAATGTATCTTATAATAGATTAAATTCCGAGAAATAATTTGCAGTTAAATGAAATCTAGCAATTAAATAAGTTGAAATAAAAACAGGAAAAAACATTCTAAAAAAATACGCGTGAGAGTAACATGTAATTATTATTTACTTACAAATTCACACAAATAATAAATTACACTATTGTTTCTTCAAAAAAAAACTTATTTATCACAACTTGAATTTATAATTCTAATCACAGATAATTTTTACAGAAAAATACATGTGCTTGAACCGCATGCATATTAAAAAAAAAACTGATGTAATTCAAGAAAATAATTAACACTCGTTCTCAATTTTTTTGGAAGTAAGATAAAAGAAAGACAGTAATAAACATAATTAGTTTGTTATGTAATATAAATAAAACGCCAGCAATTAACGCAAATCCACTGACTATGCTCACTTGCCAAACACTGTTAATACATAATTTAAGTCTTTAGAGCAGACAACAGGTGTCTGCGCTGTCGGCAGCACTGAGATACTAAAAATCGAATTCGAAAATACCATATATTATATGTGATATGCATATATGTGTGTGTGTGTATGTGTCGGCATATTATAGTACATATTCATGTATATATATATATATATATATATATATATATATATATATTATATATATATATATATATATATACATGTATATATATATATATACATATATATATATATATATATATTTATATATATATATATATATATATAAGCATGTGTGTGTTCATATGTATTATTGTTCCAACAAATGTTTCACTTATAACAAATGCGCGCACAAACAATAGAAAGAGACGCATATAGCAAATAACAATTTACCTAACAAAACGCAATAGCGCTATCTCAGGTGTTAACATTACGTTCCATAATAATGATTTATGCTATCGGATTAGAAAATGTCCTGGTTTTAATAAGCATCTAATTGTTTTAAAGATACCGAAGATAATTCACTTTGTTGCTGTTTACCTTTCGTTATGTTGTTTCAGCTTATTAATGTTTTTATCACAATTACAAACACATTTTGATAATCTCATTTGTAATTTCTGTTTGAACAGTTTGAGAGTATTTCTTAATTGTTTGTTACAAAGAATAAAACACTAACGAAAACAAATATTTTTCACTTGTCTACGTTGAATTGCTGTCATAAAATTTATTGAAGATCATCACAGTGCTTATTTGAAATGTTAATTAGTAATTCGTGATAACAAATTTAAAATGTAAGTCAATTAATATTGTTGTCCAATAATAAAGATAATTATGATAATTTAATTGTATGAATATTTCATTTTGAAAAATGAATTTTAAATGTTTTATAAAATAAAAAATACATACATACGTTTGTATTGAAGTAGTTGTAATTATCATTTTTCTGTAGTATAGAGTTTTTTGTCGATTTTATAATAAATACCATTATTTTTCTGTTAAAAGAAAGAACTTAATTATCAAAGTGATACAATAACATAAACATTGATTATATAATATAAACTGTTATTTTTTACAAAAACAATTTAAAGATAACACATGCAAGGTAAATATTTATTAAAAACTAAATATAATAAAAAATTTCTATATAATTACTAACATTATAATAATTATTATATATTGTAATAATTATTACAAATAATTTTCAAAATTATAGAAAATGTAAGATATTATATTATAATTAAATTTAATAATTTTAATACATATTCATAAATGATTGTTGAGTCTCCGAGCGATGCAAAAATGTTTTCCGATCGAAATGTTCAATAAAGTGTTGGTGTTAATTTTTAATTATTGAACATATTAATCAATTTTTTTGTGTGTGTGGAGATCGAAGTGATTTCAGAACGTGAATTTAGTCAAAACTTGTAAATGTGAGCTTCATAAATGAATTTTCACAGTTCTACAAATCACATAATTTTTTTCTTATCAATAATCTATAATAAATGATTATTGATCGTGGTTATTAATACTTATGCGTATTTTGATGTTACATTTTTCAGAGCGTTGAAACAGAAAAATGTGTATTGTTATATTTATAAATTTTAACACATTGCCTGCAGGTTTAAAAATATTTTATGTTTTCAGTTATTGTGATTATCTATAGATAAATGAATATTGCTAATATATATTCAATTACTTAATAAATTTTACATTTTTTTCTCAAAAAAAATCGAAAATTGGCAGATTTGTTCAGAATTTCTAGTTCTTGTTAATGCCTTGCTGACTGGTATTAATTAAATAGTACCACTTTTTAAGTATACATTAAAAAAGACAACTTTTAGTATACATAAACAGTACAACTTTGTAAGTATAAATAGAAATAAACATGTGTAGAGATAAACAAGTATACAAAAACACTAGATGTAATAAACTAAATATATATATAAAAAATTATATATTTATATATAAATTATATATATATATATATATATATATATATATGTAATAATAAATTATATATAATTAAATATATGTAAATTATATATTTAATTATATTAAGAAAAAGAATTTCAAAACTTTTTTATTATTACACTTTTGTAAATTAACTGTCTGCGTTTCTGTATTAACAAAATATAATTTTTTTAAAATATATTGTTTTCAAAATTACTTACCAAATCCTTAGTAAAATATTTGTTTTCTATAATACTGACACTTTTAACCAATTGTTTGAAATTAATTTCAAAAATGGAACTAAAATTAAAATAAATATGTATCAAAGAAGTATTTGAAAACAATTTTTTAAAAGTGTAATTTCATTTCACTTTCTATAATACATACTTTATTTCATGTAAAAGTTATTAAAGAAAAAAAACAACAATTTAACGTTCGTAAATATATTTTATCGATACATAAAAAAATCACTAATGTCCACGACGAATTATGTTTAGTCAATAGGAACTGAAGAAAAAATTTTACCTGCAAACTACAAACCGTAAACAGATTGCATATATTAGTAACAAATCTGACTTTATAAAGAAAAAGGTATAACATGCATAAAGCAGAACAGAAAAATACCAATAAACGTATTAACTTTCCATTTATATAGAATTATCATAATAGTAGTATAACTGTTGTAGATTTTAAATTATTTTTACTGTAACTTATCATTAGGTTGTTGTAGTTAATTGTTTTTCTAATAGAATGAAAAATGTAGGAAAAAATTAATAAAAATGAAATGCGAGCCATATATTTGAATTATTGATTAGTAATTGATAATTATTTAATGATGTAACTGATAATTATTAAATGATATTTTTTACTAGGAAATAATATTAATATATGAGCAGGTACTGGTATAATATCAATATTATAAATACAGTATTTTAAGAATAAATTAATAGATCAATCAGTTGATACAATAATGTGAAACATATTTCGTAACAGAAATCAAAGATTGTAAGTTACTCATTTTATAAAAATAAGGCTCTTTAAATATGATAATATATTTTATTAGAGGAAACAAAATAATTGAATATTCCACATAAATAAAAAAAATGTTTACTAATACAACTTCAATAAGTTATATATATATATATTTATATATAAGTTATATATATATATATTTATAAATATATATATATATATAAAGAGCTGAATAATCCATATGACAAAAAAACAATAATTTAATAAATTATAGTATGACATTGAAACTTATATCAGTTTTATAAGAAAAAGAATAAGTGGTATGACATTATTAATTGTACCTAGTACATTTCTAATTACATGTCTCATATGTATCTAATATAAAAGTAATTGAAACAATTCAGAATTAAAAAAAATAATATACATTCATACCTAATTGTTACAATATTTTAATAAATTATTATTTAAAAAATTAGTTACTATTTTTCTGGAGAAAATCTTTTTATTTCCTAGAGAATTAGAAGTTATTTTAATTATTACTTTTAAGACGATTATGTTCATTCATTATAGTTAAATTTTAATACAAATGTACAGATATAGATAAAAATGTTTTATATACATACATACATACATACATATATATATATATATATATATATATATGTATATATATATATATGTATATATATATATATATACATACATATATATATATATATATATATATATATATATATATATATATATATATAAATACCTATATTTAGGAATGACTGCAAAAAATACTATAAAAATAAAATTATACTCGAAACGCATCTACTGTTGATATAAGAACGAAATACTTTACTAAATATTTTATTTGTTTCAATGATTGTTATATAATGGCGAAGAACAAAAAACACTAAAGATATTTTCGACACATGTTTATTTAACAAAAAAAATCACGACGTGTAATACTAAGGATTGTTGAATGATTGCTTTTAAGAGCAATTGGTATTCATTATACATCAATATCTTTATTATAAAGTGAATCAAGGTGAATACTTGTCCTAAATGTTAATCATTGTTAAAAAGGTTATCTTTATCTCTAAAAATACAGAAATGAAATTGCGAATAAATTTAGAGACAGGTTTTATGTCGATTGTTTTTATTGGAAGGTCAATACCGCAGGATAAACTAAAATAATAGCATATTATTACACAATAAATTATATTTCATGTAGACACATTTATCTAATGATTGCAGTGTGCACAAGTAAATAATTTAAGGTTCATTATGAGTGAAAATTACAACAAAATAATTGTTGTAGTTTGAAGGACTTCTATAACTTACATGAAACGTGCATTTTTTAAACGGAAATAACTCATCATATCAGTCATGTATGATTGGTATACATGAGTTTTATTTATAAGTTTATATAACGATCATAGAAATAAATAAAACATGTAAATATTCCAATATTTAAAATGAATTTTACACTTTTTATCAAATAAGATAATGCTATGATATTGTTAAAAAAGCTATTTGATGATAAAAACCTGCTTCTACTATTTACCCATTGATATGATAGCCTCCTGCTTTTACTTCACATTTCATCACAAGTTTTGTTTAATTTGTCATGTTTTTTCTGTTCAGTCAAAATATTATATTCAAGGTTGTTATCTTATTATCTTAATCAACCTCTATCCATTGTTGCGCTGATTTTTATTATATATTACTTTATAGTCTTCATAATCCATATTTTGAATGTTTTTATACTCTTCTGAATATACAGAACTTTTTCTTTATAATCCAAGCAGCATCGTTACTTTTTTTTGATGTTAAACTATAGAAAAAAAGGATGAAAAAATCTTTTTTAATCTTGTTTCTTTACATCGCTTTCTGATTATCTTTTGGTAGTTTATTAAGCAATTACAGAATATGTCAAGCTATTATAAGATGGTACAAGAACCGTAACTGATCGTAGAAAAATACATGAATGATTTATTAATACGACTGAACCGAAAAGGGCAATACAACGACGAAATCACAGGCATATCAAGAAAAAAATATAATTTGTCAGCATTTTTCTGCAGTTCCTGCGAATTTAAATTCTATTACCAAACATTTGTCTTTAAATTAGCAACATTTTCGAAAATCTTAATAAAATGTACGAATTTAATAAACAATACTAAGAATGACCGACAACTAATTAAATATTTAACTAATAACTAAAAAAATATGAATTTTTAATTAATATCAATTATTGTTTTTATAAATATTATTCATGTGTTTGCAGATTTTTAGTAATTATCATTTTTTATTATCACATTATCAATGTTGAATATTACAATTGACTGGTAATTTAGAAAAATATAGAATAATTAAAAGAAAATTTTCTTTCTCTCTGTCCTTATATACTTATATATATATATAAATTAATTTATGTAGAATTCAAACCATCTGTGTATTAATCCATACACCCCTAATATAAGCACGCATGCCGCAATCAACCGAATGTAGTATTTTTAAAAACATCTGACCATATTTTGGGGGGTGTGTCTGTCAACTCATTGTACATTATCGTTGTACAAAGGGGCATTCTGCAACCCACATAAGGCACATTGCTAGTTCAAATATTCTGTGTAAATACGTTGATTCAGTACAGCTGGTTAACTACCGTTTGAACGTTAAATAAATGTACTCATATTGGACAACAAATGTGTACTAAAATAAAACTTGAAATATAGTTGAAATAATCAAAATGATATAATTCAATCTGATATTAAATTAAAGTGCACTGTAAACAGATTAATACGACTAAACAATAATTTCTTAAATGTGATTTATAAAAACTGTTTATTTTGAATATTTATTTAATGATGTGTGAATTTTGTCTTAAATATTAATAAAATTGTTTGAAACGATAAAGAAATCATTAAAATTTAATGAATTGTATTAAATCAGATTTGTACTTGAATTTTATAGAAACTTTTTACAACAAAGAAATATTTAATTGTTATCAAAACCTTTGTTTATTTATTGGAGACAATAGTGCAATACTACTTATATTCATAAATTCGTACGCATTTATCAAATTATATCAATTTGATAAATTGTAACGGACTCGAAACAATGAAACTGAATGTTAATCTATTGCATACATTTAATACGAGTATAAAACGAATCATGCATTAGTGAACGGAATGAATTATTGTTATTTGTTACAAATATTTAAATCAGTGAGTTGAGAAATTTTATATGTAATTAAATAAAATAAATCTGTTTGAGTGTATGCTGTTGTGCCATTGTGGTTTGTAGAGTTTTATTAATTTAAATCGATTTTCGTTTTATACAAATAAATAAAAATAAATAATATGTGTGAATTAGATCGAGTCTTAGAATTGTCTGGATTTTAAATAATAATGATCGGTTCAACTGAAAATAGACAGAACAAATATAACGTTGATGATGTTCTACGAAGTTATCACGAAATGGCGAAAGAAGCAATAAGCCAATATGGTGTTCAGATGGCTGGTTATTTGAATAAGCAGCAAGCACATATTGAAATGCAGAATCGTATCAAAGATCTAAAAGATGTCTCAATTATAACAAACGAAATCAAGAATGATTTAATTAATCAAACGTATAAAGGTGCTAATCTCTATTATAAAGCATTAATTTAATTGATATGATGGAATCGGACATGCTGTGAAATTATTTACTTTGGTTTAATTGTATCATTATCAAATATCAAGGAATAAAATTTATGAAGATACTTAATCAGTCTATCTTCTGTTGACTTAAAAATAATGTTTTTAAGATTTAATTTGCATTGTGTACTTTTATACTGACATTTTTATTTTATGAAAATTACTGAATGATAGCGTGATTTTTTTTTTAAATTAATTGAAGTGATTCTCTTGCATATTTATCTTCCATATTTTTATTTATTGTTATGAAAATGTAACCATTAACCGAAGTTATTTTGGATTTAAAGGACATTAGTTTCATTCAAACAATATCTTCTACTATTTTTACCTCAAGGAAAATATTTAATATATGAAATAGAAGTTATTCAAATACATAAATTACTGAGTGTTGTTTCACATGATTTTCATAATTGATATGCTAAGATAATTTGCTTTATATCATATTGATAAAAGATTTATAGATTAATAATGAGTCAAAGTCGATTGAATTAAATACTTGGAAAAAAGGGATTTGATTAGAATTATTCCTAAACAATAACTATTATATAAGAGTGAAATATACGGAAGAGGGATAAAATTGAAAAATTTTAAATTAATTAAAGAAAATTTATTTATTTTCTCGAACACAATGTTTAATTTTCACAAATACTCTCACTACATAAATTACAAAAAAAATTCTGATCAAAAATGTTCAATAAATGATTATTGATTATTTTGCTTCTTGTTTATACACAATTTTAATGTCGATGTTATAATTCTCAGAGTACTAAGGTACAGAATAATTGTTTTTTTTCGGAAGATTTTTCTGTATCTAAGCGTTCTGAGGGTAATAGCATTGTCATTGAAATTTGCATACCCAACAACCAAAAGTGATCAACGAATATATTTAAACATTTTCGATCAGAAAACTGTAGGTGTTTTGTGGGATGAGAGAAAAAATCATTTATTAAAATGAATATAGTCAGAATTGTATTGAATTTGTTGGTAAGTTCATTGATAAAAATAATTTTAGTATCAATGGACTAAATATTTGATCGTCAATCAATAATTCATGATATTAAAAATGTATTTATATTAAATTTTTATTACACTCTTATATTGATAAAATAATTATAGGATAGAATCACCAATGTTCACTCTAGTTCAGTTTTCGGCTTTCACAATATGTAATTTATAATTTATCATAAAAGATAATACAATCCTAAAATTCCAAAGAAAACAAATGTATGTTGGCTATTTGTAAAGAAATAAATCGCTTTTTTTTAATAATTATATGTTCCATATTTGTGTAAGGGACTGTAAATTGGAGCCTAGCGGGAAATTCTTCCTATTATACGATAATTAAATGACATTTGAACTCTATTTTTTATAAATGTTAATATAATATTTTAATAAAGTATTATTCTTTAATAAGAAAATATAATGCTCTACTAAATTAAGGGAAAATAAATATTCATAAATATTATAAGATAAATTAATTAAAATTCAATTTAATTCAGTTTAAATTATGTTGATTAAAGCAATCATTTAGTCGAATAAAAAAGTCATCTATTTTATTATTTTCTTAATAAGTACCAGGAGGCTCTGCCCCCTATTCGCTTTATACAATATAGTATATATATATAGTGTATACAATATTTAGAATAAATGTCATCAGTTTTACATTGAAATCCTATACACCTCTTTTGTTATACACCGTGAGAAAGCTATATACATGTGACTGATGTTAACTAATCAGAACAGAGACCACCCGATATCCATTAACCAATTATTGATGATCAGGAATGGAAATGGTTAACGTGCTACTTGCTCAATGTAGCGGGGGAGCGACGTTGCGAGGAGGTGGTCTACACAAAAATAATATTTTATTGAAATTTCACGATGGAAATATTTTTTATCTATAGAAAGATAATTAATATTTTTATTGTGTCATTTTCAATAAATGAATCAGTCGTTATAAATTTAAAATAAAATGTAGACTATATTTTTTATATCTATTACGTTTAATGTAAATAAGCTGAAATAAATTGAGCGAAAATAATTAAATAATATTTTATGTAATTTGAAATATTAAAAGGCATAAAGGAAATGATTGCATATTTGTAATATCACACGTCTTTAAAGTATTTTATAACTGAACTTAGTAGAAATAAAAAAAATCAATGATCAGTAATTATAAACTAGTAAACACTAGTTCAATTTGTTAATAACGATGCAATAACTGTAACTCAATAATTATTATTAAGAAATTTACTTTTACTTGTATTCATTAACTAATATACTCTGTAAACAGGAAAATATCTGTAGATATTAATGAATATAGCATTTTAGGTAACAATCGAGGCTATCATGATGAATAAAATACAAGTTATTTATTATACTAAAATAAAAAAAAACGAGATTAGAGTTTAATAATTTATATTTATTATAAAAAATAATACAATTACATATCTAGTCTTAGTTATACATTTTTGATATGTCACAATTATATTTAAATAATATATATGTTTATTTATACATGTTCTTCGTGTTTTATTAATACAATTCCGATATTAATGTCGAATAAATGTTTATTGAGGAATTTTATTTTACAATACTGTTACATTGTGTACGTTACAGATATTACTAATAATACTTATATATTTAACTATTTTACTTTGACTAGAATTTATATAGGCGTTTCAAAGACTAGAATCCGTGACAATAATTATAGTTTTTTTTTTTGATTGATTTAAACGTATTTATAAATAATTTATAGTATACAAAAATTTATATATCCAGAACATAATGGTTAATTTAACTATCTAGGATATGATGAAATAAATATTAAAAGACTTTTCTTCGTATAAATAAATTATTTTTGGTTTATTACTGGCCAATCGATTATTTCGTTGACATTTAATGTCAATGTGCAATAGACCCTGATAAAATATTTTCTTGTAACAAATTGCGAATAAAATAATACAAACTGTAACTTATTTGTATTTTATATATTAAAAAGGAAACATTTTTCAAGTTTGAATTCTACTATTTTTTTAAAAAAATATTTGAAGAAGCTTCGAGTATTTTTTAATAAACACAGGTATACTAAATACAAAGAAAATGGTTGGCATTTTTTATATTCATTTTATTTTGTGTTTTTATATATATTTTTTTAGAGATCTTATTAGATATAATTTTTGACCGAAAGTCATTAAAAAACAACTTTTATTTCTTGTATTTGGTTACAAAAACCAAAAATATATAAAAGAAACGTGACCAATGTTTTAAACCTTACAGAAATCTAACTCTGATATGTTTTTTACAAGCCAGATGGCCTGCATATAGGTATCATGAAACGATTTATCAAAGCAATAATAGATGGCACTCATTGTACATAAAAATACATTATGATTTATATATATATATATATATATATATATATATATATATATATATATATATATATATATATATATATATGTATATATATATATATATATATATATATATATGTATATATATATATATGTATGTATATATATATATGTATATATATATAAATATATATGTATATATATATATATATATATATATATATATATATATATATATATATATATATATATATATATATATATATATATATGGTACAGTACTGAACAATTTAAATAATACTAGTATCATTTTAAATTTAAGGAACACTTATTCCCGGAAAATATGAAAAAAGGGGCATCAAATTCAAAATAATTCGATATTTAGTTATAAGGCAATGATATAAAATAATTACATTTCACACAGTAATTATTCTCTCATCCCACAGACCACAGAACGAGCATGATGAAAAAATATTAATAATGATTTATTGGATATTATTGACCAGAAAAAAAAGTGTGTGGCTTGCTTGACGAGAAATTAAATCATTTGTTTCACAAATGATTTATTTTCAACAAATTGTAAAATGCCACTATTCATTGAAAATAATACAAATTTTAAATATAGTATCCAAGCAGTGTTGTAAGCGATTTTCTTAATAATGAAATAATATTAATATATTAATGGAATACATTAATGATTAAATAATTAAATTCAATTCCTTCCTGACAAAAAATGAATTTTAATGTGGTTAATTTTCAATCATGCTTTATCGATCATAAGTTAAAAAAACGAATTTTGATTAAAAATGATTAATAAGTTCGTTTAGCGGTATTTTGGTTACTGTTTTTATATTTAAAAACGTATATATCATGTTATACATAATTTATCTCTCTCTGTCTCTCTCTATATAATGTATATACATATATTTATCTATATATATATATTATAAATAATACCACAATGTCTTTATAACAAGAAACTAGAAAAGAACACTTGAAAATATACGAAAACTGAAATTATATAATTGTTTGAATGAATAGCAACGAACGATTTGTGACACGTTTAGAAATGATTTATTACCCGGCGTATTGGTTTCTGTACAGAGTTATGTCATTTTCTTAGCCTACTCGACCTGTGATTATTAGATATTCTGTTATTATTCCTATAGTTACTTATTAGTGTGTGTGCTCTTGCCGGTGAAAGGTGTTCTATATTCAATCATTCCGGCCGACTACAATGTAAGTTTTATTATCAGGTTTATTCTATTTTCATTTCATTAACATTTATATAGTTCTGTAATATTGTTTTTCGTTTTATACTGCTTACATATTCATTATAGAAGACAAACTTTATTAAATATTAGTATAGGATAATATTTAAATAGCAATTTTTATCAACGATAATCAATTAAATATATGCGTTGTTATATTAGTAATAAAAAAATGTATATTACTACTTTTATATATATATATATATATGTACAATTACTTTTACAATTACTTTTCTACCAACCTAATATTAATGGTATTTTTGTAATTTGTTTTTTAGATAAAAGGTCAATATATAAATATTTTTAATGATATAAATAGGGACCTTATTTAATATAATTTTATTGCTGCTTCGTATAGCACTATGAATGGTTATATATATATATATATATATATATATATAGAGAGAGAGAGAGAGGAAATCAATCATGTTTCTAACAGGCCGCTATTAATCTGGGGGATCAACCAATCCCTTATTCTCAGTTTTGATGTTTTTTTTCCAGTTTATGGAATATTTAATTTTCTATTGCTAATAATTAATTTAATAATACTCTTAAAATTCAAAATTAACTATTCTTTTTTAATTATGATTGTTTGTGGGTATGGAATATATTCTTTCGCACTCAGCTATTCATTTTAGCTGAGTATTAGTAAAGAAAGTTAAATGAGATTGGATTAATTTTGTAAGGCGTCTTTTGTTTATTGTGTAAAGATGCTTAAAACCCGGTACATAGAAAAATTGGTAACTAGAAGAAATAGTAGGTGTCGGTGGCGATGAATGTGCATGCGAAACGTTCGTTTATTAAGTGTTAAATATTATAAAGATATTTAGCATTTTCGATCATAACGAAAAGTCTTACTTTTGAAAAAATATTTTAAAGGTAACAGTGATCATTTTGTATTTCAATCAATGTTATATATTATTGTATTGTCTTTTTTACCATTATGCTTTTGATATACTCATATGTTATTTCAATCTCTTCACGAAATTTACTATAAAAATACAATCGTAATTCACTAAAAAAAATCTCTAGAACAAAATGATTAGTTTATTCTAGTGAAGCCTAGAATCAAATTTGTAAATCAACCTTTACAGTTCAGGTGTATCCCTACCTAACAGATGCCTCGACAGTCTGGTTACTATTGGATCGTCAGGTGATAGACCCTCTGCGATCAAAAATCGAAATGTCTCTATAGCACATGCAGCAAATCCAGCTGTTTCTGCATCCACACGTTCGTTGTGTCCTTCTTCATCTTCTATTAATTCCGCTTGTAAAGAGCACACTCGCTCCAGTGCAAGTTTTAACAGTTCTGTAGTGGTTGTTGATGCATTGTTATTGTTATTTGATTGCTGGAAATTGTAACGGTTTTTTTTTTGTGTCGAAGGGAATAATCAATTCTGTATAAATTTTCAATAACGAGTTTTCCTCGTATATTTCATACAAGTGTTTTGTATTGTATACAAGAATTTATCGGGATTATAATGCTTTTTAGTCGTAATCTATATATATATATATATATATATATATATATATATATATATATATATATATATATATATTATAATAAGTGAATTGAAATACTCAATTATATCATTCTCATAAGTTCTATGGGATTCACTTTGCGCAGAATTAATAGTTGCTATATTTCATTTTTATAAAATAAATCTAACAGATATATTTATGACTTTTGGACCCTATTTTTCATTGAATTGTATGATAAAGTATACAAGGGGAGTTACATGAATAAGATTGCACAATTAATATAAGTAATGTAACAGTGGATGTAGTTATGGTTTCAATAAAAGGTTAATTTTTAGAGTAACAAATTAGAATTTTCTCTAGCTATTATAAAAGTTGTATTGAGTTTTAATTAGGGATGAATTGTGCCGTACATAACATTTATACATATTATTTAAAATATATGAGTAAGTTCAGTTAATGAAGAAAAATATTTTATTTCTATGAACACAAATTTAATGTACATTTATATTAATACAATTTGTAAACATCAGCGTTGTACATAGTTGATTGAGGGATGTTGTGTGATCAGTTTGTATTATTTCTTTTTGATTAACGAAAATATTATTGATAGATGATTTTTGAAAAATGTTACCAAAATTTTTTGCAGCTAATTAAATATATTTTTTAATTATATGTGAATTTAAAAATATTTCAGTCAAATAAATGTCTAATAAACGTTATTTTTATCTACAGTTAAATATCATAATGATTTTATTAAATTTGATTTACATTTTAATTATTTTTTTCTTTACAGTCAAGATAATATAATTGCCATTTTCTTTATAATTAAAGTAAATATAATTTGACAGATTTTGCAATTAATTTCGTTAAAGACTACTTATAATTAGTTTTTAAATATACATTTTTCGACCCTTAAATAAACAAATGCTTATTCTATTTGAATTCTTTTTTATATAACTTGAGTTGCGATTAAAACATTGTATATTTTTATTGTTATTTTCATGAAAAAATGTTTATAATTTTAAAATATTAAAGTTCAATATAGAAAATGTATATTATATATTTATATTTCACTTTTTAAAAATATGAGTATTTAAAGAAACAATCTCGTATGACAAACAAGATAAAGAGAATAAATGAAACACGTTAAATGGATTAAATTTGAACAACTTAATAGATTTAATCAGTATTTATCAAATAACAAACTAACCTCCGGTACTCCATTGTTGTCATTATTCTCCGTGTCATTTCCTCCGGCCCTCGACTTTTTTGCTACACTGTTACTGCCGGTATCATTTTCGAATCCTCTGTTACGTTTTCTTCTCATTTTCTTCAGTCACCATTAGAATGAAAATGTGCAACATAAAAGAACCGAACAGAGAAAAGAACTCGAGTGTGATATTGCTATATATGATCACGATTAATAAAATACACACTTGTTACGTCGAACGCAGCGGATTCCCATTAACTATCGGAAAAAAATCCACCACTTGAAACACTGATATTTTGTTCGTGTTTTCGGCATTAATACCGATATCCAAATGCCAAATGGATCAGAACCATTGCTGAACCATCGGTCGCGCACCGTTCATTATTTCACGCGTGCGGATAACATGGCACACGCGACGGACATACAGGTGTACGGACCGTGTGCCTATGTGCGGTTGACTGTGATTGGTACACGAATTATCGAGCAGATGTCAAATGTTTTCGAGCAGCTGTGCCAGTGATCGTTTTTGAACGTATGGTCTACAAGTCGCTGCGTTGACGGTTAAAGTAATCTCATGTGCATGGTATGCATCGGCGATATTTTACGTGCTCTTGTCTTTGTTGGATTCGAATGTTTGTATTTAACCGTCTTCGGCTTATAATCATTGCAGGGTGATTTTTCTCACGAGGGATGCATTTTTTGTACAGTGGTACTACATTTCTTGTATTAGAATCCTATTGGCTGGGAATGCTTTTTTTTTGTTTTAAATTCGACTGAAATGTATATACCCTTCGGTTTTTGTTCGATTTTTTTGATATTCTTCAATAATAATATTCATTCTTACTTTTTTGATGAATACAATTAATCTCGAACAATCGAATATTTTTTTAATATGAAAACAGATCTCTTATACTAATAGTGTATTTTTTAAGTTATGATCTTTTTTCATATATCAATAGGGAATATAATAGGATTTTCATACAGTTTATCAGATATACAAGGTTTTAATATAAGCAAAAAATAAGATTAAATTGTTTTTTTTTTAATTTTTTTTTGATGATATTCTACGTTGTTTCAATTTTCGATCGTGTATATTTTTAAATTAGAAATATTACCTGTAATTTACAAAATTAAAATAAAAAAAATTAAAATTTCAAAATGTTATTTAATATGTTTAATGTAGAATATAGATTATAGTTTTAACAATTCTGATGAATCTATAAAAATAAAATAGAGAACTTAAAAAAATGTGAATAATTTCTAACTTAGTAACATAATTTTTTTTATAGCTTTGTTTGGTTTGTATTTATAAAAAATCGTTTAATAACCCACCATAACAATACTTAATCTCGTTTAAAAAAAATTAAGAAAATGAATGCGTCATTTATTTATGTTTCTCTAATTATATTTATGATTTTTTATTCATTTTCCATCCTGAAATTATAGAAATTCACGGAATATCTTTGTTGGATATTTTCTATCTCTCCCTCTTATTATAATTCTAGTAAAATCCATGTAAAAACCATTGTCCTATAATGAAATTTTCTATTTAACTATAGGTAGTTACGAGCAGTAGCCTTAACTACATATTTTGTATTCAACTCTTTATAACAAGTTCTCTCTATAGAAAAGCAATTAGACAAGAGCTAGTTTGTTATAGAGTGACTTCACAATATAAATATCTACATGTATAGATATATTTTTCATTGATACATATTTTTATGGTTTACTGCAGTCATTTCAGTTTTTATCTGTTACCATCAAGTATAACAAAATGAATATTTTTTATTTGTATAAGAAAAACATTCTGATTAATTTATACTGTTCTAATAAATTGCTTTCGAAATTAGATACTCATAAATCAATAAAGCGTTTTCTGTACAATCTATCGTCGGAAATTCTGTTCTAATAATTTTTGTTCATAAGAATGTACGGTGTATTATATATATATATTACACATGTGTATGCATATATATGTATGTGCTTATTTTTTTAATTAAAGAAGGTGAGGTGATAGGAGATATAAGATTTATATTCGTTTCATATGTGTTTTCGAATATAATTGAAATTTTATAATATTAAGTTTAATTTCAATTACAAACAAATTTTTTAAAGACTTTATTATGGTTTAAAATTAAAAATTATGTCAATATTTCTGGTAGATTTTTACAGGTAGTAAATAAACGTTTTCAAGCAAAGTGTTTATTTAAATATAGAATTGTTAAATGTTTCTCTATATAAAATATACTAAAAATATATTATAGAACTGTAGATTGGTTCACAAATTTAATTCTAGGCTTCACTAGAATAAACTAATCGTGATGTGTTAGAGATTTTTTTAGTGAATAACATTGTATTTCTATAATAAACTTCGTGAAGAGATTAAAATAACATAAGATTATATTAAAAGTATTATGGTTAATTCCATACAATAATACATAAAATTGATTAAAACACAAAATGATCACTGGTACTTTTAAAATATTTTTCAAGACTAACAGTTACGATTAAAAATGCTAAATATAAAAACTAACAATATTTAAAAGTATACAATTAATTGATTAAATATTAATTTATTTTATTTTTCACTTATAAATGAATTTTTATCTTAAATTATACACTTCTTTTTGATGTTATGTACCTATGCTTTGAGATGATTTATTTTTATTGAGATAAAAATAGATAAAAAATAATTATTAATCATTATTCAATGATTTTAACTTGAGTATACATATTTTTATAGAAGATTTTTTGATTTTGTGTTATTTTTAATGTTTTTTTATAATCCTACATTACGATACATGTTTGAAGTATATACATCTGAAGCAATACATCAGTGAGTAGATATTTTAGTGCTTGTTAATTGCAATTAGTCCGGTAATCATAAATATTTGTAATCATTACAGTTTTGATTGGCTGCAAAAATCAAGTTTCAACTTTATTTTGATATTAGGTGTATTGACATTTTGATGTAAATAAAGTAAAATATTTTCTATGTATATTTATTGAACGCGTTATTTTTTATTTGCTTCTGACTGTATGCAAAAAGAAACGTGTTATAAAATTGTTGAGTGTCACTGTATTTCTTACACGTAGCACGAGAGAAAAACAATAACAATCACATGTGTGGCGCGAAGACAGTGGCACCGGCTGTAAGGTGGCAGCTGAGGTGAAAGCTATGCATACAGAAAACGCCAGGTGGCGCAAGTAGTATGCAGACACACACATGTACATATATGTATTTTTTTTATAGGTGCATATATATATATATATATATATATATATATATATATATATATATATATATATAATTGAATGACTAACACATAACAGGTAATGATTAAAGAGCAAAGGTTGTTATGCGCATTGTGTTACTCTCACGTACAGTGTACCTTAACATACTTTTATTTAAATAATTCGTTGCACAGTCTTATCGAATGAACTCATTTTTGTATATTGGTATTTTCGTATACGAATATGATTTTTTTAAAGACATTTTTTAGTATTAAAATAATATAAATTTGAAAGTATAGATCAATTATGTTTTATTCATACAGTGTCCATTGTTGAACGTGCTATCTGACAATGCAAGTATGCAATAAGAATTACAATCTTTAAAGATATCACAAAGAAATACTTACTGTGCTTTGCTCTTAGTGTTTCGCAATTGAAATCTCTTTATGGTACATATAAATTTCAAATACTATTCAAGAAGGAAAACTATGTCGCTGCGCTGGATTTAATTGCATTTCAAAATGACAGAATGACATCGTGCATTGTTATCTTTTACAGCGCTCTTTAATTTTATTGCTCGCACAGAAATCAATGTTCTGTACCTTGCATGAATATTGAAATACTTATCTTTTATATGTGTAAATTTTGCATAAGTACTTTTACTGTATTCAATCATACTTCGTGTAGGTATACATATTTGTAGTATAATAAAGCCGTAGAAAAAAAGATATAAAATGGAATGCTTTTCATTCTTGATTGTATTATAATTCAAGATATATTTAGTAAAATTTATGAAAAATAATTACACGATAAATAGTGAAACTATTGAGAAATATCTTTATTTAGATTTGTCTGACTTTAATTTTGTACATAAATAACAGGTCAGGAAGCATCTCTGTGCTTTGCTACACGAATCTGAAAAATAATTTAGTAACAATACTTTTTTTTTAAGTAGTAACTTGTATAAACTTATAAAAGGCAATATGTTATTTATGATATTCAAATTATGATATTAAAATATTTTATTTATAATTTAAAATTCATATTTTATTTTTTTTTTTAAATAAAACCTATGGATTAACTTCAATTCATTAAAAACAGGTTTTAAACATTTGAGTTCTGTTTTAAACATTATATTAAGAAATTGACTCACTGGAATGCTTGAATATATCATTATTTACTTATTTCTTGCTCGAGCATTAACTGACAAATTTCGAACTTGAAAAAATATCAGTGATATACGAAGTATTTAAAAGACTTATCTAGTCACATGATATTTTATTTTTTTATCACTTTTATTGTATTTAGTAAAAATAAATATAGTATGTTTTGGTCGTATAGAATTTCAATTTAATAGTTTATCAAGGGGTAATGTATATTAGTAAAACAAAAATTTGAATAATGTTCATAAAATACTCTTTATACAACATTAATGGAATGAAACAGACTCATCAAGAATGTGTGGATATTATATATGTGTATGGTGTGAATCTTATTAAAATATTTTTGCATTTTATATAATATATATATATATATATATATATATATATAGAGAGAGAGAGAGAGAGAGAGAGATGAAAGTTACTAGTCATTGATATAATTAGTAACCATTATGAGAAAATGTAGTCGGTCCCACTGTAGACATTATATTCAGTCAATTGTGTACGTGTGTATATATATATATATATATATATATATATATATATATATATATATATATATATGAGAATATACACATTGTTTGTAAGCATAAATATGGTGTAAATATCTACAAAGTAATTTAGAACAGTTATTTTTTATTTACAAAGTGGAGAAGGATTTACCATAATCGCACTGAAATTCTCTTGGAACGACTTGTAGAGATCAGAGGATCAAAACAAAGTCATCTTGTCCTATATACGCGAGTCTATAAAAATTCTATATCTTATATGGTTATATCAGTCTAGTTGAAAATGCTTTAAATAACTTTTAGTTTTATATTGAGCTTCAGTAAAGTTTTGATTAAATTTTATACATGTCAAGAGACTATTTAAAATATTTAAAGTTAAACGAGAATTTATTTATTATACATAAAAATATAACTATTAGTTTAGTTGTTGTGTATATATATATATATATATATATATATATAATTCTATGTAAATAGACGTCATCGTTGTCTTGAAGTATATTTTTTTTAAACGAATGTTTTTGACATACTATTACATTGAAATAATGATGTATCAGGGAATTTCAATATAAAATGAAAAAAATATTGCTTGATATGATAGCTTTTGTTATGTCATTGACAGATAAAGTTATTAAGTCAATGAAGCTGAAAAGTATTTTTTTTACATACATGTACATTACTGAGGAATAGAATACAACACGTTGCTAATGATCAATAACAAACTTGTGTAATAACACTGCTGTTTTTAAATTAAGTTCACCTTTTTACACATATTGATAGAATTACATGCAGATTAAAAAGGGATTAAAAAGTTTTCATTCAATTTATAAGATTGGTAACCCTAGTAAGCCTCAACCTTAAGGATCATATAAATTCACTTTATATAAACCATAATGGTTTGTATATGGTGAGGGTAAGGGTCACTATCATCCATATATGCACGTTAAGCATATAAAATGTGACGTTCTTTATCATATACGGATCATATAAAGTCACTTTATATGCCTTATAAGATAAATATAAAGTATATAGAAGGTTTCCATATAAAGATTCTGATCCTTATATGGATTTTATAAGGAATATCTAAAACTTATACAGAAGATACAAGGTTGAGCATTACTAGGGAAGTAATTTAAATTTTACTTAGTCAATAGTAACCCTCGAATTAAAATACTTTAAAAAGGATCTAATAAAGAAATAAAATAATGATTATCTCTGGAACTCAAAAGAAATGTAATTTTGATTTTTTTCTGTAACATGTAACATTCAAAAAATATTCGATTTAACTGAATAATAAATGAGTTTCTTTAAATATTATATAATTTGCTGTGATGTGATGAAATGTTTTAAATATAATTGCTGTAATACATTTTCACTCTTTAATGAAAATATAACTTCATTATACAATAAGTCGATGTAAATAATATTATAATAAAAATAATCAGAAAATAAAAGAAAAATGTTATACTTGTGTTAAAGTTAAATGAAATTATTTTGAAATACATTAAAGGAAAACACCTCTTGTAAACTTTATTATATGTACGTGTAACATGAAGTACTATAAAATGGAAAAAACTATTAGATTACTTCTAGTTTATTAAATCTCCTCAGAAAGAATTGCTTATTCTTCGACACAGACATTTTATCTTCTTGTATAAGCCGGAATTGATTTTTAAAAGGATATAATTAGTGGATACAGTTACAAAATTGATTAAACTTTTATTATTCTTATAGAGAGTAAAAACGTTGTGTTTGAATACATATATACATGCATATATATATATATATATATATATATATATATATATTATGTGTACGAATAAAATCGACGAATCTATCTATTGAATATTCCAAGATATCCTTTTTGTGGCAAATGGAGTATACTTTAAGGATATTGTCGCAGAAATAACAAATTTGATTTTGTGATTATCACTTATGTGCTGTATGTATGTAACTAGAATACTGTACATTCTGGAAACGTTCGACTTCCCGTAGAAATAATATAGCATAGTGCTACGTGATGGTTGCTTTTCACTCTCAATCCCTCGGGCTACACATATTTTCCTGACGCGGGTCGTATCGGCTATACATATGCATGTCTGATAGAAGTAGAATGTCGGAATTAAATTGGCCAAGGAGTTATCGCCGCGCTCCACTCTCTAAATTCTCTAGTGATAATATTAACTCTCTCTCTCTCTCTATATATATTAAATATTATATATATATATATGTTATATTAATAAAGTATATAAATGACGAATAATTTATATAAGGACTTAGGGTGTTGTTGCGAAAGAGCCGGTCTTGTACAAATATTAAACATGAATAAATATATGCACAGTATATGTTAGTAACGACTTCAAAGTATGTAGCAAATCGAGCAGAGCTGCCCGATTTGGCATTAAATCGAATCAGTCAGCAATTTCGTTCCAAAAAAAAACCTGTCGAAACGTGAAATTATCTCAAACAAATTGGGAAATCGAATTTTTTACAGAGAAAAAAATATGTTTCATATTTTCGTAATAAGCATACCCAGTTAATTTATCGGATAAGTTTAATATTTATTTTATTGAATTTTTTCCACGAATCTTTTTTTTTATTCGAGGCGAATTTTCGTCGTGAAACACACCTCGAATGTGAAATTCTTTAAAATATTTATGAGTATGGTAGGAATATCGATGAAATACAGTTATAGATACTGTATTGTTGTATAATTTTTATGAATTATAAGTACACTCGGGTCTCTTTTTACACGGTAGATGCGTACCGTGCAAAAAATAGTGTGAAAGTCGTGCAAAAATGTACAGTGATTTAAGAAAAATGTATAAGACTTGAAATGCTCGTACAGTATTGAAATATTCATAACATTTGCTATTAAACGTTTAAAAGTAAGTAAAAAGTGTAAAAAAAACGTGTAAAAGTGAATAAATCGTGTTAAAAAAACGTGTAACAGTGAATCGTGTAAAAAATATCGTGTAAAGAAACCCAAGTGTATAAGTTTGAAATTAATGTATTAAAAATAATCTAGATCTTTGTATTTAAAACAAACTTAATCATTAAAAGTACAAAATCAATTAGGCTGTTTCTAAACACAACATTACTTAGTAAAATAATTTAGCTTTAATTAGAATCTAAAATCGTTGGTCTGCAATAAATACTTCAGACGAAGAGAAAAGTGATAAATTACATCTAGACATCTGTATTTTCAAAGCGTTATAAAAGAAAACAAAGCGTTTTTTGAAACGAATTAGCGGTTTTTATCTCCTTTTTATCAAGAATCACGTTTTATACTTGTATTGTACAATTTTTGAAGTTCTCTCACTTTCTCTTTCACTTTTTGGTTTTCTCTCTTCCCCTCTCTCTCTATAAATATATATATATATATTTATATGATTAACAAAAAAATAGATAAAATTTAAAAGCAATTAACCATGCGTATAGAAATTTTAATTGCTTATTTAACAGAAAACAAAGTATTTCTAATTCTTGCATATTGTTTAATATACTATTTTTAGACTTACCTTTTAAATTATTCGAGTTTTTTATTTACAATTTGTAAATCAATACCTTGTTTATGATAATCGATTTTATTATAAATAAAATTTGTTTTAAAAAATATTTTTTGTACCATTTGAAATGAATTTGAATTTGATTATATTACAATATAAGAATTTATTTTTAAGAAAATAATAAATAATATTGATTAATAGATTCATTTTAAATAACAGACGAAATTAAATTTTGCTAGAAATCATTGTAATGTTAATAATTATATCGATATTTTACTCTATAAAGAGGAAAATATATATATATATTCATAGTAAAGCAATATAAATGATTGCATATATATTTGGTACATGAGTATTGATTAATGAATAAGTTTGAAATAAGGCAATGTTGACATGTTCTGTGTGCATAAACATGAAATTATAGTTATATACATATACCCATATATTCATATACTTATAAATATATATATATATATATATATATACATACAGGGGAGGATTAACATAGTTGAGGGCCCCTGGCGATAAAATTTACAGGGCTCCAAAATTTATCTGACTACCAAAAAAAACTGCGTAGTGTAAAAATATATTTTATAACATTTTTCTTCATATCTATAATTTTATTCTATAAAAATATAAATTACATCAAAATAAAATGTTCTGAATTATTTTTCAGAAAAAAAAAAACAAGAACTGTCAACTCTGTAAAACTGTAAATTTCATTACGAGTGAAAAAATGAAATAAACATTTTTCTTGAATTTTGTTGAACAATCAATTACCTTCAAAGTATCGATATTGTTTAATATTTATTGTTCTGTATACAAAACCGCCATACTATTTAGTCTTTCCTCTGACATTGTATTTTGAAGATAGATAGATAGATTTTTCACTCTTTTTAACGGTGAGAACGATCTTCCTCTCAATACATTTGAAATAAGTATAGTCAACAAAAATGAAAATAATTTTAACATTTGGAAATTTTGATGACATTTCATTTATTTCCTGGTATATTTTCATGGCAGTATTGAATTTTTTTTATCTTCACATATAAGAGAATTCCTCCTTTTTATATGTGAAGATAAAAATAAATTCAATACTACCACAAAAATATACCAGGCAGCAATTGAAACGTCCTCAACATTTTCAAAATGTTCCAATTCATCATCAAAATGCATAATATCGATATCACTTTGAATTTTTCACACAAATTTTGTTATAATCAGCTAAGACATCGAAGTGTAAGCTTCGTTTCTTTATCTAATGATTAATTATTTTTCCCGAGCTCGGGGCTCCTCCGAGCCTGGGCCTCTTGGTGATACCCACTTGACCCGCCACTGACACTCTGCTCTGTTCCGTATATCGCAAACTTGTTCTAGCTTGGAACTCTGAGTATTTACTCAATGTCTAAAAATCAAAACTGAAATTCATGAAATTGATAAATTTATCATAAAAATTCGCCGAAAATATCTTGACGTATTTTATATGATATTTTAAGTTTATTTGTTATTTATAATATCTTTAAGGGGGCTCCGAACGATCTCCCAGTTCGACCCTTCCTTAATTCGCCACTGTTATATATTATATAAGAGATTATTTAAAACAAGTACATTAATATTCAACATATGACTACATCACAATATTTTTTTTTGAGTTTAATTTCAAGATAAAGTTATACAGACATGTTTTTGACATTTCGTAGATGTTTCCATCAATTTGAATAATTTTATAAATGTGCTGAACGCTGGAAATCGTTTAAATATGGCTATTCCCTATTACACATTTCTAAATAAAACTTTATACCAATTTACATATTTATGACAAACTTATACTTGATCATTTTTTAAATACATTTACTTGTGTGTGTATATATATATATATAAAACTGAATCTGAAAAAAAATAAGGGAGTAAATAAAACACCACTATTATTATATTTCGTACCATTTATTTCAATTATATTTTATATCTGATGTCTCTTCATATATTTTTTTTCTCTGTACAAAGGAATGATCATAACATTTATTAATATGTTTAGGTGTATTTTTCTTGAGCTTAACTAACAAATAATTTAACATTTAAACATTTGATTATATCTTAATTCACATAAAATGTTTTTATCGACTTTATGACAAAAGTTTTTATTATATTTTTTAGTAAATTTTATAAAATATTACTATATAATAATATAAAATGCTTGATAATACTTATTTTATTTGATCTTATTCCTATGAAATTAATTTTTAACTACTTTATATATAATTCATATATATATATATATATATATATATATATATATATATATATGTATTTATAATTAAAATAGACAAAAATTTAATTAAACATGAAAATTGTTCTCAAATAAAAAATAATACTTAATATCTATATCTAAAAATTCTTATACATTAATGACGATGACAATATTTTGCTTAAAAGGAGAACAATATATAATAAAATATGAAGCTTATATTTGCTTTCCCCTTCAGCCGATGCTGTCATTGATAAAACGATGCAAACAGTGATACATTTTCGGATTTGATGTGTCTTATTTGATTGATTCGGGTACATTTAGCATGCTAACAAAATGACGATTCGTGAACCAATGCCCATTTATATAATAATTCATCGAGTTTATGTACAATTTGAATGTTGAATGAATGATAAATTTACGTTGTTTTTTTTTAATTCATTTTGTTTTTGCGAAAATCAGACGATGGATTTATATCATTTAACAGATAGTATTTTAATAAATGTACACTAAATACAATCAATCGTAATTATGTTATGGCTGTTGATAGACATTTATTATGACATTTATGTGACTACAACTATTATATATACTTACATGCATATATATATATATATATATATATATATATATGTATGCATCACATTAATTAAATATGAAATTTGATTGTGTATGAATTATAATTAGGTGTAAACAAATTTTGAGCTTCATAAATTGAGATTATGTTATAAGACATTGGACCCCATTAAGGAAGAAATATTGTAGCATTTCTAAAACCATTAATCAATGGAATAAACATATGACTCTATTCGCGTAAATATATTTGATATTTGAACAATTGATTTTTGTTAAAACATAGAAACAATTGAAAGGAACGAGAAATATTTGTGGACATTAATTAATTAATTGAATTGTCTATAACTATTTTATTTCAAAGCTGTTTAATAAATATCAGTAATATACAAAGTATTTGAATGCTGAATAAGTCTGGTGTGTTTCAATTTATTAATTATATATTTTTTAATTAGTATTTATTGAAATTTGGTAATTTAAGAAATATTGACTTGAATAAACAGCCAAGAATGAAAATTTGCGTTTAGAAATTCATTTCCTTATACAAATATGTATTTAAAATTAAACATTTGGCATGTCATATGATTTATAGATTTATATAGAAAAATATTTGTTTAATTCCAATACTGGTTCTTCTAAGAGATTATTAAATTTTTCGAAACGATAAAAAACATAAATCTTTTAATTTTCATTGTGATCATTATTTTATATAAATTAATATTTAATCTTTCAAAAAAGGTAATGAGATAATAAGAAATTCATTTATTTTAATGAGTTTTTATATATATTTTTAATTAAAATTACTTAAAAATTACAGATTTTAAACTGTTTGCTCCCTTTTTATTTTTTAATTAGATTCTTCTTGTAAATCACTGAATAAAATTTTTAATAAACTTTATTTAATATTTGAAACATGACATAAATTTTTGCATGTGTACATGTACACAATTTATCTTTTACATACTTCCGTTTATTTCACACTATCAAAAATAAAAAAAAACAAATTAAATTAAAATTATAATTATTTAATTTTTATGATAAAATTTTGATCCATTCAAACATATTCTAGTGGTATAAAATTTTATATATAATATAATGACACTTTTAGATTATAAAAATGATAAAATATTGGAAGTAATTTTACGAAAATACAATTCCATAATTCAGCTCCTGTCATCAGAGTAAAGGCACTTTGATTATGACAGTCTGTTAGTTCTAATCCATGTCCCTTTTCCTTATTTCTCAACAGAAGTTTGTGCCATTTGATGTTTCTCATAGTTAATAAATATTAAAGACGTGTTTGATACTACGTATGTATATATATATATATATATATATATATATATATATATATATATATATATATATATATATATACTAGATACATTAATAGTCTTGTTTCGTGGTGAAGTGAGAAGAATTGATTAATTATTCTCTTCACTGACTATATATTGATTTTCTGTTTCTCTGTATAAACATGTTAGAAACTTTTTGTTTAAAAAGTCGGATAATTAAATCAGGTGTTTAACCAAGAGTGCACGTGTCTCTTAATAAAAAGAATGTCTCTTGAAAAGAGTTTTTAAGAAATTTTGTAAGAAAATTTATCAATCTTGTATAAAGAATATTTTTATTTTTGCATATTAATTATTTGCAATCGCATTAAAAAATGATTATTTAAGTTATACAATGATAATTTTCGTACACGTACGTACAAATATAATAAAAAAAAAGATTGTTTCGAAGAAACCTTGAAAAACTATGACATATCTAATTAATTATCGCATGGTTTGTTTCCGCTACGGAATATCAGTGTTGCAAAAAATATTGTTTATATTCCTATTTGAACATTTTCGGTTGATTCATATTTCGTGAACATTGTATTTTACTTTTAAATAGTAACTTGAAAAAAGTTTTTTTTTAAAGAAGAATCACTAACTAAATGTGATTTGTTTACCTCTTGTATAATTCTTCTCTAATTATTAAAATTTTATTTATTAGTTAACCCTGTTTGATTTATAAAATTTCTCTATCACAATTCTTAGCAGATGGATATTGAAATAATCTTTTTATATAGTTTATTTTTTTTATAATTCAATTAAGTAAAAGTTTCTAAATATAATTATTTTTAAACTATTACTTTTCTTAAATGTGACTTTTAATTAGTACCACTTGTTTAAAAAATTATACCTGTAAATTTATGAAAAAAATGAAACAAATATTAAAAAAATTCTATTTTATTTTTAAGCGCTAGTATATTAATTTTATTCATTTAGCAATTTCGAATTTTTTTTATAGTGTTATAATTAAGAAAATATATGTACAAGGAACCTATAATTCTAAAATCAAGACAGATATTTGAAATATTTATGCTTGGAATAATTTGAAAATGTACACTTTAGTCTTATTTTTCTAAAACGATCCATTTTTATATTCCTGATGACTTGATTTTATTTTTCATTTAAATCATTTTAAAGAAATCTTCTTTTTAATGACATTATTTCCTATTAAATTTTTTAATGAGTTTTAACAAAGCTTAAGGTTATATGTTATTTAAACATTGCTAGTTTAGATTTAAAAACCTCGTGCTACTCTTGTGGGCATGTTAGTTAATGATGTAAGATGTAAAATAATTAATAAATATTAAATACAAACTACAAAACCAATAATTGAATATATAAAGAGAATTTCTGAAATTAAACGTTGAAATTAACAAATTAAGATTTTTATGTCATAAATTAATTATTGTTTTTTCTTTTTAATTACCATATTTTAATGTATACTATATATCTTTTAACAGGTTCAAGTTAGAGATTTCGGTTTTCAAATATTCTTGAAAAATACCAGCCACTTTAGTTAGTTTTAAATAATTGTCTAATTAAATAATCATTGTTAAAGAATATTTTATGTTCATTTATATCACTGTTTTAATTATTAAAGAGAAATATTGATTTTTAAGTAAAATGATATCTTTTTTAAATTATTTAATACTAAATTGATTAGTACAAAATTCTACATTTTTCTTTTATTATATAATACTTATTGCCTAATTTTGAAGTAATGTTTTCTTATTTATATTTAAAAAGCGGATTGTAAAATCGATAAAAAATCTAATTAATTGAATAAATGATTATATTTTATTCACATTTATTTTATTAATGTAAAATTTTTAATAATGTTCTGTTATAAACTCTAAACAGGATCCTAACACTGTTGCTGATTATTTTTTAAAAAAATAAGCGAGTTGTATTTTATGTATTCATTAACAAAATGAGTTTAAAAATAATTTCATGAGTGAAATATGGTATAGGGAGAATAAAGATTCTATTTTTTTTATTTCAGTATGAAAAAATTAGTTTTTTAACTATAAAAAAATGTAATTTATTAGGAGAAAATTAAAATTTATCATTTAGTAATTCGCAAAGTAACAAATCTTCAATAAATAATATGGGAAAACATTTTTCTTTACAAGAAAAAATGAAAAAGATTTATGTATATATATATATATATATATGTCGTATGTATGTATAAACTTTTCACAAAGTCGTATCTTTTATTTTATGGATAAAATTTATTATTGTGTTAATTCAGTTTCAAAAAGAACGCTTCACTATCTTTTATTATTATTATTATTTTTGTGTAATGGTCAATAAAGAGTACTCTCGAAAATTCGAATAAACCTTTTGCGTATTTCTATTGTCTTTCGTGTTTGTAGGAAATACGGTTTGTATTTTATGTAATTTTTATTTATGTAGTTGCTGTCAACACGTACTGTCTTGTACAGTTCAGTTGATTTTATTTCTTTATCCTGTAAATTTTTCTTATGTACACAAACGTTTTTCTATATATATCTATATAAATATATGACATACTTATTAGAAAATCTTGTATGGTTACTGGCATGTAATTTTATAAATTATTCATAAAGTAATATATTAAGAATTGTAATAAACTAATAAACATTACAGACTCTTTTCATTCTTGTGGGTACTTTACAATAAATTGAAATTCTTTCATTATTTTTTTTATGTACTGTAGTAACTATTTTGTGGAGTTATCTGATGTATATCTAAGTATGTTTGATAATATTTATTTTTTTCTACTTAAGTATTCAATTGTTTCGTATGTTTGTAAATTGTTTGAATAGCTGAAATTTACCGGATGTTTAATATAAATTATTTATTTAATTCGGCTGTAGTAGCTGTAAAACTAATAATTAACTGATCAATTGAAAATATGATTTATAAATTTTAGGAAATTAATAAATCTCATGTTCAGTAAAAACTAGGTTTAAAATAAGCTTTTGTTAATACTAACGAAAATACATTTATTAAAAATCTATTCTCAGTGGATGTACTTAAGATAAAAACTATTTAAAGAATGTAATATAAGAATAATAATCAAAAAGTTATCAGAATCTATAATTTATAGAAATTTTAGTATCCAGTCAAATTTTTTATCCAGTTATATCTATAAAATAAATAATTGTTCAAATATCAGTGTAAATATATATATATATATATATATATATATATATATAGATGATTCAGATGTCAATAAGAATATAAGAGAATCTCAAATGATCCATAGGTATTGGAAATCGTTGGTATTGGAAACATTATAAATATAATTTGTTGTTGTGTGTATTTATTTATTGACAGTTTTATTAATCAGTGACTTTGCTATTTGGCAACTGTGCAATTAATTATATTTTATAATGTTTAAAGAAAGAAAACTCTTATTGAGACTAATGTACTTCGTTTGTCTTCTGAACCATCTGTGTGTATATATATATATATCTAAATATATATATATATATATATATATATATATATATATTTATAAAATTGAGAATAGTCTAGTTTGCAGTAATATAAATTTAATATTTGACAATGAATTAAATTTGTTTATCTATGGGAAACATACTAACTGCAATTAGTCTATATTAAACTAACACTATTTACTTGATACTATTTTAAAGTATATTAAATTCGCTATCAATCTGATACTCTGTTTTGTACAACACTTCTTTAATAAGCCATTAAATTACAAATAACATTAATTACTAATATCACCCTTTCAAAAGTTCAATAAGAAAACTATTAAATTTATAATTATTTAATACACTTTACCTTATATTTAAAAATGTTGATGATAGCTCGTTCTTATTCTTAATTTTTTTTTAAATAATATATTTTTTACGCATGTCCTCTTATTTCAACAATTCTTTTGCGAATTTTTGATTGAAATATAAGATAATAATTACGAAAAAAACATTTGAAATATATGTATCCATTATACACAAAGTCTGGATAGTGTTAAGTACTTTTTTTCTCTAATAAGCTCAGTATAATATCTTCAATATACGATAAGTCGTTTCTTTAAAAATTATTCTGCATCCTGATTCTCGTCCCTCTGAGAATACCTTTTTTAACAGCACTACTATCGTTTCCACGTTCGGAGATACTTAGACACGTTCTCTGGTCACCGAAAACCACATTCTTTTCCCTTTTTCCGTATTCTCTCTCATTTCAACTGATGAACACGTTCATTTCACCATCTTTGTCGATATCAGTATCACAGTCCATCCGCGCCGGTGACCTACTAATCATACCGTCATTCCGTGACATCACAATTTCATTCCTGCCAATCGAACCGTCCGATCTTCCGTTGTTCATGTCCGACCTACCAATGGACATTTGATCGTTACGTACAACTTTATCGTTTCTACCAATCATCGACTTTCGCATAACATCTACATCGGAGAGCACATTTTTTTTGTTGTTATATCCGTGCGTTTCTAACGTCATTATTGTTGTATCCTGAGTGTTTTGACGCGCCAATATTGGTTTTCTGTGATGGTGATACATCACACTAGCACTTTTATTCAGACCGCCTATTGTTGTATCTTGTGTGTGACGTCTGTATGTCGAGTTAAAGCTCGTTTCGCAGTTCACAGTCGACTGAACTAAGTTGCCACCTCTTTGGATTCTTCTCGAGTCTATGCAGCATAAGTATCGGTTGAAATACTGACGGAATACGCCGCTCACGCAGTATAATGCGATCGGGTTAACGCACGAGTTGAAAAAACTATTCAGAAATTAGAAGAATAATGAAAAATAAGTAGTCTGTATACGAATATTATATATAAATTGATATGTAAAATATAAAGACCTAACATTATTCGCTATTATTTTTTAAATGTAACTATTTTCTTTTCTATTTCACTTAATATCATTAGTTTATTTTTATAAAAAACCCACAAATACTGTCATTCTCTGAAGACAAAACTTGTCAATGTTTCAAAATTAAAACTTAATCCTCACTTAAAGGGTACTTTCCTGTGGACAAATTTGCTCTGTACAAAAAAAACTATAAACTAAAAAAATTCAATTCTTGTATTTACACGACAAATTTACTAAAAGCAATCAGTTTTCATAGGACTTTTCTATAGAAAATCAACAATTTTTCAAACAAATAAATAATATTTGACTAACTAGATTTGTATTCATGTCGAGTTATCAAAATTTTGATATATTTAATTACTATTATCTCGAAATGTTTTTTTTTTATTAATTATTATATTGATGAATTCAAACGCACAAATGATTCCCATCATCTGCATACCTACGCACTCTCATCTGTTGATGGCATTCAATGACATAAATAGTCTATTGATTATTTCAAAATGATTATTTGAGCTGTACATGTTTTGTACATATTTGTTTTTATTTTAATTGTATGTACGTAATATTAAATGGCAATATTTATGTATGTTTGTTTATATTAAATTCATTATATAGCAGAATTTTCGAAATTGGTCCAAACAATACAAGATGTATTTCAATGATAACATATTTTGAAATTAAAATATACTGAACATGAAAGATATATGTTAATAATTCTTTTATTACAGAGGATCACTGGTTGATTCTAAATAAATAGGATGTATAAGATCAATTCATGTATATTTTTAAAGAAATACAAGAACAGTTTATAAAGAAAGAAAATATCGCGATACGTTTATTTTTACAAAAAATATATGAAATTTAAAACAAATATTTTGGATATTTGTACAACTAAATATGGATGAACTCTGGAATAAGTATTTTAAAATATATCTATTTGTTTTTCTACTTCATGTATCTCGAATTCATTCTGTAAATCTGATAGATTTTCAGGTTTTCTTTTGATAAAATTGTGATATGATTGAAAAGTAAAAGATTAAAATGTTTGAAACGTTCTTGATATTACATACATTTTTTAAAAAAAATGTTTGGCTGATTTCAGCTTACAATTATTTATATATTTTTCTTATTATTTCTTAAAGTTTTCTTTTAATTTTTCTATAATTATTTATATAAATAATAAAATGTGATTAAGATTAATTAATAAGTGAGATAAATATGACAATATGAATTCAAAATTTATAAAAATTTAAAAGTATTACTAGAGATCTTAGTCCAGCACTGGACTGTTAAAGGGCGATAAGAATGATGATAATATGAAATTAAAATCGATTTAAAAGAGTGAAAAATGAACGGAAGCGTTTTCTATGTATTGGTGTATTATATAATAAATTTCATTATGACATAAGTAGCCAATTAATTATTAAAAATTAGTAATTAATAAACTGAAGTAAATTTATAGTTGAAATTATCCCGAAACTTCTTATAAAATTAGTATTTAGTTAGATATTTTTTAAAGTTAATCACGTGTAAGCACAAAAATTATAATAAGTAAGAAAATAAAATTATCTGTTATATATTTTAATAGACATATGGTTATATATATATATATATATATATATATATATATATATATATATATATAACACGAATGTAAAAGTATCAAATAATTCAACGATCTTTGTAAAAGATATAAAGAAGAGACTGTAATTATTTGAAGCAGCTGAAATGGAATTTAAATGAATTCTAATGATTTAATAAAATTATCGAATTTTAATATTGTGTGAAAGTTTTCCGTAGCACAAGAAGGTACTAAAGTAAATACGTACTCTAAAATTCATATTTCTCTTGTCAAGTTCTCTTTGAAAGACAGTTTAATATCGAACAAATATATATATATATATATATATATATATATATATATATATATATATATATAATTTGTATTTCTTATCACCTGTCAAATATTTGATATCTTTTATATTTTGTATATGAAATTTATTGTAAATTTTTATTCAGAGTTTTGTTTGAAATATTAATAACAATGAAGTAATATGATTTATAACTTTTATTGATGTATTTTTATATTTTTTTTGTAGCAATTTTAAAGAATTTTAGTAAACTGTCATTATTTAAACTTTTTTTTTGTAAAACATATTTTTATTAAACATATTGCTTTGACAGTTTTTTAACTTGAACTTTGTATATATTTTTAATAATTTGTTATTGTATTTTTTAATATTTTTTTTAAGATAAGAATTTATTTTTGATTAAGTTTATTTTAAAATTAATGTTTTGGAAAACATATGATAACTCATTCAAACAATTATTTATTTTTTATTATTTAGGAAAAATGAGAAATAAATGAAGATTTTTAACTTACTAAGAAAAGATATTGTTATTTAGTTCAATATTTATATACAAATTCTGTTAAATATGTTTTTTATGAATAATGATTATATATTCACAAATAAAATTTTCACTCATCTTACAAAGCACAAAAAAAAAATGTTAAATAATTGATTACTATTCATGTTTGATTGTTGGTTATGTTCATTTCGACGAAGATGCCGTCGACCTCAGAGTGTTAAGGCACTGCAATTCTTTGTAGTGTGATTGAAAAATTCATTAATGAAAATTAAATTAGGGCAGTGTCAAAACTGTTTTGTGAGTGAGTAATTTGTTTTTTAAAAGAACCATTATTATTAAATATATTCAATGATATCTATTCATATTGTTTAACTATGTATATTTAAGCACACTCTTAAAAACTGTTAAGATTATTTAAGTCAATGGTTTCCAAAGTGAGAAGCGTGTACTTCTAGGTTTGTTTGAATATGTGATGAATTAATTTTTATTCTTTAGATAGAGAGTGACAATCTTTTTAGAAAATAAATTAAAAAATATAAATAAACTGAAATTTTAACTGACATTCGAATAGATATATTATAAAATGTGAAACAGTTATTTATACTGTAACTAATGAAAATATTTAATCACACAATTCTTCCATTTTTTAATAAATTTATTTCAAGTAAATCTTTATACTTTTTTATAACAGATTTAATTGGTTATTCCGTGCCTATATTTGTTTCTACATAAATATGTATACATACATTTAATTTATAAAAAAACGAATATTAATTTTGTCAGGTGATATGAGATATTTTAAAATTTATCATATTTATTTTATAGTTTATTTAATTTATTATCAGAGAGGCGGGATATCAAAACTAGTGATTTAAGATATATTTTTGAAAATAAACAATTATTAATGATTTATTTTGCTATCATTTCGCCTGTAAAAATAGATTTTTCAAATTACATCCATTTATCTACATTGTGATATCACAAATAGGAGCAGTTACTATTAATAATTATAATGAATGTAAACAAGGAAACTTTTAAGACTTTCTTTATGTTAGACTTGTTTTCGGATTTGTACTTTTCGTATTAGTTCTCGTTAAGGGTTTGTTTGTTTGGATTACAATACGACAGACGAAATGTTAGTAAGAATTTATATCATGCGGGTACGAATCTCGCAAAGAATGCAGATAGGTGGAATACCTGAAGATGTTACTAATTATTCTTTTTAAAGAACTAAAATAGACAAGAAAGTGTTGTGAATAGTTAATATGGATTTTCTAAATAAATAAAACTATTAAATTAAAATGTTTTAAATAAATAAAACACTCTTTATAAATAATTTTGATTTGGTTGAACTAAACGTTGTTTATGAGAAAGTATGTCAAATATGTAGATTTTTCGCACAATCAATACACTCATATATTGTCAGTTTTTTTTCTCATTTGTAAATTTTTGTGTACACTTATTTATTTTAATGAATCGGTTCGCAGTCATCTAGAATTAGGGGTGATTCATGTTTATGAGTTGAAGTGCTCCTTTCAATTTCCACTTGCAATAACGATCGATCAGTCAGTTAGTCAATACTCGACTGACATTGGTTTCCGATGGTAGGCGTTTATAAATTAGGTTTTTAATTGAACTTTGAATTTAAAAAGTTAAATATTTTCATTTGAATATATATATATATATATATATATATATATATATATATGAACGTACGAATGTATTGAATTTAGTTGAAAATTCTTATCCATAAATACATCAGTAAATCTTTTACTTTAGTTTTTCTTATTATATAGCTATTAGTGTATGTATATATATATATATATATGTATTACATGACAGAGCATATATGAAATAATGTTTTACTATTGTACTATTGTATTAGAGTTCGCTTTAGGGGACAATTCTGAAAAGATAGCGGATACTATTAGCTCTGTTTTCCCATAAAATGAGTTTTATACTTGTTTTATTATTTTGTCTGATTTTTTTCAAGCATGTTTTTAAATTGCATTGCTTTTTTTTTCATTATCTAAAAGAATTTTTAAAACCAGACAAGTTTTTGTAAAAAAAAACTATTATATACAAGAGAACTTCATAAATTCTTAAGGAATGATATTGTTACATAATGAGATGGAAATTATTGCAGAACTTTCTATCAAAGATGTTTCATTAATTCGAAACTTGTATAAGTAATAAGAAAGTTAAAATACGTTCATTGTTAAGAAAATTATACAAGTTTTGTTTTTGATTTGAATTCTAAATTTGTACTTGTTCTTTTTTACATAACTATAAATAAATGTCTTTCTGTACTGCAAATAAAATATATTTTATATCATTTCTTTTCTTTTACTCTATGATATGGACCCAATTAATGTTCTTTTTTCTGATAGCTTGTTAAATATTTGTAATAAAAAATATGTCTAAATCTAGAATATTAATACTATATATATATATATATATATATATATATATATGAAATTTATAATTTTATTATTATAACATAGATATTGAATGTAAAGAATTCCGAATCTATTTATATCGCAAACTTTATGGTTTGTTAATTCTAAACCTACAAACCGTAAACTTTACAAATATCACAACTTTATTAAAAAGGTTTCACGGAAAATCGAATAACTTACAATTTTTGACTAGAAACTTATTGAATGTGAATTGATTCATTTATAGAGTATAACTTTTATTCATTATTAAATTTTAGTAATGTTTTTGAAATTTTCGTACAAATATATTTTCTTTCTTAAATTTTAACAAACATATTTTTTAAAGAAGTTTGATTTAATGTATTTTTAAATTAACAAGGTCATATGTTATTGTGTATGTATATATATATATAACTGTTCCTCGATTTACACGAATTATTCATTTCATGCGATTTTTTTACACAGAAGAAAACAGCGCAAAATTATCAAAAAAAAAATAGTAAAGAAAAAATATAATATTGGTTACTTGAGTTTATTTGCTTACTAACTGTTATCTTGACTTTTAGTGAAGTTATCTTCGAACGTTCGACATAAGACTAATGTAATTACAAATTGATACGTAGTAATATGCTGACTACAAATCGAAAAAGGTCAGAATGATGTAATTAGTACAGTTAATTACGAATTTGGGGTCTAATTGATATTTAGTAAATTAAAGACTGTAGAAAAATAAATTTTCTGACCGCGTAAATTGATATCGCGTACAGAAAGTCCGTGCAAACAGAGGGATTATTTACCGCTTATAAAAAGTAAAGCGAGGGACGGGTGTACATATATATATATATATATATATATATATATATATATACATATCAATTGATTTCCATTTCCTTATATGGAAGTGAAAAGTTTGTAAATTGATATTTTGTTTAAATTCATAAAAGCAAAAATGAATAATTTGCACTGATTTATATGTGATTAATAACCCAGTATGATTAATATTTAAATTTCAATTTATTTTCTTTACAAAAAGCATCTTTTGATGTTGTTATAATTATGGCAGAGAAAATATTTTTTGGTGCATAATTAATAAGATATTAATTATATATATGACCTATTAACAACACGTGTTTTTATATTAAATTTTGTAGTTTTTTCATATATATATAGAAGAGTGTATGTTTCAATATTTTATAAAAACATGATTTGTAATTTATCTTCTGATAACAAGTGAATAATATAAACATCATTTATACATGTTCTGAAAAAAATTGTTACTAATCGTATAACAAAAAAAAATAATTAAAAATAACTTACCTGAGGCAGAATCCAATGATACGTAACACGTGCCAATAATCATCGAAGTCTTCTTGTGAGGTGGGGTGTAAATGGAACCATAACATGAAAACGTGGTACGGTAGAAAACATGCAATAAAAACTGTAAAAAAAATGTTAATGTATTTTTAGTGACATTATAAATACAAACCCGTTACACTGTACGGGCATTTATGAACGAAAGTTTATAAAAGCATTAATTGTTTAGGGATTATCAACACTATGTATATTACTCGATGGATTTTTTGTGTAACAATTACGGTTTTAGATCGATTCGAGCGGGCTTTTAATGGGGAACAGGTATTTAAACTGAAAGAGATTAAAGAGAATATGTCGATTATAAATTAAGTGCAGTTTTTTTCGCATCACTTTGTGAAATAATAAAAAAATAAAGATATGAATGTAATATTTTTGACAATATTAGTTCAAAAATTATAAAATCTCCAAATATTTCTTTAAAAATTGCTACTTGTCATTTCAAGAGTTCAAACAGAATAGTTTTTCCTTTTAGTTCTAAAAGACATAGCATGACTGAATCACACTTAAATATCGTGTATTTAATTAAATTCTCTATTAGAACAACCACTGTTCTTCCAAAGTATGAAACCTGTGCTTTCATAAATAAAAGACCCAATGATATGAAGAAAAGAATGATTGCAGCAAGCAAATATTTTGTGGAATGTTTGTAACAATAATTATAAGACTATATCATATATGTGTATATATATATATATACACACATGTTTAATTATCAAATAACATACTAAGATAAGATCTACTTCATTTAGATTGTCTGATAACAGGCGTCCATTGAATCTGTTAATGGTATAACCACAGGTAACATCAATTACACGCTTCACCTTAGCTCCATTCTGAATTCCGTGTATAAATTCGATAGTGTGAAAATGTGTATATATATATATGTACATATACATATATATATATATATATATATATATATATATATATATATATATAATCTATATCAACGTACATAAAATACATCTACCATACGTAAATATATTCTTGTCTATATAGACAAGGATTATCTGTATATAAACTTGAGATACAGTACGGTTTTAATTGATATTGGTTCTAAGCTTAATACGTGTTGGGTACAATTTAATAGTCCGCTTACCACCAGCACAAATCAATAAGACACTAATTGGTTAGTTGATTTAAATACGTAATCGATATTAAATTGATATGCAGAAGATTTTGATTTTTTTGTTGAGAACAGTTTAGCAAAGGATTTTGTTTTGATCGATCGAATTAAAAATAATGAAAGTATTTTCAGATTGTAGATATTGTATTGAAGAGTTAAAATCGTACGAAAATACTGTTGAAATAGGATTGTATTATCTACGACAAAGTTAATAGAAACCCGCAGTTTTATTGATACCATTTAAAATCCAGCCGTAAAAAAATTCTTATCTCTAAATATAAAGTTTACGTAACGATACATTTTTATTAAAATTTTGAAACAAAATATCACATTTACAAATCAAACAGAAGCTTAAAAGTTCATGCGATAAAGTATTAAAATCCACTTCAATATCCCATAAATCATTTAAAATATCCTTAGGTTGTTATCATAATAGATAGAAAACTTTGAAAAGCAATATTTTTCGGTAATTAATCACTAGTTTTTTTCTTTATGCTTGTAGAAAAAAGTTTCCAAAATTTTTCTGCAATGAATGTAACAAGTATTAAAATAGCTTAGAATTTCTTTTAAATCTTTTTTTAAAAAAATATCAATTTGATAACTGTTTGAGCTTATTTAATAATTTAGGAATAATTTTAAGATATTTCACTATTATCTTATCATTTTGTGTATTTAATTTTCCTTTCACATTATTTTTTCCTATTCATAAATATTTTTTTCTGTTTCATCCCGCATTATGAACACTGAATTGGTTAAAATTTCATATAACTTTTCCTCTGCGCTATAATTAAGCAATATTTATTTTTTTCCCAGCATTTAATCACAAATAACATTTAATAAAAGGAAAGATTTTTCTTCATGAAATATTCATTACATAAGACAAGGTTCTGTTTTCGTAGTAGGTTTCTACATAGTCCTTCATTAAAAGATTTAATGGATTACGAATCATATGTGAAGATAAGATTTCTTGTGGTCATTTACTTTTGAGATATTGTTGAAAACCTTAATAACAAGATACACTAACGTTCGGTTTATTCATGTTTCTGGAGGGTTTTAGATGGTACTGGATTTATTACAAAAAATTATGCAGTGTAATTACAATGATACGATTTTCTCTGTAACTTTATTTCATAATTATTGTATATAATAAACGTTTATTAAATGTTATATATATTGGAATTTGATTATGAGCAATATATTTTATAATTTAGTTATTCCATCAATCTTGTAATTATATTTATAATAAGGATTTGTATGTGGGTCATTTGATAAATTTGGTAAATTTCTATGATATGGTGCCATCATTCATTTGGTAGCGTCACGACTATCAAACGTCACTTTTCAAACTACCATAGTCGAAATTTTAGCCAGAAACGACGCGTTGTTTACGTTCTACAGATGTTTGAAACGAGCATTGTAGTAGTTGTTGCAAAATGAAAAAAAACGAGCAGGACTTTTTGCGTCAATTCGTCACCGTGGAAGAAATATGGATCCACTACACACACCTGTGTCGAAGTAGTAGTCAAAGCAGTAGACAACGATTGGTGAAAGTGCGCCGAAAAAGGCGAAAACCGTTTTGTCGGTTGGAAAGGTGATGGCCACTGTTTTTTCGGATTCCCAAGGAATCATCTTGATCGACTACTTAATGAAGGAAAAATGATACCAAGAGCCTATTATGTAACTGGACAGTTTGAAAGAAGAGCTAAAACAAAAATGGCAAAGATTTGCACACAAAAAAGTGCTATTTTACCAGGACAACGCGCTGTCCCACAAATCGATAGTCGCAATGGCAAAATTGCATGAATTAGGCTTCGAATTGATTCCTCACCCTATTCTCCGGACTTCGACTTGTGCGACTTTCTCTTCTTCCCAAACTTGAAAATTTAGCTCGATGGGAAGAAATTCTCATCGAGTGAGCATGTCATAGCCACCGTCAATGCATATTTTACAGATTCGCTATATCAAGTGTATAGCTCTCAATGGATACTATGTTGAGAAATAAAATCGATTTTTTTTCCAGAAAAAAACTGTTTAATTCGATTTTTTACCATACTTATCAAACAACCCTCTTATATATGATGGGACTTGTAGTTAAACGATTTTTTGAGAAATAGTTTACTTTTCCAATAGTTAAATGTATTAAAACAAATTTATTTCTTGTTATAATGTGATAATAAAATAAACACAGAATTGATTTTCTAAAATTTTTTTTTACACTTTCCTGATCGCATGTTTATTTTAAGAGAATGAGTTATACTATATATATATATATATATATATATATATATTAAAAATTTAACACATAATATTTCACACAGTAATTCTAAAGAAAAGTTAAAGAAAATATTTTTAAAAAAAGTTGATGGATCATAATAATAAAATAATATGTAGAGAATCACTCAGTCAATACATATAGAAATGATAGAAAAAAGAAAAAGAAACACTAGTTCATAAAATAGCACTTTAGATCTAAGTATAAGAAAAATCTGCAGACGATAGTCTCATTGATACTTTTCTTTTTGTATTCGCAAACATACTTTCACTCCAACACAATATATAATTTTATATTGAAAACGAATCGACATAATATATTGATATAAATAGTTTGCGTTACTCACTGACAACGAAGACTAAAACCATTCTTGCTACGTGTCTACGTGCTCGTGCTTGTGCTCGACTTTGTGGTGCGCAAGCTGAACGTTCGCCGGGCATGTCACGAGCACTGGCGTGAAGTCTCTGTGCCATAAGTATGTAAAAACAAGCGATCACGCAAAGTGGTAGGAAATAATAGATCAGAGCTTTTGCAACAGTGTTGTATTTTGCATATGGGTTCGTTCCGTCTTCATTATCTGAAAAGATTTAAAATCTGTGTATTTTTGTCACATACGTGATGCATATTTTATGTATATATCTATTTTATATATATATATATATATATATATATATATATATATATATAATTTACAAATGTTATACAGACTGAAAAAAGGTTTAAAGAGAGAAAAAGGTGGGGATATGATTCGGAAGTGAAGAAGTAATTTAAAGAAGAATAGTTCTTGACAGAAATAGATTGAAAGTTTATGTACAGAGATTTCTGATAGAAAAAGGTTGAATATATATCAGTTATAGTATTTACCTTTTGGAAATGGTGTACAGTAATGTATGCTTTTATTCACATGGATTTTATGTTCTTGAACATTTGAAATTATAGCAGCTGGTAAAGCGCATAAAGTTGCCAACACCCATATAAAAATTGCACTGATCACTGTTAAAGGTTTCGTCTGTATAGGATAAAATAAAAATGAATCAGTTGTCATATAAGATATATTATATTCCAGTATGAAAATAATGTTAATTTTTCAATTTTATCCTTTAAACCGCTTTTGAGTTTTCGTTGACTATAATCAACTTTCCAAGTATGCAATTCAAGATTACACACATAGAAATACATTATTAATTACAAAAAGTTAAAATTATTAATATATACATTATTAACTAACAAAAGTTCAAAAATCAAAATAAAATTGACTTGATTTAAATAAGAAATCAATAGCGGTTTAAAAAATGAAACAAAAAAATAACGTCTAATAACACTTTTACACGAATTTGAAAAAATAACAATTATGAAAATAATGTATGAGCTCTACTAATATATCTTTTTAGCACAAAAAATTAAATTATTAAAACATTTTCAGTTTTATTATATAATTGAAAATGTTATTTTGGAAATTTAACAATTTAGGCTTCACAAGCTCTATAGTTTGCATTTTATTTATTTTTCATTAAAAATAATATATATATATTAACGTTTATTATAGAAAAGAACCTCTCTTCACCATATGAAAATGCAATCATGTACATTTTGAGTTTATTAAATTCTATATAAATTACTAATCAAATCAAATTCTGTAATTGTAAACTTGTATCAAACAACTACAATTTATTTTGTCAATTAGTGCAAGTAATATATTTCACAGTACAGTGCATTTTCGTAATCTAATACTGTTTCTGTTAGCTTCTAAGTGTCGAGAATCTAATTCGAGTTGATTTACGTTTTCTTAATTAGTGTTAGCAAAATGTTTGTATAATATAATGCATCTAATTCAATCAAGTGTTATTAATGCTATCTTCAAGTGTCGAACATCCAATTATAATCGATTCATATTTTGTTACTTAATATAAGCGTGTGTATAAATATATATATGTATGATTCATTTGAAGAATTTAGTTTCCAAATATTCCTTTATATTTTATTTATTGTTTGATTGAAAGATTATTTAATAGGAAATCATTAATAAATAAAAAATATTTGATGTAAGTGCATGGAAGATAATTTTTTTCGGAATCATTTTAAAATATTATTTTCATTGTGTTCCTTTTAATGATATAATTTTGAATAATAAGACAAAAGGTTTTTCTCAAGTGAGATTTAATATACGATTGATATCTATATTAAATATTGAATGAAAAAACATGCAAAAATTGGTAAAGTATATTTGTAGTTATAATTATGGTAAATAAATAATTCAAATATAGATTTGATTACAAACAAAATATTTTATTAATGAAAATTAGTATGAAAAATATAAAGTTCTTCACTGAAAGGATTTTCGAACAGTACTTGAAATAAATAATTTCTATGCTGATTTTTATTAGCTCAAAATTTAAAAAATTGAAATCTCATTTGATTTTTTTCTTGGACTCACAAACGTTACTTTCGCATGTATTCGTTATATAGATGGTGAGTTTATATAGTATTTATTTAATGCACATTTTAAAATTTTTAAAAGTTTGCATACTATAATAAGCAATAATTAATCGGTTTTCTTAACTTATAAGACAACACAAAATAATATATTCGTACGTTGAAATGGACCTTGAGTTTTTTTTTTTAGATTTTTATATTTATATTTAACATAATTTGAGCCTATTTTTCATAAGACTTTAACATTTATTGAAGACTTATACATTTATATTTATTTATTTAACATTTGTGTCATTTTGATTTCGGGCTCTAAAGACAAAAATGTTCTGAAGAAAAATGAAAATGTTCTGGTTCTGAGGATATAGAATGACAAATTATTTTCTCTCCTTAATTTGTTTTCAAATTAGTGTCGATAAAATATTGCCTAAGAACGAGATTTCATCTACTAATTAAAATAAGCAAACACGATTTCTACCACTGAATTGATTTATACGATACGTTAAATAATAATATAATAAAATCTTACATTAAAATATGTTTATTTTTTAAAAGTCGTAAAATTTAAATTGTTTTAAATTTATTTTAGTTTTCAAAAACATATTTTGAATATTTATTATATAAAATATATAGTGATAAAGTAATTTATATGTAAATTATAATAATTAAAATATTATCAGTGCTTACACCTAAAGGTTTTCAAATTTAAGAAGTGTTTTTTTTCAAAACGTAATGTGTAGAAGGTTAAAATGTAATAAAATTATTTCAATAAATTTTATAAGAGACTAAAATTTTAAATGTTACAATAAAATTTCATATATTTATATATATATATATATATACACAAACATATGAATATATAAATATATATATATATACATATATATATATATATATATATATATATATATATATATATATATATATATATGAATGATAGTGCTGGTTTAAAATTAATGTGTGCCTGTATATGTAAAAATGAGTAAATTAAAAATAATTGGGTTTCGTTCAATAGCACAGTTAGTGTTTGAATTTCAAATAATACACATGAAATGTTGAAAAAATGTTATTCGAATTTTTCAATTATATCGATGGTATATTCTTTCATCAATCATTCTGATTGAATTGAATTGAAACGAGTTGAACATATTGTACTACTAAATAAAATATATGTTTTTTTATCGACGAATGGAGAAAGAACTGATTGGCAGTTATAAAAGAATATTTTACAAAATTTTATTAAACATATTTTTAATAAAGTGTGAATTTATGTTATTATATTTATTTGTCGAGATGAATATGTTTAATGAAATATGAATATAAAAATATAAATATTTATTTCATATATATATATATATATATATATATAATGTTTACAATTCCAACATTTCTGAAAATATTTTTGTGATTGTATCTGTTATATAAGATATATATATATATATATATATATAAAACATAGACTTAATTATATACAGATAAAGTAATAAATATAAGGCAATTACCTGTAATCTCCTCAACGGATTGACTATAGCACAATACCGTTCTGCAGAGAGAGCTGTCAGTGTAAATACACTGACTCCAATGCTTACATCTTTAACGGTTTCTGAGAGCTTACAGACGACTTCTCCCCATGGCCAAGAGTCCAATGTGTACACGGTTGCAATAAATGGTACACATGTAACAATAACCAACAAATCTGCTAAAGCTAACGAGAAGATGTATCTGAAATTATTTGAAAACGAAACACATGCTAGATATTAAAAGCAAGAACTGTTTGTTATCCCTAAAGTTGGTTTATTATAAATATAAAAATGAGTTAATTTTGTATCGTTTTTAAATTAATATCATTGTTTATTAATATTTCTAAAAAAACATGAAAAATATTTGTTTCTAAATAAACAAAAGGCTTATCATGTTCTTTGAAATTGAAAATAAATTTTGTCTGCAAATATTGATATTTTTTGCAAGTAGGTAGAGAGGTAGGTAGAAAGGTAGGTAGAGAGGTAGGTAGAGAGGTAGGTAGAGAGGTAGGTAGAGAGGTAGGTAGAGAGGTAGGTAGAGAGGTAGGTAGAGAGGTAGGTAGAGAGGTAGGTAGAGAGGTAGGTAGAGAGGTAGGTAGAGAGATAGGTAGAGAGGTGGGGAGAGAGGTAGGTAGAGAGGTAGGTAGAGAGGTAGGTAGAGAGGAAGGTAGAGAGGTAGGTAGAGAGGTAGGTAGAGAGGTAGGTAGAGAGGTAGGTAGAGAGGTAGGTAGAGAGGTAGGTAGAGAGGTAGGTAGAGAGGTAGGTAGATTGTTTAGACGGTATTAGCGTAATTTTCTATAAAATTACATTTTTTTCTTTTTTATAAATGTTTTGAAATATAAATAATTTCTTAGATGGTAAAATTAGTAAACGTTAATAGTCTTCACCATAAAAAGAATATTAAAAAACAGAAATATCATTAATGGCGTACATTAAAATATTCAATATCTCAAAATTTTATTTTAATTACTAATTATAATTTTTGATTTCTGAGACATTGATTGATATATATATATATATATATATATATATATATATATATACATATATATGTATATATATATATATATATATATATATATATATATATATATATATATATATATACTTTGCCATATTTAAGTAAACAATTTAAAACTTTATATAGAGAAATGTACTAGCTTATTCTATATAAAATTTAATTTGTTTGTTTGAATATTTGCATTTTAATTTAAATTAAGATAATTGATAAAAAAAATAATTCTTGTTATAAATCGTACTTATTTGAAAAATATAATCTTGAATATACAAATATTTAAAATGAGAAATAGTTTTTCACAAAATGTTGGTAATTTTTGTATTGTTCATTTATACACAAAGAAAAATGATATATACGAGTATGATACATTAAGATAATGAGAAGTTAACAAAAAATTAAAGTTTTTTAAGATAATAAAAATATATAAGGTCGTAAATAAAATGCAGTACAGACAAAGATAATAACAATAAAATTTTAAATTATTATAAAGTTCTGACACTCTTTGTATAATAAAATATAACTATAATCGCTTCTAAATTGATTTTTCCATTTATTTATTGTGGGTTGGAATTTTAACATTTTTATTAATGGAATCAATCAGACACTGGTAGATTAAAATAGATATATAACTTAACCCTTTGCAACCGGGAGTGGATCTAGGAATATATTGATGTATTTCAAAGAAACTATGGTCTCAAAACTCTATCTTTTGGATGATATAATTAAAGATCACTAATCGATTTCTAATTAAACTAAATTTATCTCTTTTTTCATTAGAAAATAATTACAGTTGTCCGAAAATTAGAAAAATCGCTGTTTTTTCATTTGAAACCCTATAAAAATTATAAACGTGAGAATTGGGTTCAATAATATTTTTTTACAAAAGTTCATCATTGGAAGAAAGAAAATTTTTAATTTAAAAACCTATTAAGTTGTTATTTTGTGATAATTTTGAAGTAAAGAATAATTTAAAATATTTTTAATTTATTCATTGTAAATCAGTACAAAAGGGTGTATATATATATATATATATATATATTTATATATTTATTTAAAAACACAATGAAAGTAATTGAAACAGAAGAGTAATGTTGAATTATGAATAAATACAGATAATTGTAACACATTACTTAGATACAGACACATATTCAGTCTATTTATATTTTTCTATATCTGTCTGGGCTCTCATCATTGCGCTAGATCATAGATTCGAAGCCCCGATGATAAAAATACGATACACAATTGGAATAAATGTTTATCTTCTAACAATACTTACGTATTCGGAATGTTTCTCATATTAGGATGTCTTAAGAAGACGATGACCAATGTACCGTTGCCGAGAACACCGACTACGTAGATAATGAAAAATACTACGGGTACAATGTATGTCTCCGGTCGGTCTCCATAGGGCGTGTATTGACTCTCATCGAATTTTTCGGTAACATTATCATTTCTGGACGTCACGTTATTGGCTCCTAACGGTGGCGCCAATAGAGACGTTGTCGTCGGTTCGAGGAATCTCAACAATTGACCAGTCGTGTTCTGTATTGAAATGTTTTCTACGTCCGTGTTCATTTTTATTATTGTTATTGCTGCGTAAGACGGTTTCTGAAAGAAAGACAAAACGGATGTTAATAATTTTACGACATAGGGAGTCTTATGCACAGTATATATATATATATATATATATATATGTATGTTTGAATACGTATTCCTAATACTATATATGTCTCTTCGACAACATCTATGTTTTGATAAAGATTCATAACTACATACAATCGATTGCGGTATTGTATGAACTGGTACAGACATTTCCATTCAAGTTATTGTATTTATGAGTATACACAGTAAATAATGCGGATAATATTTCTCAAATACACGCGAAAGTGTTTTAAAACATTTTTTTCTGCAATTCTGTTACCGAAATAAACTGAAACAGTGCCGTGTAAATGGAAGTTTTTCCATATTTCTTCAACCGTGTTATTCGAGTACCGTGTAAATCGTAACATTAAATGTAAATATTAAATCAATGTATTTTTATAAAAATTAATACAAAAATTACTTTCGAATGTCTATTTACTGTTTCATTTAGTAAATAACTGAACATTTCTATTATTTTCTATTCAACAAAAAAACTATCCGTTTTATACCAATATCGAATTATAGGATCAAAGTTTATATATCTATATTTTTTCGTTTATATAACGGAAGTCAACAAAAACCAAGTTTTTCGTTACTGTATATATTTTTTTCGTGAAAAGTATCGAAAAGTATTATGG